>CP139509.1:439388222-439988222 GCA_021014915.2 Artemisia tridentata subsp. tridentata | reverse complement strand
ATAGGTGAGTTCATATCATGTCTAGGTCAATTATAACGGATCTTAACATAATCAAATCGAATAATTTCATCACATATACTCCTGGTCCGATTTATACATATAAGATTTTAGGGTTTTCAAACTTATGATTTTATGTAACAAATTTTATTATCATATATGACATCAAAATTGACAAGAACAATAAGAAGACACAAGAATTAACAAGAGGATGATACAATACCCTCGTAGAACACACGAAGAATCAAGAACACAAGACACTTGAATCACCAACGAAGCCTCCTTTGCCTTGTTCTTTGAATCGAAATACGAAGAAGAAGATGGAGATGTCGCCATTTTTGTTGCTAGGGTTTTTTTCTCCCATTTTTTTTTTGTCGTATGATATGGGAGGGAGGGGAAACAAAACCGGTCTTGTGGTTTGTGTATTGGGCCAAGAGGATTATGGGCTTAAGTAACATGGGTCTTGGGTTGGGTTGTTGAAGCATAACAAAAAGAGATATAGCCCGAAACTATAATTCATGTAACGCAATTGGTGCTTCTTATTTATCTTACGTTTTAGAAATATTTTGGACTTCAAATATGGTTAAAAGTTCCATGATGATGTTTTGTTCTAATTATTTGGATTAATGGTAAATTTGTTTAGTTACTATTGGTTTTATTATTAATCGTACCCATAACTTAGAAAAATTTCAAATTAGACGTAAAATTTTGTATTCCGAATTTCGGGTTTTACAGTAAGCACAATTGGCGTGGATCCTTCTACCGTAATCCCAAGAACCATCATATCCCTCAAATTCATTGTAATTCCAAGTATTAATAGCGTTGACCTTTGGACTATCTAGAATTTCTCCATCTTCCAGCTCAGATTCCGCATCATCCATGAACAGGTCATTGGGTGCTAATGGTCCATTAAGGTCATTAAGTTCAATGTAGTCCCCATTGTAACGTTCGGGTGATTTTTCATGCACTAATACTCCATTCATAAAATTGGCTTCGAAGTCGAAGTCAATCAGTTCTCCGAATCCTTCCATTTTCCTTCTGAAATAATCACAAAAGCATCAGTAGGATCTGTTCGCTAGAAGAAAAATTAATAAATATAGAAACGGATATAAGAATAAAAATAACTGATATCTGCAGACGATGCGCCGTATCCAAAAAGTTGGATACGTCGTATCTTATAATCGTTAAAATTAAATCAGACTTTATTCAGAAAATAGATACGCCGCTTAGGAATAAGAATGCGCCGTATCTGTTTTAATTATCAAAAATCGATATTTATTAAAAATTAAATGCGTCGTATTAACAAAAGTTAATGCGCCGTATCTTCGTTACGTTTCAAAATATAAGATTTTTGATTCAGAAGATGCGCCGTATCGATAAATATCGATGCGCCGTATCTGTTTAATAATTCGAAAACTATTTTTAATTAAAATAGATACGCCGTATCTGCTGAAGCAGATGCGTCGTATGGCGTTAACGTTTAGAAATTTTTTTTTATCAAAAACAGATACGCCGTATCTTGGGGAAAAGATGCGTCGTATCACTTTATCGCTTAGAAAAAAAAATTTCTTATTAAAAACAGATACGCCGTATCTTGGGGAAAAGATGCGTCGTATCGAATTAATTAAACGCGTTGTATTTTATAAAAATTGAACGCAATACGCCGTATCTGAGAAATCAGATGCGCCGTATCGTTCGATTTAGCTCAGTACAACGATAGCAGAACACAAAAAATACGAAAAATTAAAACAAATAAAAACACACGAAAATAAACACAAACAAAAGCAAACAAATAACACACAAAAATAGAAAATATGCAAAATAGTACAATGAATGCAAATTAATCTAATACACAACAAAATTAGCGGTTAGATAAAAATTAAAAACCTAATTAAAATACTAATCAAATTAACAGATAATAACAATTCACTCCCCGGCAGCGGCGCCAAAAACATTGATGCGTGTCGTGTGTCGTTGCGGTTTAGCAGTTTTAATGCCTAATCAAGTTTTAAATTTATATTTAGCCGTACTTATCAATAACACACACACTTAACGAGCAGTGTACCCGGTCAGTATGAATATAATGGTAAGTAGAGTGTCGATCACTAAGAGTGGAACGTATTATCTAGTTATTCTAATCAGTATTTTAATATATTAAGTTAGCTATACAATCTAATCTAACGCAAGGGGGTTCAGCCTGAGAGACTGGCACGATTTGGTTGCAATTAAATAATAAACTAAACCAATAGGCACGAATCAGCAAGTAGCACACACGTACACAGATAAATACTCGAGACAATAAGAGGGCTGTCCTTATGATAAGTAGTTTGTCACTTGTTTTATTGCTAGTGTTATATGAAGTGTATAGTTCGATGCAACGCACCGAGATTAAGTCCTTTCTCGTTGGTTCTAATCTTATCGGCGAGTAAACCCTTAATGATTACTTATGACTATCCTTTTTATCTTTCTCCTACTTTTCTACAGACCATAGAATGCATAGGCGATCTAATAAACAGGCGAGGGCAGAGGCATGGTGACCCGATCAACGCTCAGCTAGCCACAGAGGTTATCAATGCACTAATAAAAGTCACCAAAGACACTAACATATAAACTTTAATTGATGAGAAAGCAGTTTTAAGGGAGTGCAATCTTTCCGTTGTCACATTACACAAGCCACCAATCTTGATGAATTAAAGTTTACTAACACAATAAAACAAAACTACTTAATGAATTAAACACATGCAGCACCTTCTTACAGCTCTTGTATCCTTGATTTGGGTGTGTCTTGTGCTGCTGCCTTGACTGAATTCGTCCTTGGTTTCTGGTCTTCGGTCTTCTGTTAAAACTTCAGAACTCTTAATTCGTTCTGGTCTTTGGGGTATTTATAGTTTCTAGTCTGAGGGTAAGATGCGGCGCATCTAGTAAGTAGATGCGGCGCATGTACTTAACTTCGCGTGGGGTCCAAGATTATAATATTCAGGAATATTCGTACACCGCCAGAAGATGCGGCGTATCTTCATCTTAGGATGCGGCGCATGTCCTCTTGTATCTTGGATCGTATCTGGTGAAATATTGATAGTGATGCGGCGCATGTAACGAGTGAGATGCGGCGCATCTGGAGCAGAACAAGTTGGTTATTCTTCGTTGACCAAAGTTTCATATGCGGCGCATGGGATAAATCCATGCGGCGCATTCTTCAAAGTCAGGCAGTGGTCTTCATTCTCTTCATTCCAACAACCAATTCCAATCTTGATCATTTTACTCCGTTTTTAGTCCATAATCGCTAAGTTTCACCAAATGCTTGTTTTTACCTGAGAATTACAAAAGTAAACGATTAAGTATCAATCCTCATACATAATATAGTAAAACAAGTCAAATTAATAGGATAAATGATAGTAATAAAATGTACTTATTTGAGTTCATCACCCTCCGTGCCTGCAGATTCCATAACATCATGTTTTCAGTATTGCTTAACAAGATTATTAACTTTTATATACTTGGTGTTATTAATTACTTACAATTACTATCTACGGGGTTATTACAGTACCATGTCTACAGTATCATACCCTAGTACCTCATCATCGGACATGAAATCCGAAGATACCTTTTCATCTATCACCTCACCAATAGTTTCCAGCACATCGGCCACTACAGTGTCAGGCATCGCCTCAGACGAAACGGTGCCCTTTGAGGAAGGAGAATTTGTCGCTACACCACCCATGCCACCGGTTGCACTTGATAACCCAGAATCACCCATATCTTCAAATTTTCGATATACTTGGACTGGGGATAAGATCTTCAATACGGTGTATGGCCATAGTTTCATACGCCGTATACCTTCAATGGTTGAATTGGGCTTTGACTGCAGAGCTTCCAAATACAGCGTACTGCCAAAGTTTAATATGCCGTATGCTTCAATATTCACCAATACTCAGTGAATTCTTCCATATACCAATACGGCGTATGGCCAGAGTTACATACGCCGTATACTCTTTTACAATTTGCATACAAAATCATCAATAATAGCTCCAAATCATGTTTTTTTCCGTATGTTTTGTAATATTGCTCCAAAATCACTGAAAATGGAAAACTTAAGCAATTAAGTATCATATCAGATATTAACATGTAATATTTGAGCAATAATTATGTGATAAATATAGCACTAATGTGGACTTATCAAGAAGTAACTCAATTACAAATCCTCATAAATATTACTCAACAACCAAGACAAAACCACAACATTACATCTTTCCTCTTGACTAGTCAATGGAACACTAGTAGCATTAGCAGACTTAACACAATTACCATCAACAAAAGCCATTTTATTCCTAACTTGTAATAAATTTTCATAGCAGTAGCCCATACTCTATAGTTTTTAGTACCAGTAAGCTTGGAATTTATCAGAGGACCATCATTATTATTATCATTAGCTAGCAAATGTAATGTATTACAAACATCCAAAATACTAATTAACACATGGTCAAACATGATTAAGCAGATATAACAAATAGATAACAAAAAATAGATTGCGCACAAATAATATCAACAAAAAACACAAAGAACATAAACTAAACACTCACACACCCTAACCAAACCTGTGTAACAGTTAGCTACGCATCTGGTCAACAATCATGACCAAAGCAGGTTTCCTTGCTACTCAAAAGGAAGTAGGTCAAGATTACCTGACACCCTTGAGATGTATAACAAACTGTAAAACCTAAAAATCTGAAAGCAAGTAAAAGACGAAAATGCCCCTATGAATTTAAAAATTTAATAAAAGGTTTATAAAGTACCAAACCAATTCCGAACTTCTGGAAATAGACAAGTTATGATGCCAAATAATTTAGACAAATTCATTTAACATTTTTATAAGTTACAAATTACCAAAATACCCCTATATGAACCGAATGAGATTTTTACACATTATTATTATTATTTATATATATAAAGAAATGGGATAATAATGGAAACAATTGATCAAATCCTTTTGCCAACTATATGGCCATGATTTTTGTCAATCCCCTCCCCATTTGACTCGGCCAAATCCATTCCAATATATACAACACACTTTTCTTCTTCTAAACCCTAGCCGCATAGAACAAAACCACCAAATAAATCACCTATCATCCCATCCGAATTTCTGGAGGTTCAAGACCAATTTTCCCTTGTTCTTTAGCATCTCAAGAGGTCTAGAAAAATAGCACTTCGAATTATAGAGGTCGGGTTTGCTTGGTGTCGAATTTTTCTCCTTTTATTCCATCCGAAAGGTATTAAGTCCCAATAATTCATTCGACACTTTAAAAATTCGTTTCTTATTTTTCTGATGTTCTTCATATTGGTTATGATCTGGGAAAAATAGCTACAAGGTCGTGAGATCGTTCGTGAGGTCGTGAGGAATTGTTTGGTGTCGATCCTACCAAACCGAGAAACCCTAATTCTAAATAATTGGTCCGATCAATCTGTATCACATCTGGTATTTTTCTAGCCCTCTACTAATCTCTTATAACATGTATAAAATGATAAAAATGAACCATGCAAGATCTATGAATTGTTTTCGAATTAATGGGTTTATAAACCCTAAATCGTTAAAACTCAATCTAAAAATAGTGGCGATTTTTCTGGGCTCTTAGATAATTTTCGTAGCTTCCTTATACACCATATGATCTGAGAAAAATGTAAATTCGAATTGTGGAGGTCCATATGAGTCGTGGTTAATTTAACTTAAAATCGGATTTTGCAAAATAAAAGCAAGAAAAAGAAATAAAAGGGAACGAATTAGGGTTTAAGGATTTAGGGTTGTTCTTGGATAATAAATGATGTTTAAATGATAGTATAATGATTGCATAATGATTAGTAATTGTTAGGGTTTGATTTTGATATAATTCATGTATACCGATTTGTATTTTAAAATGTTAAGGGGGTGTTTTGTAACTTTTGAAAGTCGTGGACCATTTTTGTAATACTCTATATATCAGGGGCCATCTGAATAAAATATAAATTGAGGGTTCTATTTGTAAAATATGAAAGTTTTGGAATTAAAATGTAATTTGTTAATTATGTAACTATCGAATTGGAAATTTATTTAAATGAGGGACTAAAAGTGTAATTTCTGGAAAGTGAAAGGTGTTCGAAGTAAATAATATTATGAAGGGTAAAATGTGTAAATTTGAATAATTAAGGGCTTAATATGTAATTATGGTTAAATATATAAGTCGATTTGTATTTAATTAAGTACAAGGGCTAAATATGTAAATTACCTAAACCTTGAGGGCTGTTTGTAACATATTTATATTGAAGGTTATTTACTGTACATTGAAGAAATAAAAGGACTTGAGGTGTAATGTAAATATGATAAAGGTTAAAGTGTAAGTTATATAATTATATAGTTTGATTTGTAAATTAATTACTTAAAGGGGTGTGAATTGTAAATTATGGAATTTGAAGGCTAAATATGAAATTCTGGAAAACATAAGTGTTTGAATGGTAAAATGATAGGATTTCAAATGTGGACCTTAACTTTGGTAAATTTGCATTAATAACCCTAAACTATGAAAGATTATCATTTTTGGTCCTAAATTAGTATAATGAGTTAAAATGAACGTTCCTTCCATAATAAGTTAACAAAAGACTTAACTTAGTTCGTATCACTTGAATATTGATAAATATGGGAACTTGCTAATTCGGGAAACCTGCTAAAAATAGAAAGTTGCTAAATCTGGAAAGTTCTTAAAATGAAAAGATAATTAAAGATGGTAATCTGAACTTGAACCCCCTTAGTAATTTGTCTTCTACTTTCTCTAGGTGTAAAGAGGGAGAGGTCCTGATCTGTCTCAGTACTTTCTGCTTTTGTTCTTTGTGCTTGCATTTGAATAAGGTACAGATACTCTGCCCTTTTTCATTAAGGGTGTCCTATTTCCTTGACATGATATGATTTCTGATTTGCATCTTCTGATCTGTTAAAATCTGATTTGGACCTTGATACTTCTGAAAAGATTTGATTTGAACCATTTGTTATGAGCCATCTGTTTTGAACCTTTGGATATGACCTTCTGATATGATATGATTTCTGACTCTTAGTTTGATACCCGAGCCAAAATTTGTGACCCTAGCCATGAAGGTAACATGGCCGTGTCTGTGATGCACCACTGGCATGACTAGTGTGTAGCCCTAGTGATTTGGTTACACCGTCCCTTTGATTTGGTCTGCATGTGATTGGGTAGGGGCGTATGGATGCATCCTAGATCTGTTCTGTTTAGTGGATTTGACTGTATATGATATGATATGATTTTTCTGGTGATTGGTACTGTGTGCTATACATGCCCTTCACATTTCTGAGAGGTCGCTCCTCTATGGTTACTGTATATGATTTGATCTGATATGTTTCTGGGCTCGTGGTGGATTACTATCCTATATTATTCTTTCCCTTTCATTGACTGTACCTTATGATACTTTCCTTTGCACCATATATATTATATCTGTTTCGTTATCATTTAATCTTTGCCATGATTCGTACTCTCTTATCTTTGCTTTGTATATGTATCTGTTCACTGAGCTTTTTAAGCTCAGCCGCACGTTTTTCTTTTCGTGTGCGGCAGGTATCTAAGCTAGGAGCTGGGGACTTCTGCTTTGGGATTGAGAGATTAGAGCTTTTGGTTGGAGCTTTTACCTTAGATGACTACCCTTATATTATGACATTTGTTTCGGGATTCTGTTTCTTTTGTTTGTTCCATTTGTTTATCTTATCCTTTGAACTCATGTAATTTATTTTAAGCCGTGTTGGCTTGACTTTCTTATTGATTCTGGTTTATGGCTTCCGCTGTGTATTATGTATGCTCTGATTTGTCACCGTGATGTGATACCTTTACCCTTGTCGGGTTGGGGTGTTACAATTATGGTATCAAAGCGCCAGGCTGCGACCTGTAGTACATAAGCCATGACCTGTGAATCATGTGGACCTTAGGATTTGACCCTTAAGATTTGAGTCTTGACTGGTGAGGATTTGGGTAGACATAGGTTTCGGTTTCGTCTTTCCTTTCGAGCTTATTCTTCCTATATTTTGCTAATCATTTTCGTGATCGTTCAGATGGGGAATACACGCTTTACTCAGTACACTGATGGGAATGGTGGAGGGGAAGCCCCTGATTTTCAGGCTATGATAGCCGCTGCAATGGCTGCCGCTATTCCTCAAGTGGTGACTCAGGTCACCAATAACATCAGGAACGCTGCAAGTTCTTCTGGTGGTGGTGGTGGTGGTGCTCAACCCGAGACTCCACCCACTGCTCCTCCCGCTGCTCCACCCGTTGGCATTCATGTGTGGATCGAGAGGTTCAACAAGCTTAAGCCTCTCTCCTTCAGGTCCGCTGCTACTCCCCATGAAGCGGAGGACTGGATCACACACATCGTGAAGTTGTTTCGTGTTCTGGGATGTGCTGACGAGTTTAAGACTCGGTTGGCCACATTCAAATTTGAAGGTGATGCTCAAAATTGGTGGGCTGCTCTTGTTCAGGCGAAAGGGGATGATTTTGCTGAGACTTGTTCGTGGGCGGAGTTCATCGAGGTGTTTTATAAACAGTATATTCCTATGTCGGAGCAGCTAAGGTATGAAAGGGAATACGGGTCGATTCGTCAGGGTGATCAGGAGTCGTCAGGAGAGTTTATGCAACGGTTTCTGCGTCTGGCCAGTTTCGTTGGGCCAGAGGTCACTGGTAATGCTATGCGGCAGGCTCGTCATTTCAAATGGGCTTTAAAGGGGTGGGTGTTAGACCGGATTGTTAACACTCCGTTCGAAGATGTGGCTGGAGTTCAGGACGCCGCGCGTAACATCGAGTTGTTACATGCAGACAGGGATTCTAATAAGCGGGATAGGGACGGTAATCGGGTAAACTCCAGGGAGCAGGGCCGTCAGGGCCAGAGTCGGGAGTATAAGAGTGATGAGGAACGAGATTGGGCGGACCATGGTCGTGATCAGCGAGGTCGGGAGTTAAGGTCAGTTTCTAGGAGGGATGGTGATCGTCACGAGCAGAGGAGGACTACTGAGGCCTTACCTCCTCCACCTCTGTGTGCTACTTGCGGGAAGGCGCATCCGGGTACTTGCTTTAAGATTACCGGCGGTTGTTTCTCATGCGGCTCTACTCATCATCGGGTGAAGGACTGTCCCAGGAAGAACCATACTGTACCGACGGAACCGGCTAAGCCAGCACCCACTTTGGGACGAGTTTATGCTTACACTCGTGATCATGCGGAGGACTCATCAGGTACTATTACCGGCTTTCTTTTCATTTGTGATCGTTTTGTCTTTGCATCATTTCGTCGTATCTAATCCGTTTGCCAAGAAGCTTAATCTGAAACCAACATCATTAACTAATCATATCCTTATCTCTGCGCCTATGAAATCATAATCGGAGCTATTTTAGTTACCCACGTTTCGTGTTCTGATCTGGTATGCCTTTGTGTTGTGTTCCGTTCTGTTTCGTTTCCGGTTCTTTGCAAATTTCGAGGACGAAATTTTTTTTAGGCGGGAAGAAGTTGTAAAACCCAAAAATCTGAAAGCAAGTAAAAGACGAAAATGCCCCTATGAATTTAAAATTTAATAAAAGGTTTATAAAGTACCAAACCAATTCCGAACTTCTGGAAATAGACAAGTTATGATGCCAAATAATTTAGACAAATTCATTTAACATTTTTATAAGTTACAAATTACCAAAATACCCCTATATGAACCGAATGAGATTTTTACACATTATTATTATTATTATTTATATATATAAAGAAATGGGATAATAATGGAAACAATTGATCAAATCCTTTTGCCAACTATATGGCCGTGATTTTTGTCAATCCCCTCCCCATTTGACTCGGCCAAATCCATTCCAATATATACAACACACTTTTCTTCTTCTAAACCCTAGCCGCATAGAACAAAACCACCAAATAAATCACCTATCATCTCATCCGAATTTCTGGAGGTTCAAGACCAATTTTCCCTTGTTCTTTAGCATCTCAAGAGGTCTGGAAAAATAGCACTTTGAATTATAGAGGTCGGGTTTGCTTGGTGTCGAATTTTTCTCCTTTTATTCCATCCGAAAGGTATTAAGTCCCAATAATTCATTCGACACTCTAAAAATTCGTTTCTTATTTTTCTGATGTTCTTCATATTGGTTATGATCTGGGAAAAATAGCTACAAGGTCGTGAGATCGTTCGTGAGGTCGTGAGGAATTGTTTGGTGTCGATCCTACCAAACCGAGAAACCCTAATTCTAAATAATTGGTCCGATCGATCTGTATCACATCTGGTATTTTTCTAGCCCTCTACTAATCTCTTATAACATGTATAAAATGATAAAAATGAACCATGCAAGATCTATGAATTGTTTTCGAATTAATGGGTTTATAAACCCTAAATCGTTAAAACTCAATCTAAAAATAGTGGCGATTTTTATGGGCTCTTAGATAATTTTCGTAGCTTCCTTATACACCATATGATCTGAGAAAAATGTAAATTCGAATTGTGGAGGTCCATATGAGTCGTGGTTAATTTAACTTAAAATCGGATTTTGCAAAATAAAAGCAAGAAAAAGAAATAAAAGGGAACGAATTAGGGTTTAAGGATTTAGGGTTGTTCTTGGATAATAAATGATGTTTAAATGATAGTATAATGATTGCATAATGATTAGTAATTGTTAGGGTTTGATTTTGATATAATTCATGTATACCGATTTGTATTTTAAAATGTTAAGGGGGTGTTTTGTAACTTTTGAAAGTCGTGGACCATTTTTGTAATACTCTATATATCAGGGGCCATCTGAATAAAATATAAATTGAGGGTTCTATTTGTAAAATATGAAAGTTTTGGAATTAAAATGTAATTTGTTAATTATGTAACTATCGAATTGGAAATTTATTTAAATGAGGGACTAAAAGTGTAATTTCTGGAAAGTGAAAGGTGTTCGAAGTAAATAATATTATGAAGGGTAAAATGTGTAAATTTGAATAATTAAGGGCTTAATATGTAATTATGGTTAAATATATAAGTCGATTTGTATTTAATTAAGTACAAGGGCTAAATATGTAAATTACCTAAACCTTGAGGGCTGTTTGTAACATATTTATATTGAAGGTTATTTACTGTACATTGAAGAAATAAAAGGACTTGAGGTGTAATGTAAATATGATAAAGGTTAAAGTGTAAGTTATATAATTATAAAGTTTGATTTGTAAATTAATTACTTAAAGGGGTGTGAATTGTAAATTATGGAATTTGAAGGCTAAATATGAAATTCTGGAAAACATAAGTGTTTGAATGGTAAAATGATAGGATTTCAAATGTGGACCTTAACTTTGGTAAATTTGCATTAATAACCCTAAACTATGAAAGATTATCATTTTTGGTCCTAAATTAGTATAATGAGTTAAAATGAACGTTCCTTCCATAATAAGTTAACAAAAGACTTAACTTAGTTCGTATCACTTGAATATTGATAAATATGGGAACTTGCTAATTCGGGAAACCTGCTAAAAATAGAAAGTTGCTAAATCTGGAAAGTTCTTAAAATGAAAAGATAATTAAAGATGGTAATCTGAACTTGAACCCCCTTAGTAATTTGTCTTCTACTTTCTCTAGGTGTAAAGAGGGAGAGGTCCTGATCTGTCTCAGTACTTTCTGCTTTTGTTCTTTGTGCTTGCATTTGAATAAGGTACAGATACTCTGCCCTTTTTCATTAAGGGTGTCCTATTTCCTTGACATGATATGATTTCTGATTTGCATCTTCTGATCTGTTAAAATCTGATTTGGACCTTGATACTTCTGAAAAGATTTGATTTGAACCATTTGTTATGAGCCATCTGTTTTGAACCTTTGGATATGACCTTCTGATATGATATGATTTCTGACTCTTAGTTTGATACCCGAGCCAAAATTTGTGACCCTAGCCATGAAGGTAACATGGCCGTGTCTGTGATGCACCACTGGCATGACTAGTGTGTAGCCCTAGTGATTTGGTTACACCGTCCCTTTGATTTGGTCTGCATGTGATTGGGTAGGGGCGTATGGATGCATCCTAGATCTGTTCTGTTTAGTGGAATTATCTGTATATGATATGATATGATTTGTCTGGTGATTGGTACTGTGTGCTATACATGCCCTTCACATTTCTGAGAGGTCGCTCCTCTATGGTTACTGTATATGATTTGATCTGATATGTTTCTGGGCTCGTGGTGGATTACTATCCTATATTATTCTTTCCCTTTCATTGACTGTACCTTATGATACTTTCCTTTGCACCATATATATTATATCTGTTTCGTTATCATTTAATCTTTGCCATGATTCGTACTCTCTTATCTTTGCTTTGTATATGTATCTGTTCACTGAGCTTTTTAAGCTCAGCCGCACGTTTTTCTTTTCGTGTGCGGCAGGTATCTAAGCTAGGAGCTGGGGACTTCTGCTTTGGGATTGAGAGATTAGAGCTTTTGGTTGGAGCTTTTACCTTAGATGACTACCCTTATATTATGACATTTGTTTCGGGATTCTGTTTCTTTTGTTTGTTCCATTTGTTTATCTTATCCTTTGAACTCATGTAATTTATTTTAAGCCGTGTTGGCTTGACTTTCTTATTGATTCTGGTTTATGGCTTCCGCTGTGTATTATGTATGCTCTGATTTGTCACCGTGATGTGATACCTTTACCCTTGTCGGGTTGGGGTGTTACACAAACAGTTCAGAGATTTAAGAGAAGAAGTGATTAGCTTACAATGCTTTGGAGAAACAAAAAAAACTAGAAAAAATCAGAATCTCTCATGATTCACTTAGTCAAAAGAAGATTATAACACCCAATCTAACCCAAAATAACAAACAAATACTCAGATTGGAAAACCCCCAAAATTTCAAAATTATGGTTTCACAATTCAAACCATAATTTCACAATTAACCACAAACTAACCAATAGAAACCTAATTAACCACACTAATTATCAATCTAAACAACTGGATCGACAATCAAACCAATTAGGGTTTCAAGATCAAAACCCTGAAAATCGTTCAAACAAATTACCCAACTAATATGTAACACCCCCAAAATATGACCTTGCAGAAGCATTAATACCATGGGGTGCTACGAAAATGGAAATTATAACACAAGGTATCGAAGAACCAATTACACAATTTATAAAACGTATTCTCATTATATAACAATCATTAAATTTAGCAAATTTATTGGCAAGTTACTGGTCCCTAAAAAACAAGTCTTAATTATTAATTAGAAACGCATTGGTCAAAGTATAAGTCTGCCGCCTTGCCATTCCTTGCCACATTTTGCACAAACCTAGATACCTGAGAAAAATATGCTAAAAGTCAACAAAAAGGTGGTGAGTTCATAGGTTTCAGTTAAAACAATTATAACATCTTTGGACCAACAGTTTTTAGTTAAGTATTGAAATGTCACATGTATGTTTTATAACGCTAGCACTAAGTTCATGCAACCGAAGCTTTAACAGGTCCGCATGCTCTAGAAGCATGTAATTCATAAAAGCCTTGGCAAGTGTTTATCCCAGACACTTGTACATTGATATGGTATACGCTCGTTTGCCTATTCGGTCAAACCGAATGGGGACGTTACTCCCAATAGATCTATTTATAACATTCACGCTTCCTGACTGGAATTAACGGTTCATGAAATTCGGGCAGTAGGGGACATATCAGGACTTAGGCTAACTGCGCAATAACTTTGGCATAATAGTATTTATGGTCCACGAAATTGGTTTTGCATGTTTCTCACCCCATTCATTTTAAACAAGTATAAGTAAAAAGGGGTTATAAACTCACCTTAACAATGGATGCAGTGAATGAAAGGACGTATGGCACCAACACGCGACCTATATTAAATAATCATGTCTTAGTTCAAGTATTAAATTCAAGTCCTTCCATAGTTTAAATTTCAACGTCCTTAAGTACTTATGTTGTTGTCACTTGTGTGGCGACAAGTGTGGTTACTAAGGTCTCTCCTAAGGAATTGTGAGGTGTAACTCTACAAATGACCTAAAGGTACGGTAATGAGGGGTTGGGATTATCAAACGATCTAAGGTACGAATGAATTAAATCTAATTGTGATATGTATATATATATTTATATTGTAGTTGTGAAATCTGTTCGTTATGTTCGAGTATATAAATTTTAAAGTAGGACCAATCATGGGTGACGTTTATTGCCTACTAAATATATGATTTGAGAAGTTGAATATAACGTTAACCTTTAATAGCTTGGTTAACTTAACTAAGTCCTCATTATTATTAGAATTCATTTTTACACAATATTAGTTTAGAACCTTACGTTTCATTGAATTTGTTCAAGTTAAGTTTGATATATTATCAGTGATGTTCATATTAATTGGTTTAAAATTTTAAAATAACAAATGTAAGTGTTATCTTATATATATTTTTCCCATCGTGTGTTATGGTCCCTATCGTGAAATTGAATTGCTATAGATCTGAATACCATATTTCCCTACACAAGTTTATGTCAATATATCTTTATTTCTCCCGAGAGTATCACTTGTAAAACAATGTATATGTATATATATATATATTGTGTGAACAAAGTTTAAACGCTTCAATCATTTTCATCAAGTTTTACATTTCGGCTACACAAGTTTTTATGTATGTAAAGTTTAAATAAATTTTTATTTTCGTATTCGGCTATCTAAGTTTTTACGCGTTTACATGTTGGTTACTACGAATTGTTCTCGTGAACGGCTCATGTATACGTCAATTGTTCGCGACAAGTTTAATTATAACTGTTATCCAATTTAGCATCTATAATTTCTATTGGGCTGCGGCCCACTGGGTTCGAGGAGGGGAGTTTTAACGCTGCTACTGGGTTGGGTTGTATACTTATTCTGGTGGGCCTAGAGGTGGGTTCACAGACCCGTATCATGGGCTGTACCATAAGGGCTGTCTGTTGGGCTCTATCTTTGGTCCTAGTTGGGCCTGGTCAATGGGGCTTCGGCCTGGTGTTTGCAGCAAAGAAGCACAGAACACCTAAGCTTAACAGCTTGGTGTGGTATCTCCTAGCATTCATTTCCTTGGCCGAAAATGGCCATTGGCTTTGTTTCTTACGACTCAATTCATTGGCTAGGTTCGAGTACTACTCAACCTTGTGCCTTGAGGGTCTAAGTGGTAACAAGGTTTTGGCTTCTTGTCTCGCCCTATAGGTCGACAAGGGAAGTAATTTTCCTCATATGAACCTAACTCTTTGGACCCTAAATGTGCTCACCTTCTTGTTTCTTGAGGTCTATTTCCCAGGGTCTTAGCATTTTATTTGACTACTTATCCACCCTCAGTGGGTTTTGTTTCGAGTGTAATGATGCTATCCTTTTTGAGGTTTGGGTTTGAGGCTCGAGTGAGCCTGCCAAGACTTGAATCGAGGCATAACCCTCATGGTGGGTCTAATGGTTGCTAATGAACTTGAATCAAACTTTCTCTGTGTGAGGTGATCTTCCAGTCTATCCTGACCACCATTGCACCTAGCTTTGGCGGTCACTGGTTCGATCATGGTCATTCACAGTGAGTGGTGAACATCAACTTAGCGGGGTTACATCCCTTATGGCCTTTTTCTTACACTAATCTATGTTTCACTACCACCAATTTCCCAGGTTTGACCCACGAATCTGTTGTTCCTAGGGGTTTCGAAGGCATTACAACCTTGATGCCAAGTAACTTAAATTTACTAACAATTTCCTATGCCACGCTAACAATAACAACAATTTACAACTTTTCTCAATAATCATCACCTCCCGAAATCAATTTGACAGAACCAACCAACATCAATACTTAACCTATTTCCATTTATTTGACCTATTAATTACTTATCATAAATGGATCTTAAAAATAACAAAAACTAAACGAATCCGAAGAGGGGTCTAATTCTTACCGTGTTTGTTGAGAGGTGATGGACTCGATTGGAACTCCAAACCCGAATTACCCACTGCTCCAAATGAATATCCTAACCTCCGAATCGAACCACAATTGCTTCCACACTTAATCTTTCTTGAGGGATTCTCAGATTTTTAGTGTATGCTTGATGAGTTGTGGTTTGACATCTCTTGGAGGAACGGATTATACAGTAAACCTTGGAGAGTAGCTCCATAGGAGCTTTCGGATTTGGGAGCAACAACCCTTCCCTTTGCGTGCTATTTCTATCTCAATGGGGTTTATCCTAGTCTGACTTGCGTGGTTATCTAGGCTTGTAAAGAAGACAAAGGTTCTGAGTAAAAGGGATGGCATAGATTGTGGTGAGGGATGGAGATGGGACGATGGGTTTATAGGGAAGAGAAGGGGGCGAACAAAACTTAGATAGTGATCTAGGGTTACAGGTTCTTGGTATTAGTGTAAGTGGGTTGATTTGGGATTTATTTTAAGTGTTTAGTGTATTTGTTAGTTAAAGAGTAGTATTTGATACCCGTGTCCCATTAAACTGAGTCAAATTTGGGTCCTTCCTGGAACCGTCACAAATATAGGGAATTGTATTTTCAGAGTTGTTTCTATAATACTTGGATTGTGTTTTTGAGTTTTTAAGTATTCACTAAAATTCCTGAGTCTCAGTTTTATTTCTGGTTTGCGTGTGGTGTCAGTCTGTGTGAAACTGGGATAACCTCCCGCTCTTACTTCCATATAATGAGTAAATTATAAGATGTGATAATTTCACTGTTCTTTGGTGAGATTTCCGGGTGACAATATGTGCAGGTCTGTTTTTCCGTGTTAATCATATAATGTCTAATATGGTGATTCTGTCAAAATAATGGAACTGTCATGAATTAAATATCAGGGAAATTTACCATTTGTCACATCCTCCCCGTCTTAGGAACGAAAACCGTCCTCGGTTTTCACTTAGAAATACCTGACGGGTTTGAGGTTTGAAGGTTCTAGTGCCTCTGGGTCTACTTTTCACATCTCTATTGTGAATTTAAGGCTTGGTGAGTGACGGTTGATCCTCTATGGTCGGGATATGTGTTGAAAGTTCTAGGGTGCAAGAGTCTCACACTATGACTATTCACAACAAGGCATGATGCTCCCTGAGCTGAACATAGGTGATCAGGCTATGCTTAGTTGAGGACTGATGATGCGATACTAGGTTTAGTTATCATGATATTTGGTTTCCATGGGTTTGGAATCACAACAAGTCATCACAGATGTACAAATAAATGAACAGGTCTCAAAAGTGATGGAGATAGGAAAAAAGGCGTCATAATATCTTAATCCCAAAAGTCAAAGAAATTCACTACAGTGAGGTTCGTACAAAATACCATTACAACATGTCTCCTAAGAAGTACAATTATTCGGGAAATTAAGACCTAAGGAAACCTAGAGGTGGATGTCATCATGCGAAGAAAGGGTTCGAAGATGCATGTCTACTCATCATGCCATTTGGGTTCTGAATGACCCTCTCACTTCCACTTCTCGGCCTGGGGCAAGCAGTCCTATAGTGTCCAATCATTCCACACTCAAGGCAGACTGCGGTGGTGAGTCTGGAGTCAATTTCATGAGCAAAGACCTCGCAGTTCTTGGTTCGATGGTCGACTCCTCCGTAATTTCCACATCGCATGGGACAAGGTCCACGATGATGAAATGGGCACACATTGCACTTAGGTAAGTTTCCAGCATATCCCCTATTCACGTTGGTGCCTGCAGCAGGGGTACTAACACTTCCTCGACCCTTGGAGTGGTCTTCCCATTTTCTCTTGAGTTTAGCCGCTCTCCCAGCATTTGTCCTAGCCGTTGATCCCATCGGCATGCGGGCCACATTTGTGGGTCCTTGGGGTTTAGTGGTCTTGAAGGTAGTGTCGTTTTCCCCTTGGAACGGGGGAAAACTTCCTTAATACCTTTCCCTTAGCCGAGCTTTCGTCTGGATCATCTCGGGGCTTATTGGTGCTTTCTCTTGATGGCGTGCAGTAGCACTGTCCCTTCGCAAATTTGGATTCCAAGACTTTTCCTCCAATCTTTTGATTTCACCGTAGGTGCACTACTTCCTATGCACCATTTCCTTAAAACTTTCCCAGGGCATTGCATAGGCAGCATCAATGCCTGTGACCTTCAGATGGTTATTCCACCAAGCCTGAGCATCATCAGTGAAGGTGAGCGAAGCATACTTTACCCTATCCTCCTTTGTACATCCACATGCTTGGAACATGGCTTCCAGCCGTTCCATCCATCTTATCACAGCAATGGTTCCTTCTATTCCATTAAGATTTCCAGACATGGCCTTTCGAAACTCTTGATAAGTGCCAGTGTGGTTGCTGTCATCTTTAGGTTTGGAGCTTCCGATCTCAGTGTTCTTGTTGTTGGCTTTTGCTGCGGCTAGATTATTAACTAACACGTCTAGCATGGCTGGGTTTATGATAAGCAGGTTTGCTCCGTTCTCAACTGTGTTGGGAATTATCACGAGAAGACTTAATGAGAAGAACAGACTTAAGTCTGCTGGTTACGTGGTTAAGTCTGTTAGTTATATTAGTTAAGTCTTGTCATAGTTAAGTCTGCCAGTTCATTGTTAAGTTTGGTAGAGTAATTAATAGTTAAGTCTGGTTGACTTAAGTCATTAAGTCTGTTTATGAAAGTTAGGAAAGTTTGTTAGAGTTAAGTTAGGAAAGGATACGTAGTTATCTTTAGAGAAGATACGTATATCCTTCTACACGTTTTGTATCTAGGGTTTCTGTTGTTCCCTTTACACTTATTAGAGTTAACTAGAAAGTTAATCTATTTCGTGTTATGACTAATACAATGTTAAGATTAATTCTAACAGTTATAAAACGTGAATATAAAAATACACAATATTTTTCAACGTTTAAATTCTTATTAGAAATGTATCCAAGAATCTATTACCCAAGTGTTTTGTGGAACAAACACTTGGGATTGAATAGACAAGGGTATGGGGTGTCTCCTATCGAAACTCAAGTTTTGCTTGAGTGGTAACAATATACCCACTGAGCTATCTCAGTGAGTTGTATACTCTTTGTAGGAGAGAAGTTCCTTTGTAAAAGTTCTAAAATTTCAATATACAAAGCACACTTTAACTTCTCTCCCATCTGATCTATTTATACACAAGTAATCTAAGTATAAGTGATTAAAAATAATACAAGTTGTTGAGGTTGCGTGTCTGACAATTACAAATAGTAATTGTCTTTTCCAAGAACCAATAGGAAAGGGCTAATAAGACTTTGGGAGTTGTTGACTGACACTCCATGTCTTTTAGCCGCAATAGGGAAGGTTGGATCTGACAAGAGAAGAGTGTTGGGCTGACACTTTTATCTTCTCAGATCTTTTCCCTATTGTTCCCGCCTTTTCATCAGGCGTTGGTTCCTCAGTCTTCAATCACTTTGTTTGTTGAGGAGACTGGGGTTCAGTGAGTTCTTGTCCAACACTCACTGAACCATCATCTTCTTCTTTGGCTTAAGTCCTACTCAGGGAGTACCACCTTCCTGAGTAGTGAATCCTTCTTCTTGAATTCGCCTTAAGCATCCTGAAGATGACTCACTGAGAGGCTGTTCTCTCAGTGACTTGAATTGTTCTCGGTTTAAGTTTAACACTTAGTTAATTTGTGTCCAAATCACGTTTTATGTATTCTTGGGTTTTTCATGACCCAACAATCTCCCCCTATTTGGATATAAATTATTCCTAAGTGTTTTGATCAGTATGAGTGAGCTAAAGTCTTCTGCTCATACTGAATGTACTAGAAAATAAATAAGGATATTGATATAGCAAAACATTCATCAATTTATTCATATCATTACAAGTCTTATTATTCTAAGTACAAAATATTCAAGGTTCCTGAACAAGACCCATGAGTTCAAGTTTTTCCTTCTTTGACATCAACACCTCTTTATCAGGTCGATCCTTCATCATTTGATCCATCAGCCTAATAAACTCCTCATTTTCAGGTCTCCTGATATTAAGCGCCATCAGTTTGTAAGCAAGGAGTGTTGTCGTTTCCACTTTATCGATGTCAGAGACTCTTTGAAAGGCTTCCTGACCAAATTCATCCACAAAGAAGATACCATACTCAGGTTCCTTGATGACCAGGTTGGGACGGAACTTGACTCCATGAGGAGTAGTCCTGTTGCAATGAAGTGCAGCTATGTATTGTTCAGGTTCAATATCCACAGCTTTTCTTTTCTTCCCAGTCTTCTGAGTAAGTTCAGGGATAGCCAGTCCCTGAGAAGCAAGTGCCTCATCATGGTTAATGCCAAGACTCTTTGCCACTCTTGCGAGTTCCTCATACTTAGCACTCAGTGAATTGATGATGATTGGGGCATTCTTGCTTGTGGTTTTCTTCCTTAGGATAGGCATCATCATATCCTATTCTCTTAACCCATAGTCTGAAAATTTGACTGTTTGAAGATGTTCAGACTTTCTTGGACCTCTATGGATTGTTAAGCTCAGAGGTCTGGTGGGGTGAATGGTGATGTCAGTTATTTTTCCTTCACCTTTGGTTTTGGTCATGTGCCATACATACCTCTCATAAATCTTCTGCCTCTTTTCTTCCTTAAGTTTGGCTTGTTTGTTGTATTCCTTAAGGATTTCAGCCTGAAGCTTGAGAAACTCATCCCCTTTGATGTCCTTTTTCTCAGACTCCTTGATTACTTCTTTGGCAACCTTAGAAATTTCAGACCTGTTGAGTTCCAGCTCTTTCTCTTGTTCCTTCCTGAGCTCTTCTTGGTGTAAAATTTCAGCAAGTTGTTCAGGAGTCCCATAGACCCTTCTCCCATCCTCTAAATCAACATAGAATGGTGCATCAGGATCTGCACGTCTTTTAGTTGAAGCCTTGACTAAGCGTACTTCAGGAGGAGGGTTTGTTTCAGTCACCATGATTTTCTTCCCTTTGTCAATGGGAGGAGGTTGACTGGTGGATGTCTCAGGGACAGTTACCAAAGCAGAAGTAGGGTCAGGGATTGGAGGATCATCATTCATCTCCCCCTCAACAGATGGTGGAGCTTCAGTGGAGACACCTGCTGACTGAGAAGGTAGATGAGTATGAGAGGCCTGAAGAATGGATAGGATGTTTGAGACCATAGACTTTGTTTCAGAAGTCTCATTCTTCACGACACTTAGTTCGGCAACCATTTCCTTCTGGTGGGTGGTGAGTTCAGTTACTTGGGTGGTGTAGTGGTTGACCAGCTCATTATGTGTTGTTGAGAGCTGCTCAAAGGCTGAGGAGATTCTGATCAGGTGCTCCTGGGATGCAATAACAGCCTGATGTATGGACTCTTGCTGTGTCCTTAAACCTTGAAGATCTACCCCCTGAAGGAGCTTTAGAAGCTCTGTAATGCTGGTGGAGGTGGACGCCTGAGAGGCCAAGTATGTATCTAGTTTGTTGACAAATGTGGGATCATCTGTAAGATGTTCTTGTACTGATTCGATAGCCTTGAGGATGTTGGACAGTTCCTGATGCTGTCCAGTGGCTATGTCATCTACAGATTTGTTCAGGTCCCCAAGTTGTTTATCAGTGAGGGTGGCGGCCTGAAGAATCTTTGCCTGAGATTCTTCAACAGAAGCCCTGAAGTCAGCATAGGAGGCTGCCACTTCAGTGTGCTTATCCCATTGCTCATCCGTAAGAGAGTTGTAAAGACCTTCGTTGGCTTTACGAAGGACTTTTTCCAATTGTCTTTCAGAAGCTGGACGAGCATTGTCATACTTTTGCAACCACTTAGGAGTGGTTGAAGCACCTGATGATGATGATGAGGTTGATTGAGAACTGGGTGGTTGATCCTCAGGATGAGGAGAGGAATGTTGTTTCTCAGAGGGCTGAGGAGGGCTTAATTGGGTTTCCATTTCCTCCTCAGCATTAGGGATATCATCATCACCAAAATCAATCTCCTCCTCTGACTCATCAGCCAACAAATTTTCATAGTCAGCCAGAGAAGGAGCCTTCAGGAAATCCGGCTCCCCCCAGAAGAGGGCTCACCTTCGTTATGGCCAGGTCCTGACTCTTTTGTCATAATAACTGGTGGGGTTTGACCAGCCTGACTAGTCATAATAACTGGGGGGGTTTGCCCAGCCTGACTTTTAGGGTCAGTTCCTGAGAGAACAAAAGTGCCTGAGGTGGGTTTGGGTTCCGTATCGGCGGGTGGTTTATATCCCTCCGAGTCTTTGTCCCCCTGAGCGCCTTTATCCACTGATGGGTGTTTTCCAGTGGAATCATGAGGCACTATTGGTGATTGTTGATGGCCTCCCTTCCCATCAGGATTGTGCTGTCCTTTTGGGGATTTAGAGGCCTGAACTCCCTGAGACTCTAAGAGTGATTGCTTAGAGACATTAACGGGATGTGAATGGGTGTGGGTCCCCTTCTCAGTGGAGTAGTACTGCTCCACCGAGGATATAGAACCCTGAACTCCCTCAGGCTCTGATTATGATTTATTAGTTCCTTCATTAGGATGTGAGTGGGTGGATGCTCCTGACCCTTCTGACTTGTTTTTGTCAGTAGGGACATTAGGAAAGGGTTTGCCCGAGGATACTGAGGATGATTGCTCAGCACCCTCCAGTGGCGTTTGTTTTGTGGCCAATGTGGTCTCTGTTATGGGAGTCTGAGAGTTCAAGGTCACAACAACTTTCTTGGTGCCTGAGGCAACAGTCTCAGTGACGAGTGGTTTAGGTCTAACCACCTTACTGGATTGTCCCCCTTTCCCTTTGGTCTTCTTCACCTTCTTGGTTGGTGAAGGAACTGGTGAGCATACATTTTCACCCTGAATCACCATTAACATGTAGGTGGTCAGGGCGACTGGTTGTACCTCAGTAATGTCACTACTAAAGTTGGTCTTATGCAAGACGTCAGGTTTTGTACCTTCATTGTCAGACCTTAAGTAGTCAGAACCAAGAAGATCCTGAAGCACACAGGAAATGAACCTAGGATAAGACATGTGTCTTTGCCTATGTTTCCCTAAGAGCTTTGACACGAGGTCTCGGAAGATTATTCCTCCGATATCAATTTTTCTACCCTCCAAGAGACTGAACATCATCAATTGTTGTGATGAGTTCAACTGCTCAGTGGAGGATTTGTTTCCTCCGAGTACCTTAATGACGAATGTCATCATCAGTCTCCAGACAGGGTGAAACCATGTCTTCACTATTGGAGCCTTTGCCAGCAAGGCTTCAGGGGACTCGGTAGGACGCCTAACATCATGAGGCTCTAGGAAAAGCATTTCAGCTTTTATTTCTTGATCAGTAGGGTTTGCCTCAAAGTTCTCAACAAAGTTAAGACATGTGGCCAAGATGAAGGTCTTGTAGTTGAAGGAGAGAGTTCTAGTCCCATTCATCACAGTGAAAGTGATGATCGACTCTTTGGTGTCCTTAGGGCAAGTAGCCGTTGCGGTACACCAAAACTCCCTGAGATAGTCATTATAAATGACTTCTGGGGTAGTTGTAAAAGTTGTGGCAAGGAAGCAGTTTTGTAAATACTTAACTACATCCTTGTAACCCCCATATTGCTGGGGATAGTGGAAATTTCCAACCACATTATTTTTGGTCAGGTCCACGCCCTCCATTGTGAAGCTCACATTGGGGGCGGTGGTTATAGCATTAGAGGAAGCCATTTTTTGATCTGGTTTTGGTCGAAAAAAAATGGTCGGATGTTTCTAAATGCTGAGAACACACACACAATTTGTTTTGAGAGAGAAAAAGGGCAGAGTTTGCTTATAATTTTCAAAAACGTGTGTGTGAATTCTTTTGGATGGGTATTTATAGGATAGTGGAGATGGGGGTATTTTTGGCATTTGAGTGATCTTATTTAATCAAAATATAGTTTTTGGAAGTTATTTTGAATAAAATATTTGAGATCCGCATTAAATGCCACCACTCCACTTTTCCTCTTTTTTCACAATTGGCAGAGTGAACAGTTGAGCAGTTTCTGCAAAAGGAGAAGTTGCAGAGTTTCCATCATCACACAGTGTATTGTGTGAGATAGGGCATTGAATGCCAAGTTGGGAAGTGGGGGCCCATTAGGTGTATGCCAGAAAGGCTAAAAGAACAAATATTCTTGAATTAAATATGAGTTCAGTTACCAACCTCGGACATTTACTAACTTGATACTTAGAGCATTTAAGTCAGTATTTAATGTCTCTTTTCAGGGCCCTGAATGACTTTTCATTCAGTGAAGGTATTTCAGGGACTTGGGATTAGTCACTGATGATTCAGGAATATGGAATGATTCCTGAGAAACAAGGATTCAGGAACTTGGGTTTAGTTCCAGAACCCTCAAGATTTCAGGAACTCGGGTTTAGTTCCTGAGGTTGAGGATTCAGTGAGATGTTTTTCACTGATATACACATTGAGTCAGGGACCTGAGGTTTTAAGAATTTACACTTCAGTTGGAAGGATTTCAATCAGTGGACTGATTTTCTATATCCAACATTCCTAATTCAGCTTTCAACCTTGTGAAAGTTGGTTCATCCAAAGGTTTGGTGAAGATATCAGCTAACTGATATTCAGTAGGGATGAAGTGTAATTCAATGTCACCATTCATGACATGGTCCCTGATGAAATGATATCTGATATCAATGTGTTTTATTCTCTGATGAAGAACAGGGTTGTTTGAGATTGCAATTGCACTTGTGTTATCACAAAAGATGGGTACCATCTTGTACTGAATTCCATAGTCACTGAGTTGACTTTTCATCCCGAGTACATTTGCACAACAACTAGCTGCTGCAACATATTCAGCCTCAGCTGAGGACAAGGCAACTGATTGTTGCTTCTTGGCACTCCAACAGACTAATTTCCCACCAAGTATTTGGCAAGAGCCTGAGGTGCTTTTTCTGTCCATGTTGCATCCAGCATAGTCAGAGTCTGAGTATCCTTTGAGATCAAGTCCTGAGCACTTTGGATAGTATAATCCAAGGTTAGGAGTGCCCTTCAGGTACCTGAATATCCTTTTCACAGCAGTGATATGAGATTCTCTTGGGTCAGATTGATATCTGGCACATAGACATACTGAGAATTGGATTTCAGGCCTTGATGCAAGTAGATACATCAGTGATCCTATCATTCCTCTAAAGAGAGTTTGATTTACTGGTTTACCAGTTAGATCAGGACCGAGGTTGTTTGGGGGGACCATGGGAGTTTTGACTGAGGCACAGTCACTGAGATCATACTTCTTCAGTAGATTCTTTACATACTTCTCTTGACTGATAGTGGTTCCTCTATCAGTCTGCTTGATTTGTAGACCAAGGAAGTATGTCAGTTCTCCCATCATGCTCATTTCAAACTTCTTTGCCATTAGTTTTTCAAATTGTTTGCAAAGTTTGAAACTTGTTGAGCCAAAGATGATGTCATCAACATACACTTGTGCTAGTATGACATCATTATTTGTCTTATAGATAAACAATGTGTTGTCTATCTTGCCTCTGACAAATTTGTTTTGGATTAAGAAGGCTGAGAGAGTCTCATACCATGCCCTAGGAGCTTGCTTCAGTCCATAAAGGGCTTTGTTAAGCTTACAGACATGATCAGGAGACTCATGGCTTTCAAATCCAGGAGGTTGCTGAACATAAACTTCTTCTTTCAGTGAACCATTTAAGAATGCACTTTTAACATCCATTTGGTACACCTTGAAGTTCATGTATGTAGCAAAAGCAAGGAAGATCCTGATGGCTTCCATCCTTGCTACTGGTGCAAATGTTTCCTCATAGTCAATGCCTTCTTGTTGATTATAGCCTTTGGCTACAAGTCTGGCTTTGTTTTTAATGACTATGCCATTTTCATCAGTTTTGTTTTTAAATACCCATTTCATGCCAATGACTGAGACATTCTCAGGACATTTGACCAAGGTCATTACCTTGTTTCTGTCAAATTGTTCCAGTTCATCATGCATGGCCTGAACCCAACTTGGATGTGTAAGTGCTTCTTTAACACTTTTGGGTTCAATTGTGGAAATGAAGTCCACAAATAGGCATTCATTGGATGAGGCTGCTCTTAGACTAGCAGCCATGCTCCTGGTGAGCATGCCTTCAGTAGGCTCTCCAATAATATTAACAAGTTCAATGTCCTGAGACCTAGTCCAACTTTCTTGAGGTCCTGGATACTGATTTGAACTTGTGGAGGCCTGATTGGGTAGAGGGGTTGGTTCTAGAGTAGACACATGATCATTGATTGGATCTTGAGTATCTACCAGCTCACTGAAATTGTTGGGTTCTTGAGTATTTTGAACTGGCTGATTGATATCATCAGTGTGTGCATGTGCCTCAACAAACTCAGTGATGGTTGGGTTAGGTAGGTTGTGAGGGATTATATAATAGGAGAGATTAGCATCATCTTGATACTGAGTAGAAGGATTGTTTTCAGACAAATATTTATCAGGAGGATATCTTGAAGAATTATCAATTCCTATCTCTTCTACTGAGGCAGTTGAGAACCTGATTGCATCAGTGCTCTCATCAAAGGTAACATGAAACATTTCCTCAGTCTGCTGTCTCCTTGTGTTGAACACTCTGAAGGCTTTTGAGACAAGTGAGTATCCCAGGAAGTATCCATCATCAGCTTTTGCATCAAATTTCCCTAAGTGAACCTTGTGATTATGAATAAACACGGGACACCCAAAGACATGAAAGTAGCTGATGTCAGGGATTCTTCCTTTGAATAACTCATATGGGGTTTTCCCATGTCTCTTGACAATGATGGATCTGTTTTGTGTATAACAGGCAGTTTTGACTGCATCAGTCCAAAAATGGTTGGAAAGGACTGATCCACATAGCATTGTCCTAGCAGCTTCAATGAGTGTTCTATTTTTCCTTTCAGCAACACCATTTTGTTCAGGTGTGTATGGAGAGGAAAAGTTTTGGGAAATACCTTTCTCATCACAGAAACATTCAAGTTCATAATTTTTGAACTCAGTCCCATTGTCAGTTCTAATCTGTTTGACCTTGATGTCATTTTGATTTTCAATGAACCTGACAAAGGACATGATTGTTTCAGCTGCCTGACTCTTTTTGATCAGGAAGAATACCCAGGTGTATCTAGAGTATTCATCCACTATGACCAGAGTATACTTCTCATGGTTAGTAGACCTTGGACTGATAGGTCCAAATAGATCCATATGGAGAAGATGTAGGCAGTTCCTGATGGAAAAGTTGGTTTTGGTTTTAAAGGATGCTCTGTGATGTTTACCTTTTTCACAAGCTGAGCATGGTTTATCCTTTGAAAACACAAGTGATGGTAAGCCAAGGACCTTGTTTTGTTTCACAAGATTGTTCATGTTTTTAAAGTTCAGGTGGGTGAGTCTCTTATGCCAAAGCCAGTTGAGTGTATCAGTGGCCTTAGCAAAGAGACAAGTTCCATCCTTAGTCAGACTGGACATATCTAATACATAAACATCTTGTCTTCTTGGTGCAATGAGGACAATTTCCTTATTTGCATTGAAGATGGTTCCTTGCTTATCATAAAACTGAACTATGTATTTTGCATCACATAGTTGACTGACACTGATCAGATTATACTTAAGACCATTTACATATGCTATCCTAGTAAAGACAACACCATTGCAGTTTACCGAACCGTAGCCTTCAGTGAGACATGATGAATTATCAGCAAATATCACTTTGGGTCCTGATTCTTCCACATATTTGTGCAGGCATTCCTTAACACCAGTCATGCTCCTTGAACATCCACTATCTAGATGCCAAACAGGATCCCTAGCATGCCTCTGCACAAATAGTAAGCTGGGTCAGTTCTTTCTAGGACTCCATTTCATGGAGGGTTTGGTATTGTAGGACTTTATGAAAGTATTAATTGATTCATGGTCAGAGGTTGAGTGGACTAAGCTACCACATGTTTTGCATTTAGTTGCAGGGGTAGCCTCAGTAGTCTGAGAGGATTGTTTCATTCCTTTTCTTGACTGAATGACCTTCTCTTTTCCCGAGGATTTCTTAGTGGAACTTCCACTAGATTCACAGTGTTTGTCATAATGACAATCCTCAGGGTGATGGTCATTGAATCCACACAAAGGGCAGGGTGGAAATGGCTTGGCCTTTTGCTTCTGTTTCTACTTAGAATCAGAAGGGTAGTTCAGGCACTGAGCCTTAAGTCCTGAAAAGTTTGACATGACTGAGCATTGTTTATGATCAGAGGTCCTGTGATCTTCCTTTTTGCAAATCATGCAATAAAGGACTCTATAGCAATCATCAGTGAGATGATTTGTATAGTTGCATAGCTCACATCTTTTCAGGGGTTTTGTGGGTTTGGGTTTGGTCTTTGAGGAAGCTGGTTTTTGTTCCTTCTTGGATTGAGAGGGTTTCTCAGAAGATGCAATCTTCTCTCCCAGCTTCCTGACCATTTCAGCCAACTGATCAAATTTTGAGTCAGGGCTTTGGGTTGTTACTTCAGAAGGGACTGAAGTTGATGAGTCATCAGTATTTACTGAGACATCAAGGTTTGCTCTCTTTGGGATGGTTGTTCCCATTCCTGATCTCTCCTTTGGAGAGTGTGGTGAGAAGACCATAGGTGGGAGGCCTAAGTTAGGTGCAGCACCCTGAAGGGTATTTAGTGGAGGAAGTGGAGGGTATGATTCTGATTCAGACTCATTCAAAGATTCAGTGAGTTGTTCAGTGAGTTCAAGCTTACTGAGTTGTTCAGTAAGTCCAAGCATATTTTTCAAAGCCTGACTTTCAGGAAGCAAGATCTTTCAAGTTTGAAAGTTTGGTAACTTACTGACTGGGTTGTCCCTGACAATCCAGTCATTTGACTTGGGAAGTAATTCTTGCTCAAAAGATATGCCAGCTGGAACAAAGTTTATTTCATTATGACACACAATTGGATCAACCATAAGAGGGTCAATACCAATGGTTTTCTGAGAGATTAATCCCACAGTGTCAAAAACCTTGGGGTTCTTCTTGGTCTAGCTTTGAATGATAGCCTTTTCTTTGTTAAGTTCAGTTTGAAGGGCTTGGTTTTGTTTCAAAATCTCAGTGTTCTGAATTTGTAGAGTTATTGTTTCTAGTTTGGCTTGCTTTAGTACAAGCAGTTCATCTCTACATTTGTTCAATTCTGACACAATATTGTTATATTTTGAAAACAGGTTAAGCCTTTGTTCCTCAACAAACTTTAAATCAACACAAATATAATTCATGTAAGACTGCCAATCAGAATCATCATCCATAGAAAGTAAAGTATTTACCTTCTTCATGGTGATGTTGACCCACTCTCCATTTCTAGCATGGCTTTTTCCCACAGCCACCTGATTCTCTTCAGAAAGTGCCATCAGTACACTAACTCTTATTTCCTCATCTGAGGAAACCTCTTCATCATCCCAATCATATGCTTCAGCTACTAAAACCTTGTTCTTTGTCTGAATAGGTTTAGATGTTTGAGCAGCCTGAGGCAATATGGGGTTAGTTTCAAGAAGTGCAAGTTTAGCTTTGATATTCCTATATTTTGTTTCAAAATCCTTTTGACCCTTGTTTTGAAATTGTTGGGTGGACTGAAACATTTTAGGTTGAAACTTGCTAGTTCCTGAGAATTTGTAAGAGGGTTCTGAGATAGTTTTAGAATAACAGTCCCTAGCAAAATGACCTTTTTACCACATTTAAAGCATTCAGTGGTCTCATTTGCTTTTGGTTTTGTAAAGTTGGACTGATTTCTTTTGATGAAACGTCTTGAACTAGCAAGGAGTGCCCTTTCTTGGAATTCCAAGTTCAGGTACTCCTCACCAGTCCTTTCATCAATTTCTTCTTCAGAATCCTCTTGAATATCCTGCACAACACCATTAGAATAGAAAGCAGTTGATATGGGTGTGGAGGTTAAGGCCTTTTTGGACTCAAGAGTTTTTGAGTCAGGGTATCTCCTTGAGATCAAGTTGTCCTCATAGACAAACTTCCCATAAATTTCAGGGAGCTCAAGGTTCTGAATGTGGTTAGCATTCCTCAGGCCTTGTGAGAAGTTGAGCCACTTCTTAGGGAGACTGTTGACAAAGCCAACATTTGTCTCATGTTTGGACAATACAACACCATCATTTGATAATTCATTTATCAAAGTCTTGTATCTGGTGTAGGTCTGTGAGAGACTTTCAGAGTCTTTTGCCCTGAAAGTATTATACTCAAGTTTAAGGTCCATGACCCTATTTTCCTTGGTATCTGAGGGACCCTCAAAGCTGTTTACCAAGTCATCCCAAGTTTGCTTGGCTATTAGACAGTTGATGACTGATTCCATTACATCGTTAGGAAGACATGATATAAGGATGCTTTTCAGGCGTTGGTCTTGATTGACTACCCTCCTCTCATCAATGGTCCATTGGGCCTCAGGCTTGTTTAGCCCTGCGGCTGTCTTTGGGACAAATGGGCCATCCCTGATACAGGTGATGTAGTAGGGTTCCATACCGGTAAGATAGCAAATCATACGCTTCTTCCATTTGCTAAATTTCCCAGCTTCAAGTCTGGGTGCAACAGCAGAGTAGCTGCCACCCTTTTTATCGACTAGCCGGGGTACATTGATATCAGCCATAGTAGGATCTTGGTTTTAAAAACCTAGAGCAATCTTGGTTAGTTTAAAAGATTTTATAAACCAGAGGCTCTGATACCACTTGTTGTTCCCTTTACACTTATTAGAGTTAACTAGAAAGTTAATCTATTTCGTGTTATGACTAATACAATGTTAAGATTAATTCTAACAGTTATAAAACGTGAATATAAAAATACACAATATTTTTCAACGTTTAAATTCTTATTAGAAATGAATCGAAGAATCTATTACCCAAGTGTTTTGCGGAACAAACACTTGGGATTGAATAGACAAGGGTATGGGGTGTCTCCTATCGAAACTCAAGTTTTGCTTGAGTGGTAACAATATACCCACTGAGCTATCTCAGTGAGTTGTATACTCTTTGTAGGAGAGAAGTTCTTTTGTAAAATTTCTAAACTTTCAATATACAAAGTACACTTTAACTTCTCTCCCATCTAATCTATTTATACACAAGTAATCTAAGTATAAGTGATTAAAAATAATAAAAGTTGTTGTGGTTGCGTGTCTGATAATTACAAATAGTAATTGTCTTTTCCAAGAACCAATAGGAAAGGGCTAATAAGACTTTGGGAGTTGTTGGCTGACACTCCATGTCTTTTAGCCGCAATAGGGAAGGTTGGATCTGACAAGAGAAGAGTGTTGGGCTGACACTTTTATCTTCTCAGATCTTTTCCCTATTGTTCCCGCCTTTTCATCAGGCGTTGGTTCCTCAGTCTTCAATCACTTTGTTTGTTGAGGAGACTGGGGTTCAATGAGTTCTTGTCCAACACTCACTGAACCATCATCTTCTTCTTTGGCTTAAGTCCTACTCAGGGAGTACCGCCTTCCTGAATAGTGAATCCTTCTTTTTGAATTCGCCTTAAGCATCCTGAAGATGACTCACTGAGAGGCTTTTCTCTCAGTGACTTGAATTATTCTTGGTTTAATTTTAACACTTAGTTAATTTGTGTCCAAATCACGTTTTATGTATTCTTGGGTTTTTCATGACCCAACAGTTTCCTTAGTGTATAAAAGGAACCCTAGGCATTAGTTTTTGATAACGAAGAAGATTGTACTCATATTGATTAAAGAATTAGTAATATAAAAAGTTAGTTATAGTTATTGTGTTCTTCATTGTTAGTGTTAAGATTCCGCATTAGCATTAACAATTCGTGTTAGAGTTTCTCACTTAGATTGATTTGAATTTATTCAAGTCGTCTAACAAGTAACAAAGCTACTTGGATCCATAACGTGTGGACCTACAAGTTGTATCAGAGCCTGTAAAGAGACTATGAGTTTGAAGAAACACAACAACCAAACCCAAAATTTACTCAACTAAACCCTGCAAAATGTCTGACGTTGAAAATCCCAACAAGAATGATGGTTTCTCAATTCACAACAGTGATGATGAAAGATCAGTCCATGATGAAGAAAAACCTGAAGCAAGCACATCTAGACAACAACAACCCATCTCTGCAACAACAACCATATCCAACATAAAACTCCCAATCCTAAAGAGAGAAGAATATGACATCTGGGCTATGGAGATGGAACATTATCTGGAGTATATTGACGGCGAAGTCTGGAAGGTCATACAGAATGGGAATTCGAAGAAAAGGATTTCACAAGGTACAAATGGAGTGATTAGGATATTACCACAGTATCTGCTGAAGAGATACGGGCTGTTGAAAAAGAGAAGAAGGCCAAGACTATGCTGCTAATGGCAATACCCAAAGAGCATTTGAGAAGGTTTCATGGCATGAATGATGCCAAGGAAATTTGGGAGGCTATCAAGAAAAGATTTGGAGGGAATGCTAACTCCAAGAAGATGCAAAAGGCTGTTCTTAAACAGCAATTTGAAGCTTTCAGTGTATCCAGTTCAGAGGGATTGGAAAAAGGTTATGATAGGTTTCAACATCTTCTATCACAATTGGAGGTTCATGGTGCAGCTGTGTCAGAAGAAGATGCAAACCAAAAGTTTCTTAGAGCACTACCAAAAGAATGGTCAAGTGTAACATTGACCATGAGGATGAAGGATGAAATTGACACCATGACAACTGATGACATGTACAACAATCTCAAGGTGTTTGAACAGTAAATCCAAGGAAAAGCATCTTCAAGTTCTACAAATGTTGCTTTTGTTTCTCAAGGCAAGAGCAGCACTAACAAGGTTAAGTCTGGCAGCGTTAATTCTTGTGGTTATGGAGCTTCTTCTAGCAGCATGAGAAAAGAAAGAGATGCTCCAGCAGGCTTTGCTGATGAAGTAATTTACTCACTTCTTGCTAAGGAACCAGAAGATCAAGACTTCATCAGTGAGGATCTGGAACAGATCAATGATGTTGAAGTTGAAGAAATGGATATCAAATGGCAAATTGCCATGATTGCTTTCAGGGTTAAGAAGTTTTACAAGCAGACTGGGAGGAACATTAAGCTTGATGGGAAGTCACCAGTGGGATACAATAGGAGGACTATTGAGTGCTACAATTGTCACAAGCAAAAGGTGACTACTGATTGGAAAAAGAAGAAGGGTTCTGACTCTCAAGATGATGACAAGATGGTGAAGAATCAGATGAGCTTGATGACATTGGAAGCTGGAGCTGTGAATTGGGATGAACACACACCTGAGGATGAAGAGCCAAACCATGCACTTATGGCTATTGGTTCCAGTAATGAGGTATCTTTGTGCTCAAAATTATGCATTGATTCATATAATCATCTTAAAGCTTTGTGTGATGAACAATTAACACAAATAGGTGATCAGGAAGCAAAAATTCTTGCTTATACTAAAGCTGTTAAAACTTTAGAAGCACAAATAGTTAACTATCAAAACAAACAAGCTTCCTTAAATGAAAAACTCACCTTTCAAGCTAATGAGATATATGAAAAGGATGAAAAACTTAAGAGATATAGAATAATAGGCATGAAAGCTGTTAAGGAAAGTGATGAATTGCAAAAGAAAGTAGACAAATGGACCCATTCTGCTAAGTGTCAGGATAAGATAATAGCATCTAGTATGAGCTCTACAAGTAAAATTGGCTTAGGTTATGGGATACAGTCAGATAGTGAAGTTCTAAGCTATGAGGAAGAGATAGACAAATCTGTGTTCAAATGTAGAAAAGAGGATTCTATTGGTAGACCAGTGTACAATAGGTTCCTTAAAACTGATAATTTTACAAGGGTGCCACCTCCATTATGTGGAGATTACACTCCTCTACAAAAGAAAGACCTAGATGACTCTTTGTTTGTATATGGTAAAAAGGGTCCTATCTATCCTGAGACAGGCAACTCAGATGACAAATCTAGTGAATACTCCACTTGTCAAACCAATGACAGTGAAGGATCTACTAGAGATGTAATACCTGAAAATCGGAAAACGTGTAAAATGACCAAATTGCCCATGCAAATTTGAAAATTTAATTAAAAGCTTATAAGTACCGAATCGATCCCAAACTTCTAGAAATGGACAAGTTATGATCCCAAATATTTTTAACAACTTCATTTAACTTTTATACAAGCCAAAAAATTACCAAAATGCCCTTGGGCGCCTAATATAGTTTAAATTCAAATCTTATGATTTAATTATGGTAATTAAGGGTAATAAAAAGGCATTAAAAATAATTAATCAAGGCCATTAATTCCCTTGACTAAAATTCCGAAGTTTAGGGCCCATTAACCCTCCCCTTTGACCGGTTTCTTTTTAAAAATCAATCAAAACTCATTTATCCTAAGAAAACCCTAATATGCCGATTTAACAAAAACACACAAATAATTCCTCCCTTGATCATACGAATTTCTGGAAGTGCACCATCATTTTTCCTGTGTTCTTAAGCATCTCAAGAAGTCTAGAAAAATAGCATCACGATTTATAAGGGCCGGATTCAAGGAGCATCGAAAATTCTTGTTCTATTCCACTCGATAGGTATTAATTCGCCAATCTTTGTTCCACTCGTTCTAAAATTCATTTTATATTTTTCTTACATTCCTTACATCATATTAGACTCAGGAAAAATGGGAAATTCGAATCATGCAAAGTTTTTATAGCGCTTTGAATTTTGTGGGTTAAAACACACCTTAATTCCAAAATATGTGTCACGTATTTTTCTGGGTGCCATGGTTAAATTATTTAGACCATATGTGATATATAAGGTCTGGGAAAAATGAGAAAACGAATTATTGAAGCCTAAACAAGTCGTGGTGAATTATGGTCTTAAAAACGTACCTAAATTATAAAATATGTGATACGATTTATTGGAGCTATGTTTATAAATTTTCTGGGTTCTAACATCATCATATAACTTGGGAAAAATATGTGTTTGATTTATGGAAGCTTAAATGATTTATTGGAGAATTAATTTAAAACCGGATTTTGTGAAAAATAGAGAAGAAATCAAATAAATTGGATTGGGCATTAGGGTTAGTATTTTTGGGCTTAGATCTGATTATTAATTGTGTATAATGATGGTACAGTTATTGTTTAATGATTGGTGTGGCTTAGGGTTTGAAATGGTTTTTAAAAAGTGTAATCCGATTTGTAATTAAATCACAAGGGTGTGTTTTGTAACTTTTGAAACTCATGGGTTATTTTTAAAATATTATTTAGGTCTGGTACAATGTGGGAAAAATATAACTTGAGGGTCCTATGTGTAAATATTGCAAGATAATGAATTAATGGTAATTAAAGGGTATGATTTGTAATTAATTAAACTAGAGGGACTAAAAGTGTAAATTCTGGAAAGTTGAAGTTATTCTGGGTAAATTATGATATTAAAAGTGTTTTGGGTAAATTTGAGTATTTATGGGCTTAATATGTAATTAATATAGAATTATGATTTAAATTATAAGTTTTGTAAACTTAAGGGACTAAATGTGAAATTTCTGAAACTTGAGGGGCTGGATTCGTACAATAAGAAATTCTGAAGTTATATTCTGTGTTTTGATAAAATATGAGGCTTTTTTGGAAATTATGGATAAGATAAGGATTTAAAGTGTAAAATTATGAATTAAGGGGTTTAAATGGAAATTTTGTAAACTAAGGGGTATAAAATGTAAATTGGCAAACTTGAAGTATTGAAGACGTACATTCTGAATAAATGAAGGATTAAAAAGAATGAATGTGATAATTACATATTTGACCTTTAACTTTGGAAGAATTACATGTGAAACCCTAAAGTATGGAAACTTGCCAAGTGAGGAAACCTGCCTAAAATAGAAAGTTATTAAAAAGTAAAGGAAAACCAAAATGGTAATCTGACTAGAATCTTCTGTAATTCCGTCTTCTATTTTCTCTAGGTGTGAAGAAGGAGAGATCCTGATCTGTTTGTGCTTCTATTTCTGTTTTTGCATTCCTAATAAGGTACAGATATTCTGCCCTTCTTTAGTAAGGTGCCTTCGTCTCATTTCTGATTTCTGATTCACTGCCATGTTCTTTGATTCTGTGAACCTTTCTGGTTTCTTTCATGATATTATGAACCTTTGACATGACCTTTCTGTTATGAACCTTTCTGATATTAAACATTTCTGATATATGACCTTTCTGACATGGAACCTTTATGGTATGAACCTCTGATTATGAACTCTGATATTCTGAAATGGAAATTGACTTATGAAACTAAATTAAATACTGGATACATGATACTTGACCTTGACCCACAGTTTGATACTACGAGCCACTCACTAGGCATGAGGGTTTCATGTCCATGTCAGTCGATGCACCGATGGCATGACTCTAGGGCAGGAGAGTGATGACCTGTCCCGTCCCTTTTCTGTATTTTATTTGGTGTGTTGGGAGTTATGGCCACCAGGGGCGTATGGATGCATCCTAGATTTGTTTCTGTATTATGTTCATGTTATGATATGTTATGATATGCATGGTGACTGATGGTGTGTGCGATACACGTCTTTCACAACTCTGGGAGCTGATCACTCCATATTTCTGATTTCTGGGATTAGTGAGAGGAACATCTCTCTGCATGGCGGTATGATTATGATTTCATGTTCATGTTTCTGGGCTCGTAGAGGATTACTGTTTTCCATGCACCTTATAGACTTATGACCTTTACCTTTCATTACTGACACCCTATGACATGATACTGGACTTATCTCTGTACTGGGCTTGGTATGTTTGGGCTTGATGGGATCTTTTGATTACTTCACCATTACTCATGATACTATCCATACTTTCTGATATCTCTGTATAACCCTCATATTTCTTCTCATCTATTATTACATTATGTACGATTCCTTCCGTCTTCCCTATTTCATTATTATTGTTTGTTACCGTTATATCTGTTCACTGAGCTCGTGTAGCTCAGCCGCGTTTCTTTTCCCGCGGCAGGTTTAGTTGGAAGCTGGGATTTGGGTGAAGAGTGTTGACTTTAGAAGACTTCATTAGCTTTTGGAAGATGACTAGAAGAACCTTATATTAGACATAGAAATTTTGTAATGTAAAGCTTGTAGTTCTAATTTCAGTTGTAAACCTTGGATTTTCATTGTATTATTTATGTCAAATGTCTGTGTTTGTTCTGATAAGAATCCGTATATGTGACACCTTTGCCCTTGTCGGGATGGGGTGTTACAAGAGATGTCTCTGAGCAGCCTGATTCAGAATCAGAGAGTGCACCTAAAGATGTTTTTGAGTCAAAATCAGTCAAAAATAGTAAACCAGTTGTGACTACACCCAAACCTCATACAGATAAACCTAGTTGTGATACTCACATAAAATATCCTAGGAAGTCTGTCAAAAATCAAGAGTCACCAAAACCTGATAGGATGAGAAGAGAGTACAAGAGAAACCACAGTTTTGGTCCTAAAAGATGCTTTATGTGTGGTAGTCTATGTCATTTGATTAGGGACTGTGATTTTCATGAGGTTAGGATGAAAAGAGAGGCTGAACTAAGAAAGAATAAGAATGTTAATGCTGGCCATATGAATGATAAACCAGTTTGGAATAATGCTAACAGGATTAATCATGCTAATAAGTTTGTGACTAGACCAGCACAATTTAATTCTGGTATGCCTAATGTTAATTCTGGTTGGTCAACTGTTAGTTCTGGTAGACCAAATTTTAGTTCTGGTAGACCAAATTTTAATACTGGTAGACCAAATTTTAATTCTGGTAGACCAAATGTTAGTTCTGTTGGTCAAAATGTTAATTATGTGAGGCCAAGTGTTAATTCTGGGTGGTTTAATCATTCTGGACCCAGACAACCAATAAATAGACCACAGGTGAACTCATATAATCAAAGAAACAATTTTTACAAACCTCATTCACCTATGAGGAGTCCTTTTGCTAATAGTACAACACAAGCTTCAAGCTCAAGTGCTGTAAGGGAAAATGGGGATTCTGCTGTTAAGACCCCAGCATGTTGGTCTTGGGATCCTTTTAAGAACACACTTACCTATGAATCCAAGAACAACAGTGGATCAGCCTCATACAAGACCTATAAATTTGTTGATCCACAGGGCAGACCCAAGTCTTCAGAGGCTTGGGTCCTAGAGAGAAACTAATCTCTCTACTTTTGTGCAGGAACATCCACTGAAGAACATGGAAGACAAAGGAATATTTGATAGTGGGTGCTCTGGGCACATGACTGGTAACAAGAATCATCTGAAGGATTTTCAAGAATTCCAAGGAGGTTCTGTTACCTTTGGAGGAAGTAAAGGTCAGATAACTAGTAAAGGTAGAATTGTTGTAGGGAATTTAGAATTTGACAATGTATCTTTTGTAAAAGAACTAGGGCAGTTTAACCTTTTCTCAATATCACAAATCTGTGATAAGCAGCATAAGGTGCTTTTTAGTGAAACTGAATGTTTTGTATTGACTTCGGACTTTAAGATGCCTGATGAAAGGTCAGATCCTTCTTAAAGTTCCTAGACAATACAACATGTACGATTTTGATATGAAGCAACCTGATCATGCAAAAGGTTTTGCCTGTTTGCTTGCAAAAGCCACATTGGATGAATCTAAATTGTGGCATAAAAGGTTAGGTCATGTTAACTTCAAGAATATGAACAAACTTGTGAAGGGTAATTTAGTTAGAGGCTTACCTTCCAAGGTTTTTAGGAATGACCATGCCTGTGTAGCTTGTAATAAGGGCAAACAACATAGAGCTTCTTGTAAGGCTAAGTTAGATAGGATTGTTACTGAGCCTTTGCATACCTTACACGTGGATCTGTTTGGCCCTACATCTGTTAGAAGTATCAACCATGCTAGTTATTGCCTTGTCATTACTGATGACTGCACCAGGTATTGCTGGGTATTCTTTTTGTCTATAAAAGATGAAACCCCTGATTTAATTCAAAGGTTCATAAGGCAAATAGAAAACCTACTAAATCACAAGGTTAAGATCATTAGGACTGACAATGGCACAAAATTTAAGAATAGGAGCATGATTGAGTTTTGTGGTGAAAAAGGAATCAAGCAACAATATAGCAATGCTAGAACTCCACAGCAGAATAGAGTTGCTGAGAGAATGAACAGGATCCTGATTGAGGCAGCTAGAACCATGCTAGCAGACTCATTCTTACCCACAACCTTTTGGGCTGAAGCAATAGCAACTGCTTGCTACATATTCAATAGGGTTAGAGTGACCAAGCCTCAGAATAAAACACCTTATGAGCTTATTTTTTGCCATAAACCAGTTGTTAGCTATATAAGGCCTTTTGGGTGCCATGTGACCATTCTTGATACCTTGAGTGTGCTTGGAAAATTTGAAGGGAAGTCTGATGAGGGGTTCCTAGTTGGGTATTCACTGAATAGTAAGGCCTTTAGGGTTTACAATTTAGTGACCAAGAAAGTAGAGGAAAATCTTCATGTTAATTTTCTTGATGAAAAACCCAATGTGAAGGGACTAGGTCATAGATGGATGTTTGATCTTGATTATTTAACTGATTCTATGAACTATATTCCTGTCTCCAAGGAGAATCAAGCTAACCCTAATGCAGGTTCCATAGAAGTGCCTAACAATGCAGGTACTCAAGATGCAAGCACTGCTGATCAAGGCAAAGAAATTGAGGAGCTTATTGTGATTCCTACCACAGAAGTCAACCATGTTGCTGCTAATGAAGGAACAAAGAAATCTTCTACAAAAGGGAAGGAAACTGTGAACAAGCCTCAGCCAAAAGAAAAAGAGGTTTCTCCTACAAAAGTTTCAGAAGATATCTTATCCTTCAGAGAAGAAGTGAATGCTTTGGCTGACAAACACCTTGGGAAGAAGGATACCAGCACTAACTTGGTTAATTCTGGTAGTGGATTCATTAATTCTGCTACCAATACTAACTTAGTTAATACTGGTAGTGATGCTATTAATTTTGCTCAACCTGATTCTACTCCAAATGATTATTTTGATGATTCTGAGATGCCAGACCTTGAGTTCTTTGATAATCCAAATGAAGGTATTTTTGATGGGGTTTCTTATGATGAAGAAGGGGTAGTTACTGACTTCAACAACCTACCCACTGAAGTAGATGTAAGTCCAGCTCCAACACTTAGAATTCACAAAGTTCATCCCAAAAGTCAGATAATTGGTGATCCAAAGTCAGTTATTCAAACCAGAAGTAAAGTGCAAAAGCTTCCTGAATCTCATGCACTTATCAGTCTTATCAAGAAGCAGCAAAGGGTCAACCACAAGGACCAACAACATTGCTTGTTTGCTTGCTTCCTCTCTCAAAAGGAACCCACCAAAGTCTTTGAAGCACTTGAAGATGAGAGTTGGGTGGAAGCAATGCAAGAGGATTTGTTGCAGTTCAAATTGCAAAAAGTTTGGGTTCTGGTAGATCTACCTAATGGGGCTAAAGTGATAGGCACAAAGTGGGTCTTCAGAAATAAAAGGGATGAAAGAGGGGTAGTTGTTAGGAACAAGGCAAGATTAGTAGCACAAGGGTATAGACAAGAGGAGGGGATAGATTATGATGAGGTTTTTGCTCCTATAGCCAGGATTGAGGCTATCAGGTTATTTTTAGCCTATGCATTATATATGGGGTTCATAGTCTATCAGATGGATGTAAAGAGTGCCTTTCTGTATGGCACTATTGAGGAAGAAGTATATGTTCATCAACCTCCTGGTTTTATTGATCCAGCTCACCCCAACAAGGTGTATAAAGTCATAAAAGCATTATATGGTCTCCATCAAGCTCCCAGAGCTTGGTATGCAACACTCTCCAAGTTTCTTGAAGAGCATGGGTACAAAAGAGGTGTGATAGACAAGACCTTATTCATAAAAAGGGATAAGAAAGATATCATTCTGGTACAAGTCTATGTGGATGATATCATTTTTGGTTCTACAAAAGGTCTTGGTGTGAGGAGTTTGAAGGATTAATGAAAGGAAGATTTGAAATGAGCTCAATGGGTGAGCTTACATTTTTCCTAGGACTGCAAGTGAAGCAAAAAGAAGATGGCCTCTTCATTTCTCAAGACAAATATGTTGCAGAGATCTTGAAGAAGTTTGACTTTACCAATGTGAAGACTGCAGTCACTCCCATAGAGAACAAGGTGCCATTTACAATGGATGAAGATGATGATGATGTGGATGTGCATCTTTATAGATCCATGATAGGTTCTCTAGTGTATTTAACGGCCTCTAGGCCAGATATAATGTATGCTGTGTGTGCTTGTTCTCGTTTTCAGGTTACTCCCAAGACTTCACATCTTCATGCTGTGAAGAGAATCTTTAGGTACTTAAAGGGCAAACCCAATTTGGGCCTTTGGTATCCTAGAGAATCATCTTTTGACCTGGAAGCCTATTCAGATAGTGACTATGCTGGAGCAAGTCTTGATAGGAAATCCACAACAGGAGGTTGTCAATTCCTTGGAAGAAGATTGATTTCCTGGCAATGCAAGAAGCAGACCATTGTGGCTACATCAACAACAGAAGCTGAGTATGTAGCAGCTGCCAATTGCTGTGGACAAGTCTTGTGGATTCAGAATCAAATGCTGGATTATGGTTTGAACTTTATGAATACTATAATTCACATAGATAATGAGAGAACTATCTGTATAGTTAAGAACCCTGTATACCACTCTAAAACTAAGCATATAGAAGCTAATTAGAGTGGAAAAGATACACACAGATCTTAATGTGGCAGACCTATTAACCAAAGCCTTTGATGGACCTAGGTTTAATTACTTAGTGGTTAATATTGGTATGATGAACCCATAGCTCAGTTTAAGGGGAGGTTACATTTAAGGGGAGGCTAAATGTAAAGTTTGTAGAACCAGTACTAAGTAGTTAAATATGATAAGTATTTAATTCTGATTAGGAGTTAATTCTGGTAGGCTTAGAAGTTAATTCTTGTAATAGATTTAATACTGGTTAATTTAAAAAAAAAAAAAAAAAATCTTCTAGTAGTTTTAATTATGGTAGTTAATTTTTCTTGCTTTTAAATTGTAAAATCGGTTGTTTGTATGTTTTCTTGGTTTTTCTTGGTGTTGGAATTAACATTTGCAGAAAACACATGGATTGGTGATGATCAGAAGCCTTGCTATTGCTTTTTATGAGTGTTTGTCTGATTCCTTAGTTAAGCCTGGTGAGTCAATGATTAAGTCTGGTTGACCAATTTTAAGTCTGGTAGTGTAAAATGTAATTAAATTTTATTACCGTTAGGTCTGGTCAGTAAAATAATGATTTTTCTGATAAAATAATACCGTTGCATATTTTTCGAGAAATAGAAGTATATAAGGATAAAATTTGATAAAATATCTCACTTTTATTCATTATTTGCTTCCAATTTTAAAATATCATTATTTTCGGCCTACGATACTCTGTTTTTAACTGCCAGTACTCAAACCCTAAACCAGCACTTAATCATTCTCTAGACTATGGCTTCACTAAAGTTTTGTGACAAGCACAACCAGGTTGGTTTCTTGAAGAAACCAAATCAAAGTGGAGGTTTCGAGCAGATTGTGGATTTCTTAAGAGGTTCTAACCTTCGGTACGCCTTAACTCATAATCCTACAATTTATACTTCTCTTGTTAAGCAGTTTTGGGGGTCGGTTACCTCTGAAACTCTTGCTGATGGTACACCACAGTTAAGAGCAACCATTGATACCCATGACTTCATTGTCACTGAGGCATCCATTAGGAGCAATCTTAAATTGGATGATGCCTCAGGGGAATATATTTTGTCTAATGATGACCTTTTTGAGGGTATGAGAACCATAGGTTATCCCATTGATGGTACTTTTACTTTTTGGAAAAGCTATTTTACACCACAGTGGAGGTTTTTACTTCATCATTTGCTCCATTGCCTAAGTCCCAAGAGCGGTGGATGGGATCAGTTTGGAAGCAACATTGCTTCTGCATTGGTCTGTCTTTCACTTGGAAGGTCTTTCAATTTTTCAAAACTCATTTTTGATGGCATGGTAGCAAATGTCAACAGCAAACATAAATTCTTAATGTACCAAAGATTTCTTCAAATGATTTTGAATTTTGAACCTAAAGATAAAATGCAGACTTATGTGATTGTGGCTTTTACTCCTAAAATCTTTGCAAACATGAAAAGGGGATTCACTGGGGCACATTGGCCACTTTTGCCTGCTATGCTTTCTGGTTCAACTAACATTGCAGGTACATCTCATGCTGAACAAATGGAACCAACCAATGTGGAGCAAGCTCAGGAACAACCAAGATCACCAACACCACAACCAAGTCCATCACCATCTCAACCAAGAGTACCTACACCCAGACCATCTTCACCACCACAGCAAACCCATATTCCAAGTCCTATTCAGGAGGAGGAATCCAACCTTATGACTGTGGAGGATCTTCTGACATTGGTGCCTGCTTTGGTTAAGAGAATAGAATCATTGGAGAAGGCAAACAATGCTAAGAGTAAGGCTATTCTAACTTTGGTCAAGAGGGTTAAAAAGCTGGAGAAGGTTATGAAGGAGAAAGGTGTTGCTTTTGATGACCAAGAAGGTGAGGATGAAAATTCTTCCAAACAGGGGAGGAATTTAGAGGAAGACAAGTAGATATCCAAAAAGACATTGCTAATTGATGAAGAGATTGAATCTGATGAAGAGTTGATTAAGTCTGCTGAGGGTATTAAGTCTGTTGGTATTAAGGATAAGTCTGGTGAGATTAAGTCTGGTGATGTTAATGCTGGTGAGGTAATTAAGTCTGGTGGTCAAGTAAAGTCTGGTGAGGTTGTTAGTTCTGCTCATGAAGATAAGTCTGGTGATGAGGAGCAGCCTAAAACTCAAAGGGAAGGAAAACAAATTATGATGGAAACTCCTAAGCCCAAGAGGACAAAGAGACAAGAAAGAGAGGATCAAGCTTCTTTAGCAGAGATTGCAAGAATATAAGCAATGGAAAAGGCTGAGATAGAAAAGGAGGAAGAACAAAAAAGACAAGATGCAATGCTTGCAAGAAAGTTATCAGAAGAATTTAATGATGATCCACTGATGCAAATGATTGAAAAAGATGATGAGTTGAGGGCAAAGTTTGAGGAACTTAAAGCTATTCCAGGTTTGACTGCTGAGGAGAGAGCCAAACAACTAGCAGAGTTTATAAATTATAGAAGGAATGAAGAAACTTTGGGGGATTTTATGTCTGTGATAAGGCAAACTCAGAAGAAAACCAAGGTTGCCAAGAAGATGTCTAAAGCAGAACAGATGCATGGTATGAAGATGTATCTAAAGAACATGATGTACTCAACATAGGAAAAGATGAGAGGAAAATCATTTGAGGAAATTGAAGCTGAATATGTGATTGCATATGAGAGAGATCAAGGCTATAGGCCAGTGGATTATGAAGATTCTTTGAGAAGAAGTTTCAAGAGATAGAAAGTGACAGAATCTGAACCATTCATAGAAGCTGAGAAAGTGGATGAAAGGGTAACTGAAGTTGAAAAACCAGTTGAGAAAGCATCAAGTGAAATTGAAAAGGAATCTAAGGCTGAGAAAGTGTCTGATGTTGTGGAAGAAAAGAAAGAAGTCAAAAACCAGTCATAAAGTTTACAAGGAGGAAAAGTATAGCAAGAAAGTGTAAATCCAAGAAGAAAGTACAAGAAGAAGATGAATCAGAAGAAGAAGAACCTTCATCTGAGGGTTGTACTATGGGCACAATTCCTGAAAGCTCTAAGTAACCAGCTAAAATTGTCAAATATCATATAATAAGGACTGGACAAAGAGCTGCTTATCAGATCATAAGGGAGGACAACACTGATGTTGTATACCTTAACTTTCCAGCAATATTGAATGATGTGAGTAGAGAAGATATTATGGATTTGCACAAGTTGGTGGATATCAAACATGGGGACAACAGACCTGAAGAAGAATTTGAAAGGGTCTTTTAGGGAGATTTAAAAGTAATGTTTGAGCCACCTTCAGAGGAAGATGAACTTTGGAAGCTGACAGATCAACAAAGGATTGTTAGTTGGAGGTATTTTCATACATGTAAGGTACATTGTTTATCTTTACAAAGTGCAACTCTTTATATGCTTGCAGAAGTGGAATATCCTTTATCACCAAGGGTCTACAAGGCAATGTTGGAAAAGAAGTTACATGCAGATGAGAAGGATGAAGTTTATGAGCAGTTGCTTGATTTGATTAAGGAAAAATCTTTAAAATAACCATATTGGGGTGTTTAAGAGTGTTTGAAAGAATTTTCAAGTTGTTAAGTGAGACTAAAGGAACTTCTCACTTGGTGAAGGTGCATAGCACTAACACAACAAATGGTTATCAGTCCACCATGTCTAACCCACATAAGGATTGACTAATCCTGAGCAAACGGCTCTGGTAAAGATATTTCAAATCTGTTTATGGTTGGCAATTTACCAAAAATTGTATGGTATTCAACTCACCATATCTGAGATAGTGAAGTGTTGGCTAGCCCACAAGATTATGGCTTGTGGTAAAGGCTGTGGAAAACCATACATGGTAATCAATTCACCAAGATGAGGTGCATTCCATCAAAGAATTGGCTAGTCCAAAAGCAAACGGCTTTTGGTAAAGAAAAAAAAATCCGTTGATAGTTGATGGTTTACTAAAAATCATATGGTTATCAATGTACCATAGTCTTACACACCAAAACATTGGCTACTCCAGTAGTGATGGCTATTGGTAAAGAGACATCAAATCCATTAATTTTCAATGATTCACCTCTCACAGGAGTTTACACACCTGGAAGTGATGAGAATAGTATGAAACTTAAAAGAATTGATGTACAAGTAGTTATGGTTGCTGTGAAGATCAGATGGATTGCATATCAGATGGTGAAAAGATTATTCAAGTCAAGTTGCTGCATAAAGATCAGATTTGAAGTTTTGAAGTGTTAGAGATAATTCCAAGAGTTCAAGATTCAATCCTCAGAAGCTCATTCAAAAGGAACTTGAAATTCATGAAGCATGAAGATCAAGTTAGGGGAGGATTGTTGGGAATTATCAAGAGAAGACTTAATGAGAAGAACAGACTTAAGTCTGCTGGTTACGTGGTTAAGTCTGATAGTTATATTAGTTAAGTCTTGTCATAGTTAAGTCTGCCAGTTCATTGTTAAGTCTGGTAGAGTAATTAATAGTTAAGCCTGGTTGACTTAAGTCATTAAGTCTGTTTATGAAAGTTAGGAAAGTTTGTTAGAGTTAAGTTAGGAAAGGATACGTAGTTATCTTTAGAGAAGATACGTATATTGTAACACCCCCATTTTTCGATATACGCAGCGGAATATAAGTTGGGGTATTACTTCATGATTCACAGTCATGAGTATAGAAAATGACTCAAAAAGAGACGTTTTAAATAAATTGTTATCATTCATTTATTTATATCAGAGTACATAATATAGGTCCCAACAGGAAGTTTTGAAAACACGTAATAAAATACATTATTCTTGGAATGATAACAAAGTGGACACTCTTTTTATTTAGAAGAAAGTCCACAGCCACTCCGTGCCAAGTCATGCCTTTTAGTCACCTGAGATAAACATGCTTAAAAAGTCAACACAAAGGTTGAGTGAATCCATAGTGTTTTCAGTTGTAATAGGTTTGAACACAAGCTATGTAGAAGAAATCAGTAATACTGCAGTGTAAAGTATATATATTGCATTAAGTCTCATGGCACGCAAAACGTTAACAGGTTATCTTCATAGTTATAAGCTATGAGATATAAATTACCCCATAATTAAATGTAGGTAACCTTGCCCCCGAGTAGGAGATTGCCAGTCTCTTTATTTAACTCAAATAAAATGCATTTGGTTACGTTACGGTAACACAAAGGGGTCGTCACACCCAATAGATCTATCCATATTATTCGCGCTCACCCGCAGGTGATTAGAGGTCCATGATATAGGGGTCTTTTTGGCAATAGCAAACTTATGCAATACAATCAGGAAAGCATAAAGAAAATACTTATGTTCAGTTTGTAGCATGTATCTCCCCACAAGTTTAGAAAAACATAGTAAAAAGTGGGACTATGAACTCACCTGAGTAGTCTGGATGAAATACAAAGTTATACAAAGTTGATAAACGTCTCCGGCACGCTACCTGGGTTGGTGTGTCAAGTTCTCAGTAATTGTTTTGGAATATATAAGTGTTATTTTCCGTTTACGTTTTTAGTTCCGGTATTAGGTTTTTAATTCCTAATAATAATAATAATATTAATAATAACCTTTTTAATAATATTAATAATAATAATTATTAATATTTAGTTTTTATAGAAAATTTCACTTTAAACCTTCTAATTTCATAGTTTGACAACTTTCACCCTCTAACTATTTGAAAATGATAATTTTTTACCCTTGGACTTTAGTTAAATTACACTTTCTACCCTTAAGTTTCAAAAATGACAGTTTACACCCCTAGGGTTTTACTCGACTGCAAAACTAGTCCAAAATACAAAGTTTATTAGAGCTTTGGCAAAAACAGCCCTAGAGACTCCTAAACATTTCCATTCGACATCCTTACCTCATAAAAACAATTTATTACATACGATTTAAGACGAGACCATTTATGACTCCTTAGCCAAAACATGTATAAGTGTTTTAAGAGTATTCTTGCAAAAGATCACAACTTGGTTCGAATTCACGACCTCAGAATAGTTTTTGAAAGGTTGCGACTTAGGGTTTGTTTGACACTGAAAATAGACTCTCAAAACATGCTTCGTTCTCACTCGTTTCTTAACGGATTTTAGTGATTCTTTTTCCTAAACGTAGCTCTATTAGTGGTCTTTCACTATGCCAAAAACTAGGATTTTAGAGATCTGTTTACTATTCAAATTTAAAAACCAAAGCAGCAGGTCTGCTGTTGGTCGCAGGAAGAAAAAGAAAAGAAAACTTTGTTTTCTTGTTATCCGATTTTTATACCTAGTGTTTTTAATGTTTACTTAGTATTTCTAACATGTTTATAGTACTCTTAATCCTTTTTTATGATCCTAGGATTTTTAGATAATTATTTATGTATTTATGTATTAAAATGGCTCGGTTTAGAATAAAAGGAACAAAAATTAGTTTTTGCTAATTCTGGGCTATGACCATATTTAAGACATGTTCTATTATGTATTTAGACACAAAATAAGTATAGTAAAGTAAGCAAAAAGGCCAGAAACATACCTTGCTAAATATATTCGACTAGGGCATAATATGTGAGCTATGGTTCGAATTGATCTCTCCTAGGGTTCTAGCTTCCTTCTACTGCTCTCTTAGGTTTATATGAACTTAATTTAGGATTGTGGAATCAAGGTTTGGGCTGTGGGTTTCTATGATGGTTGGTTCGTATGGTGGTGATGGATGTTTAGGGTTTCATGGGTTAGTTCTATATATAGAGGATGATTAGGGTTTTTCTAAAGAGTTCTAGGGCAACTACGGGAAGGTGTGAGGTGAGTTGGATGGTTAATATGGTTCCACATGGGTAGGAGGGGGAATTTGTGATGTGGAGGTTGTATGTTCCACACAAGTGTTCATTTCTAGAAGGGGGGGATGTGTTTCACTTAGGGTTTACACAAATGGCTCCTTAGGGTTTAAGGAAATGAACTAGAGTTGGTGTTCTTTTCCTAGTCGAACCAAAATTGACAAACTAGATTAGTTTTGATTCGATTTGTGCAATAGGGGTAGTACCTAGGGCTTAACTAACTTGTACTCTAGGGTTTAGGGTAGAACTAGGGTTTCTAACTCTAGGGTTTAACTTGAAATGATTTTTAAAATTATTTGACACATTTACATGTATATCGAATTCTATATAAATAGAGAAAAATAGTTTTTGTGCTTTAGATGGTTGTACCTTATGCTAGAAAGACTTGTACTAGGGTTAGGAAGATAAGAAAAATATAATTTTAATTATTTCTTAATTTTATATAATTTTTATGTAATTTTTATTAAGCTTTAAATACATATTAATGAGTTTTTAAGATTTTATGCATGAAAGGGTTGTACATTGAGTTAAAGGAGTTGCACATATGTTAAATAACTTAATAAATTATTTTTAGAATTTATTGTGTGAAAATATTACATAATATGTAAGTCAAATAACTATTATTGAAGTTTTTATAAGGTTTTTATTTTCATTTAAGTTTTATGCTTAAATGACTTGTACCTTAGCTTAAAGGACTCATACTTAATATTTTTATAAAAGTATTAACTAAGGTTTGTAAATAAATAATAGTTTCTGTGAAATTAGGGTTTTACCGGGAGTTATAGTGAAATTAGGGTTTTTATGCTTTAGTGACTTGTACTTTACTTAGGTAACTTATATTTTGGTATTTCTAGGGTTTCGTTAACTATTTTTGGTATTATAGTGGTTTAAAGTCTCATAGAAACTATATTGGGTGAAAATAGTTTAGTTAAACTAGTACGTTAACGAATTAACGTAAAGTGGCAAATGGTAATTTGTAAAGTTACTATACTTGACATAAGAAAATATATAATCATATATTAGGTCATGGTTAGGTCGCGTGCGAATACGTTTATCATAAGTGTGAGTTACGTCACATAAGATAGTGGTTACGCTCAGGCAAGTAAAAAAAAATTATATGTGAAAAATGGTTGAGTATAATGTGTTACCAGATGAGATTTTCGCAGTGGTTACAGTATCCCCCCGTTGAAGGAATCTCGTCCCGAGATTCAGTCTTTGTTGGTCGAAGAGTTTGGAAAAAGATGTGGGTACTTTGCCCGGATTTGATCTTCTCGTTCCCAGGTAAATTCTGGTCCTCTCTTGGAGTTCCATCTTACCTTGACGATAGGAACGCGACTTCGCTTGAGTTGTTTGACTTCTCTATCCATGATCTCCACAGGCTCTTCTACAAAGTTAAGCTTGTCATTGAGACGAAGCTCTTTCATGGGAATAACAAGTGTTTCATCGGATAGGCATTTCTTTAGGTTAGAGATGTGAAAGACGGGATGAACTTTACTAATTCTATAGGAAGTTCAAGACGATAGGCTACTGGACCGATTCTCTCCAGAATCTCGATTGGTCCAATATATCGTGGATTTAACTTTCCGCGTTTTCCGAATCTAACCATTCCCTTCCATGGTGACACTTTCAGCATTACTCTATCTCTAACTTCAAACTCCATAGGTTTTCGTCTCACATCTGCGTAACTCTTCTGCCTATCTCGGGCAGCTTGCAGATGTTGTCGGATTTGTACGATCTTATCGGTAGTCTCCTGAATTATCTCTGGTCTGATAAGTTGAGATTCTCCAACTTCTGCCCAACAGACGGGTGACCGACACTTTCTCCCATAGAGTACTTCAAACGGGGCTGCTTTGATGCTTGCATGGTAACTGTTGTTGTGTGAAAATTCTGCCAAAGGTAGATGTCTATCCCATCCTTTACCAAAATCTATCACACAAGCTCTAAGCATATCCTCCAATGTTTGAATGGTCCTCTCACTCTGTCCGTCGGTTTGGGGATGATAAGCCGTACTCATATCTAAATTAGTACCCAAAGCATCCTGGAGTTTTTCCCAAAATCTTGACGTGAAACGAGAATCACGATCAGAAATAATGGAAATCGGCACTCCATGCTGAGAGACTATCTCTTTTAGATATATCTTGGCTAAATCTTCTACTTCATCAGTTTCCTTGATCGGCAAAAAGCGAGCTGACTTAGTAAGACGATCAACTATGACCCAAATGGTGTCGTATCCGCTTGACGTTCTAGGTAATTTGGTGATAAAATCCATAGTTATCCTTTCCCATTTCCATTCAGGAATCTCAGGTTGCGTCAATAAACCAAATGGTTTTTGATGCTCAGCCTTAACTCGTGCACACGTCAAACATTTACTGACATACTCTGCAATGTCAGCTTTCATGTTTGGCCACCAGTAAAGCTTTTTGAGATCCTGGTACATCTTTTCATATCCTGGGTGGATAGAATACTTGGACTTATGTGATTCGTGTATAATCACATTTCTTAAATCACCAAAGAGTGGAATCCAACTTTGATTCTTAATACAACGAGTTCCATTAGGGCGAAGTTCAAACACTTTGTCCATGCCCCTTAAATTCTCAGCTTGAATATTTTCTTCTTTTACTACCTCAGTCTGCACATTGAGAATTTGGGATGGGAGATCTGAGTTAATGGTCATGACTAAAGCCCTTACTCTAAGTGGCTTAATTCGTTCCTTCCTGCTCAAAGCATCTGCCACAACATTTGCTTTTCCAGTGTGATAACGAATCTCACAGTCATAATCACTTAACAACTCTAACCATCTTCGTTGTCTCATATTTAACTCCTTCTGGTCAAGAATGTGCTGAAGACTCTTGTGATCTGTAAAGACAACACACTTTGTACCATACAAATAGTGTCTCCAGATTTTGAGTGCAAACACAACGGCTCCTAACTCTAAATCATGAGTCGTATAATTCTTCTCATAAGTCTTGAGTTGACGGGAGGCGTAAGCAATAACTTTGTTTCTCTGCATTAATACCTCACCTAGACCTTGATGAGACGCATCGCAGTAAACAACGAAATCATCACTTCCTTCTGGTAAGGCTAAAATTGGTGCTTCACAAAGCTTTTGCTTTAACAGCTGGAAAACTTTTTCTTGATCTTCTCCCCATACATTCTTTTTATTTTTCTGTGTCAATTCCGTTAAAGACTTGGTAATCTTCGAAAATCCCTCAATGAATCTTCGATAATAACCAGCAAGTCCTAGAAATTGACGTATCTCAGTGGGATTTGTCGGGATCGGCCAACTCTTAACTGCTTCTATTTTGGAAGGATCCACGTGAATACCATCCCGGTCTATCACGTGCCCAAGAAATTGTACTGTGTGAATCCAGAAATCACACTTAGAAAATTTCGCGTACAATTGTTCTCTCTTGAGTAATTCCAAAATAATCCTTAAATGCTCCGCATGCTCTTCTTCGTTTCGAGAATAGATAAGAATATCATCAATGAACACGATCACGAATTTGTCCAGATAAGGTTTACACACGCGATTCATGAGATCCATGAATACTGCTGGTGCATTGGTTAACCCAAATGGCATCACTTGAAATTCGTAATGACCGTACCTCGTTCGAAAAGCTGTTTTAGGAATGTCTTCTTCCTTAATACGCAGTTGATGATATCCTGATCTCAAATCTATTTTCGAGTAGACGCTTGATCCTTGCAATTGATCGAACAAATCGTTGATTCTCGGCAAGGGTATCGATTCTTAACCGTAAGTTTATTCAACTCTCGGTAATCAATACACATCCTAAAAGTTCCGTCCTTCTTTTTAACAAAGAGAACAGGAGCTCCCCAAGGTGAAGTACTAGGTCGAATAAATCTCTTGTCCAATAACTCTTGCAGTTGGTTGGACAGTTCTTGCATCTCCGTCGGTGCTAGACGATAAGGCGCTCGAGCTATTGGTACTGCTCCTGGTACCAAGTCGATCTGAAACTCTACTTGTCGTACAGGTGGTAGTCCGGGTAATTCTTCAAGAAATACTTCTGGAAAATCTTGTACCACTGGTACATCTTCCAGCCGTTTTTCATCCGTTTCCTTTGTGGGAAACTAGAAGGGGGGTTGAATAGTTTACTAGTTTAAAAATCCTTTTAAAAATCTTGTTTCAAAAGTTAGCAATTCGAAACTTTGATTCGAACTTTATGTGAAACCAATCAACACCAATATGAACTACACACTAAGCTAAGTAATAATAACAAATAAGAGTAAAGAGTAGAGTTGGAAAGATCGAACCGAGACAGAGGATTTATAGTGGTTCGGCTACGAAGCTCTTCTTCGCCCTACTCCACTCCCCGAGTACCACACTCGAGAGTTTCAAACACTATATCAACAACCTCCCTTCAGGCGGAGAAAACCGTACACGTCGCTTATCCTATTACCGACACTAAGCTAAATGTCGAGTGCTAATCTTAGCTAGCACCAATCTACCAAGGTCCACGTGACCAAACACTCGAGCCCAGTGGCTTCAAGAGATCACCAAGATCTCAACACGATCACAATGATCAACACTCACTTCACTCTACTCAACTAACACTAATCTATCGACCCTTGATCTTCTTGATCAATCACACAAGCCCAATCGCTATAAGAGATGTTCACTATCTCTATCGATCACACTTGATCTTCACTCTCACTCACAAAAGATAAGAAAGCTTGATGTATGCAAAGATACAACAAGGTTGTAACAAGTGTTACAAAAACCTAACAACTATAACTCTTGTATCTTCTTGAATACTTGAGTTCTTCTCTTGCTAATGAAGAGGGATGACAACACCTTGTATCTACTTGGATACTTGTGTTCTTCTCTTGCTAATGAAGAGGGATGACAACACCTTGTATCTACTTGGATACTTGTGTTCTTCTCTTGCTAATGAAGAGGTATGAAGAGGATCACTTGAAGGATGATTGGATCACTCTTGAAACAAAGAAAACTAACCTAAAGAAGTGAAAGGTTTGAGAGGATTAAGCTAGGGGATTTTTCTGTGTGTGAAGGGTGCCTAAAACTGTGAAAGGGGTTGATATTTATAGGGAAGAAAAATCTAAACGTTACAGAAAAAATGGTACGGACGGCTCCGTTAAATACCCCACGGCTCCTTTAAATTTAACGGAACCGTGGAGCCGTCGTAGACTAGGACGCTCCAAATTTTGTCTTTTCTGGTTAAAACTTATTTGGGGAAGGTTGGAGCTGATTTTGGGGAGAAAAATAGTTGTTATGATTTTCAAACTAATTTTTCCAATAAAACATTTCTTAATAATTCAAAAATAATTTGTCATGTGTATTTTTGAAAAAATGTTTTGTCCCATTTAAAATGTGAATTTTCAAAACATAAATTCACTTCTTTGATCACTACTTCAAGTTGTAACTTTGTTCAAGAGTGATTTGCGTAGAAACGGGATCTTCCGATTAAAGACTTGTTTACGTTGATTCTAACGTATCGTGATTTCACATTTTGTCATCCTCAAAACGTGAAGTAATCGAAAGATAAAATAACGTTTTTAGAATATTATTTGCATCAAAAATCTCCCCCTTTTTGATGATGACAAAATATAAACTCATGTTAGGTTAAAATTAGTGTTAACAAGTTTTTAATGAGTTTACTCCTATTTCTCGCCCTTTTTGTCTAATCAAAAAGGTGACGAAGGCTCCCCCTTGATGTGTACTCCCCCTCATTTGGAGAACACAAAGGAATTGAGCAATGGTTCGTGCTACAAAACAAGGTTAGACGACAAATATACAATATCTAACAAGTAGCACATTTGATAAATATCCAACCACAAAAAAAATATGACTAAGTAGCCAAAATGAAAAGCCCATTTCATAAATATAAAATAAATTTCATACATAAGTATGACTACAATGGGGAAGCAAATTAAGCTAACAAGAAGACACATAAACATCTAAAGTAACATGAGGCTTCTAGATTTGCTTCCAACTTCAAAAGGTTCCTAATCATTTATTGGGAGACCAAACACCATCATGTTTAGTTTGGGCTATTGTGTGGTGGAGGTGGTGGGAGGATGATGGGTCCCATGGGTGGTGTGAGGAGGTGTTCTAGATATGAAAACCTAAAGCTATGCTCATATCTAAGGTTCATGATGAGCTCAAAGTTGTGATGGCAACAAGCACAACTTAAGGTGTGTGTGTGTAGGGGATAAAGGATGGGATAACCCATTAAGTGTTGAGGTGATGGTGATATGGAAGGTGATGATGTGTTGCTCTCAAATTCATATGGAGTTATTGGTGATAAGGTGAGGGTGAGAGCTAGAGGTTGTGGTGATTGTGAAAGTGATGAGGGTGTTGTGTTAGTTCCCAATTCAAGGGAAGTTGATGGAGATGAGTTGAGTGTTAAGGCTAAAGGGTGAATGGGACTAGGTTGAGATGAGTGTGTGTTGGTTCTTGTTGTGGAGGATGAGGATGTTGGTTTGGTTGATGTTGCCTTGGATGGAGCTTGAGGTGTAGTGAAAGAAGATGATGATTTGGTAGAGGTTATGGGTGTGTGGGTTTCATCTTCATCATCCAAGGTGAGATCAATGAAGGCAATGTCATTGGCGATAGGTTTAGTTGATGATTGAGGTGTGTGAACATTCTTGATCCATCGATCAACTAGAGTGGTTTGATTTGTTGGTTGGATGTTGAATCTAGGTTTCTTGTTCTTGTGTGAGGTGGAAGCAATGGTGGAAGACATGGTGTATGAATGGTGAGTTGTGAAGGTGTAAGGATGGCAATGCATGATGTTAGCTTAAATAGCCAAATCAAAAGCATGCAAGGTTGAAAAGGATGTTGGATTTGGGGATTTGGGTGCATGGGAATCAGGTTTAGTTTGCAGTTTTTCAGGAAAAGAAAGTCAAAAAGTGAAAGAGAATTGTTAAATTCATCTTCCAGAGGCACGGTACCATTAAAGGTACTACGGCACCACTAAATTTAGTGGAGCCGTGGCCTATTTAATGGAGCCGTGGGCTCTTTTGACCTTCTTTCCAGGTCTGCAGGTTTTAGGCAGCCTAAATGGGGAAATTTTCTGGGAAATCCATTGGCTGCAAATCTCAAAGCCTCAAATCACTAAACACATAGAATTCCTAAAGCTAGTTTCAACTAGCAACTAACATGATCATGTGATCATCTATGTATTTAGGTAACTATTAAGCATGCATGAATTCAATCAAGTTTAACATCTAGTGCATGTAATAAAATAATAGAACATGCATGAACTAGACAAGATTGATTAACATAAAGGTTAATTAACTAAGCAAATTTACCATGTTCAAGTGTGAAATGTTAAAGGAGAATATTTCAAGCAAGTTAATGTTTATGGACATTGCCATGACTTTATTTATAATAGCTTAATAATACTTAAGTTAATAGTACTACTTAAGCTAATCCTAACTAGTCTCGTTTCTTCCTCAACTTTTTAATCTTGTTCCCAAGCCCTTTGAGCGCCTTGCCGATGGACTTAAATCCCCCGATAGTTTGCTCATGCATTGAGACTAGTCGATTGTACATGGTTGTTTGTCTTCTCATCATCGTGGATAAGTTCGTTTGTCCGAATTCAACATCGGAGGTTTGTGTGAATGATGAGGTGTCAAGGTTACGAAAGAAGGTGTCGGGAAAGGGAGTATTAGGATGAGACGTTCCTTCTTCGTTCTCCTCATCATCATCCTCATCCATGGGTTGAGAGGACGAACTGTGACCGAATGAGGAGGAAGAATGGGGAATATCGGAAGTGGATTTATGACCACGTTTGGACCCTTTGTCCTTACGTTGCTTTGTGCGACGGTGTGGTCCACCAAGTAGTTTCATAACCGGATTGACTAGGACATAGTCGACATCATTGAGAGAAGGGTAGGTTTGTATAACCCACCTGAATAAGCGAGTAAGCAACATGCCATATGGCATGAGCTCATCGGAACGAGGATGAATACTGGCCATTCGTTTGACCATGTAGTATGCGAGGTTGTAAGGTTCCTCGATACTAAGGCAGTAGAGCATGTGGGCAAGACTTGCCGGAACGTGATCACGGTTGACTGCAAGGCTTAACGCGTTCTCACGCAGAAGAAGTTCCCAATTTCTAATATCGGGACGAAGCTCTTTGAGGTATATTTTGTTTGGGTCGAGTTAGACAATGGAACCATCACATTTTTGATACGTGTTGGTGACTCGAGGGATTTGGATAACTTGTTTAATTACTTCAATATCGGGAACTTCGGTATGATAAGCACCTTCGTTCTCAAGATTGTAGTAAAGAGACTCTAGAGAATGGTCTTTAGTGAATGCACACTGACCATATGAGGGAATACCGAGAATATGACCAATCTCGGTGACAGACAAGATGATATTTTGGTGTCGAATCCAAAAATCAAGAGAGCCGTTTCCGTCAAGATCAGTGTAGGTACGTACACGACTATAAAACTCGAGAATAAACTGAGGACAGACTTGATCGTTTATTTTGTATAAACAATCGAACTCGATAGAAGGGAAACAGACAAGGATGTTGTCTGTCGTGACATAGAGTGCATCGACTACACGCCCTTCGTGTATGTATCGATTTTGGACTTTTGCGAAATAAGCTCTTTGCTCATCAGGAATGTTTAGATTTTCAAGAGTACTGAGGATGTATTGTCTGGTATCTTGATAATCATTTCGAGGCATTGTTATCTACAAAAAAATATTTTTGTATATGTTAGTTCGTTGCATTTTAATGATTACACTTCTAGTGTGTGTGCCTAAATGCAAACAATGTGGAGGTGCGGCAATCTCGACTCTAAAGCTATCCTAATGAGATTACCCAAACGCTCCTAACTTCACTTTTGCTCAATCAAATATGTCGAACAACACATATCAATTATGTACTTCGACCCATATTTGAGAGTTCGCGTATACATGCAAAAACGTTTTTAATTTGCATCAACAATGCATGAAAAAGGTTTCATGATCCTAAATTTGTGAAGATTTTCAAAAATTGATCGAATTGGGGTGTTTGGCAAACGCCTCAACATGGCACCAACGAGCTTTAAGTTTGAAAAGATTTAATGCAGAATGTTCCTAATCCAATTTTAGTGATCCTAAATATGATTCCATTACAAATAATCAATCATAATCCTAATTTTGTGATTAATTTCGAATTAGGTTTTGCAACATAAATGGGTTTTTGGAAATCCTAGGTTTAGGGAATCATGTGAATGCTACATTGTCTAATCCTAGTCTTAATTTCACAAGGGTTTAACTAATTTTGAAAATCCCCAATTCGGATTTATAATCAAGAACAAACCCTGGACTCAAATTAAACGAAATTAAGAGTGATTTACTTACAATTGATGATGTTGTGATTAGGATTTGTTGATTCCAATGCCTCAATCTTGATTTGCAAGAGTTTAGTTGAATTAAGGTGTTATGGTTCAGTTTTGACAACAAGTGAAAGTGTTTTTTTGGGTATGTTTGGAAAGTCTGTGCAGAAGAAAGGGAAATGGGCGCGTTTTTCAGATGCACGGCTCCACGGTTCCATTAAACATTAGTGGAGCCGTAGCTCTTTAATGGAGCCGTATATCTGATGGTCCAATTTTTCTTCCGTTTTGACTTTTGGCTGATTAATCTTACTTATTTAGTAAGACTTTTTGACACGAGGAAAAAGTTTATACCTAATAAACTTTTTGACGAAAGACGATTAAATGGGATGACCGGAAATGACCTTAGTGTTTCCAAGGAAATTGACTAAGTTGTCATTGGATGAGGATTTACTTCTAGTATTTCCCGTGAAATAAATAGAGGTTATGAGTTGTGTTTTGGAGGATGACTATAATATTTCCCATGAAATATTTAATTAGTCGGAGTACTCGACGTAAGGAATGACTTATCATTTCACGTGAAATGTTCAAAAAGTCATGTGACGAGTTGTGAGGGAATGACTTAGAACTTCTAGAGGAATTTCTAAAAGTCATGAGATGAGTCAGATAGATGACTTAAGAAGTCATGGGTGATTCGTAGAGGATGACTTCAATGTTTCCCGTGAAATATTTGAGGAGTCATAGAAGGGATAAAACGTATATAAGATATGACGCAAGGGATGACTTTAATATTTCCATTGAAATATCGAAATAGTGATAAGCGGGATGAGAGGAATGACTTAAGAGTCATGAGGCGATGTGAGTGAAATGACAAATGAGTCATGGAAAAAGACGTGAGAAATGACGTTAATATTTCAAGTGTTTTATTAAAAGGTCGTGAGGAGAGATGTGGACGATGACTTTAATAATTCGAAAGAATTATCTAAATAGTCATGAGTGGGGTGACGAGAACGTATTGGTTGGAGAATTGACGATGTTGTCATTCAAGAGACGGAGGAGATGACGTACTTCGATGAGCTTCGTTCATAAGCAAACTACAGGGTTCCCGGTCAAGTCTAATGACATCTTGACTGCTACTCTTCATAGGGGGTTGTCTCATCTATAGTGTTTGTTGTCATGCCTTTCCGGCGCTTACGTACTCGGCTTCGGTCGTGGAGACAATAAGAGTAGTTTGTTTCTTGGGGAACCAAGATGTTTGTTAATCAACCTATGAAGGTACAAACATTGCTCTCTATGTTTCAATCCACATTTACTCTCTCATTATCAGAGTTGGTATAGAAACATTTTCTACATCAGTCTCCTTGAGATATCGCAATCTCAAGTGTGTAGTATCTTTAATGTATGGTATGATACATTAAACACTTTGATGTAAGAGGTTTTGGGACACTTCTTAAAAGTGGGCACAAAGCCAACACTATTCATGATAATGGACCTACTTGCCGTTAGGTAAACTACTTTACCTATTATGCCCCTAACCTAGTTATATCCGCGCACTCACCTTCTTCGTCTCTTGTGAGTTTCGTTTTTGCGGATATGGACGTCAGTGTCAATTAAGACTATTACTTAAACTATGTATCTCATACATATAGTATACATAAGTTTAAAGGGATACTTAATTTAGGCAAGATTACTTATGTGCAAGAAAGGAAACTTGATTCACTCATCAATGCTTAATTCAAACTTGTCACGCATGATCTTCAAGCGATCATCGAATATTTCTGGACAAGTTGAGTTTGACATGATGAGATGTGAATAAAGTTTCTGTGTTATAGTGCTTACCATGTTAGATTCTAACTACACTATTTCATGCCAAACATTACTACTAACAAAGGGTGTTTTAAGAAAGCGTACCTGTGCCAGAGGTGTTGCTCTTAAAACTAGAGGATAAGACTACCTTTGTTGAATGTTGAGCATATAAGACACGACTTGACTTTTGCGTCACCAGACTTGTTTGATAACACATCATACTCCTTTTGTTAGACTTCGAAATTTATTTACACTCATGTTTTCCTAGCAAAACAAAAGTTCAAACATCTGGTCCCCAATATCTCATGGGTCCAAAGTTGTTAGAGTCAAACATCCTACGCATTTGTTGCGTTAGTTTAGGATGTGAGAATGGAGGACACATTTCCCATGGTAAGTAACCTTTTGATGGACGATCATTCCAAGTTACGGGAAAGTTACTTGGATGATTTTGTCTTCTAAAGTTACCTCTCGGTCGAGGAGTTCTAGACCGAGGTTTGGGACAGTTCAACTTTCTAGGCGGAGGAGTAGTTGACCTAGTGTCACGCTTTACAAATCCATGTTCGGGAGATGACAATGGTTTGTAAGAGCTTTTGACCTCCCCTTTACTTGGAGTAGACACACTAGAACTATTTTTAACTATGTGACTCGGTTTAGGACTTAGGCTACTTTTTAAAATTGACCCAGTTTCGTCTTCAGCACCAGACGGTACCACGGTACCACTAAATTTAGTGGTGTCGTCTGTACCTTTAGTGGTGCCGTCCCCTTCAGACTTAGACGTTTCAGGCATTACAAATTTAACTTGTTTGGTACCACTTGTAGAAGCCTGATTTGGGTCAAAACCTAAACCCGCACGGTCATGTTCACTATATCTAATGTTTTCAAGTATATCATTAAGTGTTTTAGTTCCTTCATCAAACTTAATGATTCTTAAAGCATTTTCTTTAAGTTTTTCATTTTCTACTTGAAGACTTATACATGACCCGCAACCTAAGTCTACTTCCTTGTTTTTCTCAAGTCTTTTGACTTGATCTTTTAGTTCTAGGACTTGTAGTTCTGGTTCTTGTAGTATTAATTTAAGTTTTGTGTTTCTACCTAAGATCTTAGTACTAATTACGCATAGTTCGTTGTATTCGTCATGCAATTCACTATCATCTATTGACAAATTATTATCACTATAATAAGAAGAGTCGGAATGTACCTCGTTAGAAGCTTGAGCCATTAGGCACTTTTCATCATTAGGCTTCTTCTCTTCTTCTTCACCGCTATCACTCCAAGGGCCTCCTACAAAGGCTCTTTAGTTGTTGGATTTTGGTGGCTTAGGACATTCTCCTATGAAGTGATTAGGATCTCCGCATCTATAGCATTTCCTATCACTTGTCCCTTTTCTTTCATCATGATTTCTTTGGGATGACCTCTTCTCATCACGAGGTTGTCTAGGAAATCCACCTTTCCTCCTAAAGAACTTTCTAAAGTTCCTAACGGCTAGTGCGTACTCTTCATCTTCACTACCGAAACTCGAACATTCCTCATCACTGGACTCCTTATTGGCTTTTAATGCTAGAGATCTAACTCTCTCGCTTTTTCCTTTGACAATGTCGGAGTCCTTCTTGATGATCATCTCGTGAACTTTTAAATTTCCTATAAGTTCATCGAGTGACAATGCCGCCAAGTCCTTTGACTCTTCTATGGCGGTGACCTTTGCTCTCCATTTAGGATGTAGAGCTCTAAGAAACTTCCTAACATAGTTATTACTAGAATAACCTTCATCAAGAGCTTTAAGACTAGTGATAATAGTATTAAATCTAGCAAAAGCATTATCTATTGACTCATCCTCCGAAATGGAGAATTGTTCATATTGTTGAACAAGAAGATCTATCTTGTTTTCTTTGACTTGGTTATTACCTTGGTGAGTGACTAACAAAGTTTTCCAAATATATTTTGCCGTATTACACATGAAAATTCTTTCGAATTCCTTTTTAGGCAAAGCATTATAAATCATCATTTTAGCCTCATTATTTTTGGCTAATTTCCTTTTAAGTTCATCACTTTGTTTATCATAAGAAACTATTTCATCCTTTTTAGTTTCCGGATTCATTTGAATAGGTTGAAAGTCACCCTCGGTAATAACATGCCAAAGATCAATGTCTTTTGATTTCACATACGTTTCGAATCTTGTTTTCCAATATATAAAACAATCGGTTTCGAAAAGTGGTGGTCTTTGCATAGATTGCCCTTCTAGATATTTGTCGGAATCCATTGATCGATTCAAGTTTTAAAATACAATATACTTTAAAGACTTGACTGACGTGGCTTCTGATTCCAATTGTGGGAAACTAGAAGGGGGGTTGAATAGTTTACCGGTTTAAAAATCCTTTTAAAAATCTTGTTTTAAAAGTTAGCAATTGGAAACATTGATTCGAACTTTATGTGTAACCAATCAACACCAATATGAACTACACACTAAGCTAAGTAATAATAACAAATAAGAGTAAAGAGTAGAGTTGGAAAGATCGAACTGAGACAGAGGATTTATAGTGGTTCGGCTACGAAGCTCTTCTTCGCCCTACTCCACTCCCCGAGTACCACACTCGAGAGTTTCAAACACTATATCAACAACCTCCCTTCAGGCGGAGAAAACCGTACACGTCGCTTATCCTATTACCGACACTAAGCTAAATGTCGAGTGCTAATCTTAGCTAGCACCAATCTACCAAGGTCCACGTGACCAAACACTCGAGCCCAGTGGCTTCAAGAGATCACCAAGATCTCAACACGATCACAATGATCAACACTCACTTCACTCTACTCAACTAACACTAATCTATCGACCCTTGATCTTCTTGATCAATCACACAAGCCCAATCGCTATAAGAGATGTTCACTATCTCTATAGATCACACTTGATCTTCACTCTCACTCACAAAAGATAAGAAAGCTTGATGTATGCAAAGATACAACAAGGTTGTAACAAGTGTTACAAAAACCTAACAACTATAACTCTTGTATCTTCTTGAATACTTGAGTTCTTCTCTTGCTAATGAAGAGGGATGACAACACCTTGTATCTACTTGGATACTTGTGTTCTTCTCTTGCTAATGAAGAGGGATGACAACACCTTGTATCTACTTGGATACTTGTGTTCTTCTCTTGCTAATGAAGAGGTATGAAGAGGATCACTTGAAGGATGATTGGATCACTCTTGAAACAAAGAAAACTAACCTAAAGAAGTGAAAGGTTTGAGAGGATTAAGCTAGGGGATTTTTCTGTGTGTGAAGGGTGCTTAAAAATGTGAAAGGGGTTGATATTTATAGGCAAGAAAAATCTGAACGTTATAGAAAAAATGGTACGGACGGCTCCGTTAAATACCCCACGGCTCCATTAAATTTAACGGAACCGTGGAGCCGTCGTAGACTAGGACGCTCCAAATTTTGTCTTTTCTGGTGAAAACTTATTTCGGGAAGGTTGGAGCTGATTTTGGGGGGAAAAATAGCTGTTATGATTTTCAAACTAATTTTTCCATTAAAACATTTCTTAGTAATTCAAAAATAATTTGTCATGTGTATTTTTGAAAAATTGTTTTATCCCATTTAAAATGTGAATTTTCAAAACATAAATTCACTTCTTTGATCACTACTTCAAGTTGTAACTTTGTTCAAGAGTGATTTGCGTAGAAACGGGATCTTCTGATTAAAGACTTGTTTACGTTGATTCTAACGTATCGTGATTTCACATTTTATCATCCTCAAAACGTGAAGTAATCGAAAGATATAAATAACGTTTTTAGAACATTATTTGCATCAACATCCTTCTCGGTAATATGAGCTAAAAGCACTTGACATCCTCTATTGATGTATTTCAAGGTTTTTAGACAGGATATTAAGCTTAGCTGAGTCTTACTCTGATTACCTCGGATAATCAAAGTTTCGCTTTCGAAAGGAATATGAACTACTTTTTCGTCGCACATAATTCTAGCATGATATTTGGATAACCAATCCATGCCAACTATGACGTCGAAACTACCGAGTTCAATAGGCATAAGGTCGATGTCGAAATATTGATTTAGTAAGGTTAGAGTGCAATTTCGGATTATAGAGTTTGTGCTCACTAATTTCCCATTAGCTAGCTCGATTTTGTACGTGTAATGTAAAGCGGTAGGAGGGATTTTAAGTAAAGTAGCAAACGTAAGAGATATGAAACTTTTATCAGCTCTAGTGTCAAATAATACTTTAGCTAAATGCTGATTTAGAGGGAACGTAACGGTGACTATGTCGGGGTTTTCCTGAGCATCTCCAAGCACATAAACCCTTCCGCGACCACCGTTGCTCAGATTATCGTTTGCCTTCGGGCACTGATTCTTGTAATGCCCTTTCTCACCACACCCGTGTCAGGTTATGATTACCGGCTGCAGATTTCCTCCAGTTGCCCTACAGTCTTTGGTCTGGTGTCTAATCTTTTGACACTTTGCGCATTTGACAGCACATGGACCATTATGGTGCAACGAGCATCGGTTGTAGAATGGCGTGGTTCCGACATAACCAGTTTTCTCAGCAGGTGGGTTGGCATTTACTTTGGCGGTCTCTTGTCGGCGGTTTTGTTGATGATGGCGGTTATTACGGTTTCGCTGATAGTTGCTTTAGTTGTTTCGGTTAAAGTTGGGCTTATTAGGATGGTAATTGGGATAATGGGAAACTTTCCGATCATCAAACTTTCGTTTGTTATCGAAATTCCCTTGGGTAGTACCACGCTTAATCTCACGATCCATTAGTTGTTGAGCTATGTTAATCGCTTCCTCCAGCGACTGAGGTTTAGACGCAGTAACATTTCCTTCAATGCTACGGGGTAAACCCTCAATATACTTCTCCAGCATCTTTTCTAGATCAGGCACTACAGATGGACATAGGAGAGCAAGCTCCTGAAATCTCCTATTGTAGGCTCTCAGATCTGTCCCTTTCACAACTAGCTGGTGAAACTCATCTTCCAGCTTCTTAATCTCAGTTCGTGGACAGTACTTTTTCAACATCTTCTTCTTAAGATCATCCCAAGTGAGCTGATGAGCTGCTTCTACTCCCATTGTCTGGGAAATAGAGGTCCACCAAGACAGGGCATCTTCCAAGAAAGTCCCTGTTGCAAAGGTAACCTTACAGTCATCAGTACACCCACATCTCATAAAGACTACTTCGGTACGCTCAAACCAACGAGCTAACTCTGTTGCTCCTTCAGTTCCTTTGAAGAAAGTTGGTTTGCAGTTTATGAAGTCTTTATAAGTACACTTGAGATTTGCTGCCATTTCGCCTTCTCTATTTTGTCGGCTGGTACTTCCAGATCTGGCCAACATTGCGGCTTAATTCTCCAAAGCTGCAGCTACTCTGTCTTCAATGAGCTGTCGGATGACGGCTTGGGACATGACGGGGTCTGGGGAATTACGAGGCATTTTCTATCACAAGAAAACATATGTTTAGATTTCGCATATTTGATCATATCAAAATATGTCTTGAATCATCACACATGTATTTAGTTTCTAGCCCATATCTATTTATATCGTTCACCGCATTTTTACTTAACCACGTATAGTCATAAATATCTTGCTATCTATATAACAAAATTTTGACACAAGTGCCAATTTTATGCTACACATCCTGTGGCTAGTACAAAACGCAAAAGCTATTAGATATAAACTATGTGCTAGTGTCCTAATTATACTACAGATCTCACTACTGAGATATAGTTCAAAAGATACAGATAGGATCTAATCTAACGGCTATCGGTCGTTTTCTCCAATCGAGTCTCCAGATCAGCTATCATATTGGCGATGACTTGTTGATTCTCCTGATACTGGGTCTTCATTGCTTCCATGGTCGTCTCCAGAGTAGCAATCTTCCCATGTGCAATCTTCAGTTCTTCATTTCGTAGTAGCATTTCGTCTATTAACTTTAACTCATTACTGTAAAGAGTAGATATTTCTTGTATGATTTGCTTACCAAGCTCACCTATCTCCTTACGACTTTCCTCCAGCTTTTGTCGTATAACCTTTTATTCTGTCACCAACTCTTCAATCCCATACTCCATACTTTCGATACGTTCCAGTGGTAACTCATCCAGATGGCCTAGAGCAGTCTCAATTTGCTCTTCCTGTCTCTCCAATTGTGTCAGCAGAGTGGATATGGTCGGAGGTCGCTCCTGAGCTGCCTGCGAACTCTCTCCTACTTCAAAAACTCTCGGTGGTGTCGGGAAATCAGGCCTAGGCGATCGAGGTAACTCATGATATCGAGCAATAATAGCTCTGACCTCATCACTGAGTTCATACGGTACAGATGGAGGAGTAAAATCAGTAGATGACGGTGGCGGCTGAGGTGAAGACGATGGGACTATGAGATCAAAATTAGGCAACATATATGGATATGGACGGCGTAAAGGTGAGGAAAATACGGGAAGCGTTCGCATTCGCGCCGTTCTCCGAACTCCTTCGCGGGTTTGTATATATGGATCATCTGGAAGTGGTAGAACATCTGGCATCGCAATATCTTCAGAGGGCTCTTTTGATGGAATCGTCTCTGTATCGTGTCCGAATACTGTCTCAGGTACTATAGAAACATCCTCGGATGGATCCGATTCTGTTATTCGCCTGGGTACCGTGATATCCGGAACTGTCATGACATTTTCAGTGTCCGAGTCTGACATAAGAGTAATTGTGTGGATAGGGGAAACCATAACTCTGTAACCACCCGAATATTATAAATATCTCACTAGTAAATTAAATAGTAATCACATAAATAATATTTCAGTGAAACTGTGGCACGGAGGACTTTCAGGGTAAATTTTTGTGAAAATCGGTTATAGTCCAATGTTTGAAAACATTTGGTTCTCTATAACCATGAGCTCTGATACCAATCTGTAACACCCCCATTTTTCGATATACGCAGCGGAATATAAGTTGGAGTATTACTTCATGATTCACAGTCATGAGTATAGAAAACGACTCAAAAAGAGACGTTTTAAATAAATTGTTATCATTCATTTATTTATATCAGAGTACATAATATAGGTCCCAACAGGAAGTTTTGAAAACACGTAATAAAATACATTATTCTTTGAATGATAACAAAGTGGACACTCTTTTTATTTAGAAGAAAGTCCACAGCCACTCCGTGCCAAGTCATGCCTTTTAGTCACCTGAGATAAACATGCTTAAAAAGTCAACACAAAGGTTGAGTGAATCCATAGTGTTTTCAGTTGTAATAGGTTTGAACACAAGCTATGTAGAAGAAATCAGTAATACTGCAGTGTAAAGTATATATATTGCATTAAGTCTCATGGCACGCAAAACGTTAACAGGTTATCTTCATAGTTATAAGCTATGAGATATAAATTACCCCATAATTAAATGTAGGTAACCTTGCCCCCGAGTAGGAGATTGCCAGTCTCTTTATTTAACTCAAATAAAATGCATTTGGTTACGTTACGGTAACACACAAGGGGTCGTCACACCCAATAGATCTATCCATATTATTCGCGCTCACCCGCAGGTGATTAGAGGTCCATGATATAGGGGTCTTTTTGGCAATAGCAAACTTATGCAATACAATCAGGAAAGCATACAGAAAATACTTGTGTTCGGTTTGTAGCATGTATCTCCCCACAAGTTTAGAAAAACATAGTAAAAAGTGGGACTATGAACTCACCTGAGTAGTCTGGATGAAATACAAAGTTATACAAAGTTGATAAACGTCTCCGGCACGCTACCTGGGTTGGTGTGTCAAGTTCTCAGTAATTGTTTTGGAATATATAAGTGTTATTTTCCGTTTACGTTTTTAGTTCCGGTATTAGGTTTTTAATTCCTAATAATAATAATAATATTAATAATAACCTTTTTAATAATATTAATAATAATAATTATTAATATTTAGTTTTTATAGAAAATTTCACTTTAAACCTTCTAATTTCATAGTTTGACAACTTTCACCCTCTAACTATTTGAAAATGATAATTTTTACCCTTGGACTTTAGTTAAATTACACTTTCTACCCTTAAGTTTCAAAAATGACAGTTTACACCCCTAGGGTTTTACTCGACTGCAAAACTAGTCCAAAATACAAAGTTTATTAGAGCTTTGGCAAAAACAGCCCTTGAGACTCCTAAACATTTCCATTCGACATCCTTACCTCATAAAAACAATTTATTACATACGATTTAAGACGAGACCATTTATGACTCCTTAGCCAAAACATGTATAAGTGTTTTAAGAGTATTCTTGCAAAAGATCACAGCTTGGTTCGAATTCACGACCTCAGAATAATTTTTGAAAGGTTGCGACTTAGGGTTTGTTCGACACAGAAAATGGACTCTCAAAACATGCTTCGTTCTCACTCGTTTCTTAACGGATTTTAGTGATTCTTTTTCCTAAACGTAGCTCTATTATTGGTCTTTCACTATGCCAAAAACTAGGATTTTAGAGATCTGTTTACTATTCGAATTTAAAAACCAAAGCAGCAGGTCTGCTGTTGGTCGACAGGAAGAAAAAGAAAAGAAAACTTTGTTTTCTTGCTATTCGATTTTTATTCCTAGTGTTTTTAATTTTTACTTAGTATTTCTAACATGTTTATAGTACTCTTAATCCATTTTTATGATCCTAGGATTTTTAGATAATTATTTATGTATTTATGTATTAAAATGGCTCGGTTTAAAATAAAAGGAACAAAAATTAGTTTTTGCTAATTCTGTGCTATGACCATATTTAAGACATGTTCTATTATGTATTTAGACACAAAATAAGTATAGTAAAGTAAGCAAAAAGGCCAGAAACATACCTTGCTAAATATATTCGACTAGGGCATAATATGTGAGCTATGGTTCGAATTGATCTCTCCTAGGGTTCTAGCTTCCTTCTACTGCTCTCTTAGGTTTATATGAACTTAATTTAGGATTGTGGAATCAAGGTTTGGGCTGTGGGTTGCTGTGATGGTTGGTTCGTATAGTGGTGATGGATGTTTAGGGTTTCATGAGTTAGTTCTATATATAGAGGATGATTAGGGTTTTTCTAAAGTGTTCTAGGGCAACTATGGGAAGGTGTGAGGTAAGTTAGATGGTTAATATGGTTCCACATGGGTAGGAGGGGGAATTTGTGATGTGGAGGTTGTATGTTCCACACAAGTGTTCATTTCTAGAAGGGGGGGGGATGTGTTTCACTTAGGGTTCACACAAATGGCTCCTTAGGGTTTAAGGAAATGAACTAGAGTTGGTGTTCTTGTCCTAGTCGAACAAAACTTGACAAACTAGATTAGTTTTGGTTTGATTTGTGCAATAGGGGTAGTACCTAGGGCTTAACTAACTTGTACTCTAAGGGTTTAGGGTAGAACTAGGGTTTCTAACTCTAGGGTTTAACTTGAAATGATTTTTAAAATTATTTGACACATTTACATGTATATCGAATTCTATATAAATAGAGAAAAATAGTTTTTATGCTTTAGATGGTTGTACCTTATGCTAGAAAGACTTGTACTAGGGTTAGGAAGATAAGAAAAATATAATTTTAATTATTTCTTAATTTTATATAATTTTTATATAATTTTTATTAAGCTTTAAATACATATTAATGAGTTTTATGATTTTATGCATTAAAGGGTTGTACATTGAGTTAAAGGAGTTGCACATATGTTAAATAACTTAATAAATTATTTTTAGAATTTATTGTGTGAAAATATTACATAATATGTAAGTCAAATAACTATTATTGAAGTTTTTATAAGGTTTTTATTTTCATTTAAGTTTTATGCTTAAATGACTTGTACCTTAGCTTAAAGGACTCATACTTAATATTTTTATAAAAGTATTAACTAAGGTTTGTAAATAAATAATAGTTTCTGTGAAATTAGGGTTTTACCGGGAGTTATAGTGAAATTAGGGTTTTTATGCTTTAGTGACTTGTACTTTACTTAGGTAACTTATATTTTGGTATTTCTAGGGTTTCGTTAACTATTTTTGGTATTATAGTGGTTTAAAGTCTCATAGAAACTATATTGGGTGAAAATAGTTTAGTTAAACTAGTACGTTAACGAATTAACGTAAAGTGGTAAATGGTAATTTGTAAAGTTACTATACTTGACATAAGAAAATATATAATCATATATTAGGTCAAGGTTAGGTCGCGTGCGAATACGTTTATCATAAGTGTGAGTTACGTCACATAAGATAGTGGTTACGCTCAGGCAAGTAAAAAAAAATTATATGTGAAAAATGGTTGAGTATAATGTGTTACCAGATGAGATTTTTGCAGTGGTTACATATATCCTTCTACACGTTTTTTATCTAGGGTTTCCTTAGTGTATAAAAGGAACCCTAGGCACTAGTTTTTGATAACGACGAAGATTGTACTCATATTGATTAAAGAATTAGTAATATACAAAGTTAGTTATAGTTATTGTGTTCTTCATTGTTAGTGTTAAGATTCCGCATTAGCATTAATAATTTGTGTTAGAGTTTCTTACTTAGATTGATTTGAATTTATTCAAGTCGTCTAACAAGTAACAAGGCTACTTGGATCCATAACGTGTGGACCTACAAACTGGGACAATGGCAGCAATAGGCTGGTCATGAACGGCATTGGCTGTCCTTCCTATAGGATTCATCTATACCATAAAAGATGAAAACGAGTGAGATCTTAAACGGAGGTCATATGTGTTTTACAATTGCTAAAGCACATTTTAGGATGGGATGATTTTCTAAGGAAACTATTGGGGAGGAAGGTATAAATGATATCCGTATTCTTACTAATATCCTAGAGTACACTTTGGAGGTCTAATTGGGTGAAACTGGAAATCTGGTAACAAGCGAAACTTATAGTCTTAAATATATGTCCTACTGCAAGTCTTATTCGAGAGGCGTCTTGTTCTAAACGATCTAGTCAATGGTCAGAGGTAAATATATCGGTCTGAGGTATATTTTCTAGTGAGAACTTTGTAGGAGAATTCCTTTGATATCAAAAGGTTCATAAATGATTTTTGCTTAGGATTTAAGTCTCATAGTAGACGTAGCAGTCTTACAGTCTGGACTCCTAAGATGTCCCTGGTGTCTCATGAGCTAGGGATAACAAGTCCTATTTCGGTGAACTTTACCAAAGCGTGTCATGCCGATACCTATAGTCTGGGTGATGGCGTTTGACTAATTTTTCCGAGGTTTGTTTCTGGTGCTCAACAACGCGTTGCCAGCTTGTCTAAGGTTAGTTTGTAATTCCGAGGGTTTAGTGAAAGGTTAGACAATTTAAATCCTACGATAAAGGTTCGGGTCATTTCGTGAGGCTTTAGGGTTTCTATTAAGTCACTAGCTAATCCTGGTAGATTTTTGGGTTCTTAAGGGTTTTATGGTTTATTTATGGTTCGTTATTGCTAAGGAGTCCTTTATTTGAGGCTAAAATCTTATGAGTCTTATGGACGGATATGTCCTACCTTGGGAGTTTTTGATAGAGTATTATGGCACCTGGTGTATACTATGGATATTGTCAAAATTTTCGAGTTTTGTGGGTAATGTCTCATAGTTCTAAATTTTCGTCTTGAAAGGATGATGTTGACTGCCTCTAGCAGTTATTTTGTCGGCTTAACGGGATATGGATTATCTGATGCAAAGAGTTTCATCTTGGTAGAATCATGTTGACTGCTGCTAGCGATCGGCCAGTCTGTTCGTTCAAGTGCGCAGTGTATCATACGAAAGGAAGGCTTAAGGGTCTGAATATAATCGTCACGGTCCTTTAACACTTTTGCTATATAGTTAATATGTGTTCTAGCTGTCTACGGGGTTACAATTTGCCTAATAACTATCGGTTTTAAGGTTTGGTCAAATTGGTGACGAAAGGAGTCAGGATTGGAAAGAGACAGTATGAGAAGTTAATTGGCGACGGTCGGGAATTGTGGGTTTTCTATTGAACTAAGTCGTAACAGGGGCAAGGTAAACCTCTTATGACATCTAGGTTGGATTGGTCCTTGTTTGTTACTAGTATAGTTGCCTAATTCTTGTATTTCCATTATATGTAATCTTTTGGGTTTCATGGGATGGGGGTATATGATTTACCTTGCGGTAAGAATTTGGGGTCATTGTCTCTTGCATATTAGGAGTTAGGCTCGGTGAAAGGGGTGTTGAGTTTAGTTGACGGGGATATATTTTCTGGTGAGGGTGGTAATAGGAAATATATATATATATATATATATATATATATATATATATATATATATATATATATATATATATATATATATATATATATATATATATATATATAATATATATATATTTCGAGGAATTTTATGGGGCGTCTAAAATATGGTTTGTTATTTGAGAGGGAATAGTAGGGAGATTTGGAGTGAGGTAAATTGGGTAAATTTGTAATGAAATGATTGGTGATCTTTAAGTAGGGTCATAATCGATTGGTGAATTTAGTAGTTGTGTGAATATTGGGGTTCTAGGGATTTTGCGGCTAAAAGGGATGAACACGGCATTTTATTAGTGAAATATCGTTTAAGGCTGTCATTTTTCCAAGGATAATTAGGAGATTTTTGGGAAGGTGAGGTAAAGTTATAGTATCACGGTAGTTTATGAAAGGAAATTGATTAAATCAATAATGGAAATATATAACGAAATGAACTTGTTATAGATTAAAAGTTGATTACAAGGTTTGAAAATTACAAGTTCACTAATAAGATCCTACACTGACTGAGACTACTCAGTTAAGTAAATCACTACTAATCATGACTAAGACTGGTTCCTAGTCCTATCCATGTGTCAGAACCTAAAAGCGTACTCCCCAAGCTGTGCCTCGACTTCCACAAGGCGAGTCCTTAATGCTAAATTCTCATCACGGTGTGCTTGATCAGCTCTTAACAATGCTGCAACCTGAGCCTCGAGGATCAGCATTCTCCCGTGCATCATCTGAGCTGCTTCTTGAGCTATAACTTGTGTCTGCTCAAGTCTACCTGATCTGTCACCTAAGTCAAGAAGATCTCGGCTGTTGGAGTGTGTCCTAGCATAGAGTCGGCTGAAGTCTCTATCATACTGCTCGAAACGAGCTGGATGTAACTCGTCAAATAAGTCGGAGTGGAGACCTAGTATGTCAGTCTGCAAGTCCAGCTGGGTCTGAATCTGTGACATGGTAACGGTCTCTGTAACTTCTGGTGATGCCACTGGGAGCGAGGGATGTGATATCTCTGTGCCATCCTCTATCTCATCCTGGGCTCTCCTTGAGCCCTCTCCAGTCTCAAAAGTACTAGGCACATCCTCTAGTACTATGCTGATTCGGGGCACAACTGCTCTCTGTCCCATCCCTGAACCTGAGTTAGCATCATCCCCTGTACCCTCGACAGGAGCAATCTCATCTAAAGTCTGTCCTACACCCTTTGCTGAATAGGAGTCATTGCTTCTCCTGAGTCTCTGGCATGGGGGTGTGTGGGTAGGTGAGTGTGGTGGTGAGGTGGGTGTTGGTGATGTTGGGGTAGTAGGGGCGTCTATCTGTGAGCGTGAGGACCTATAACGGAATGGGGATACTAGAAGGATATGAGCAAGGTTTTGGGTACTCTCTACAGTGTGAGGTGATGGTCTAGTAGATGGGCATATGATTATGCGTGTAGTACGGCGAGGGATAGTAAGGGTAATCTGGGTAGCTGGTGTGGTATGTGCATGTGATGGTGGTGTAGGCTCAATGGTGTTAGGGTTATGGTGATCTTTAGGCATCTCTGTGCTGGAATACTTTGAGCCTGGTGAAGTCTGAGTGATGTTGTGGGAAGGCATAATCTGTGAGAAAATGGTATATGTGTGTAAGTATCTCAAAATAATAACTAGTGTGGGTTAAGTGTATATAGATATATACCTATAGTACTTATATTACACTTAGTATGTCACAAAATATAACATGTAGTCAAGTCGAAATAAACCTCAAGCAATGTGGCAAACACTTAGTATGTCACAAAATATAACATGCAGTCAAGTCAAAATAAATCACAAGCAACGTGGCAAACACTTAGTATGTCACAAAGTATAACATGCAGTCAAGTCAAAATAAACCTCAAGCAACCTGGCAAGCAAGGCAAGCAGCGGTCATAGGGACTTGTTTTTGAAAAAGCGGTTATAGTTTAGGGTTTATATGTACCTAGTTCTCTATAACCTAGGCTCTGATGCCAATCTGTAACACCCCCAAAATCTGACCTTGTGGAAGCATTAATACCATGGGGTGCTACGGAAATGGAAATCATAACACAAGGTATCGAAGAACCAATTACACAATTTATAAAACATATTCTCATTATATAACAATCATTAAATTTTGCAGATTTATTGACAAGTTACTGGTCCCTCAAAAACAAGTCTTAATTATTAATTAGAAACGCATTGGTCAAAGTATAAGTCTGCCGCCTTGCCATTCCTTGCCACATTTTGGACAAACCTAGATACCTGAGAAAAACATGCTAAAAGTCAGCAAAAAGCTGGTGAGTTCATAGGTTTCAGTTAAAACAAATATAACATCTTTGGACCAACAGTTTTTATTTAAGTATTGAAATGTCACATGTATGTTTTATTACGCTAGCACTAAGTTCATGCAACCGAAGCTTTAACAGGTCTGCATGCTCTAGAAGCATGTAATTCATAAAAGCCCCGGTCAAACCGAATGGGGACGTTACTCCCAATAGATCTATTTATAACATTCACGCTTCCTGACTGGAATTAACGGTTCATGAAATTCGGGCAGTAGGGGACATATCAGGACTTAGGCTAACTGCGCAATAACTTTGGCATAATAGTATTTATGGTCCACGAAATTGGTTTTGCATGTTTCTCACCCCATTCATTTAAAACAAGTATAAGTAAAAAGGGGCTATAAACTCACCTTAACAATGGATGCAGTGAATGCAAGGACGTATGGCACCAACACGCGACCTATATTGAATAATCATGTCTTAGTTCAAGTATTAAATTCAAGTCCTTCCATATTTTAAATTTCAACGTCCTTAAGTACTTATGTTGTTGTCACTTGTGTGGCAGCAAGTGTGGTTACTAAGGTCTCTCCTAAGGAATTGTGAGATGTAACTCTACAAATGACCTAAAGGTACGGTAATGAGGGGTTGGGATTATCAAACGATCTAAGGTACGAATGAATTAAATCTAATTGTGATATATATATATATATATATATATACACTAGCTTCATGACCCGGCCGATGGCCGGGTACGCTTCATTCAATTGTTTTACGTGATTATTTTTATGATAATGAAATATTGATAATCGGAAGATTATGTTTAACAAAAATAACTTGAATGACTTTATTAATAGATTATATTTACTCATAATTGATCCTTATATACGACTCCATATATAGCTCAAGATAATTAATTGGGTAAAAGTTTCAAAAAAAATATTGATTAAGTTTGTACATTCATACCTAATATTAAAAATTGATAAAGTGGTTATGATTTCCCTATTATTAGTGCATATATTCCTAATATATAACTTCTAAACATTACATAAATATCTGCAACCTCTCAAAACAAACACACACAAATACCACATAACTAAAAAACACTCTCAGAACATGTCGAGTAATACAAAAAGATCTGAATCCGTTGATTCAAGTTCATCAAAATCAGAAACGCAAAATGATGCTGGTAAGAATATTAGTGTTGTAGACGGACCAGCAGAACATCGTGCATCTGATCATGATCATGGCGCAGGTAAGGAAATCAGTGAGGAAGAACCTTCAGCAAAAACTAAAGGTAGCGTAAATGTAAAAATGTATTACAAAAATTTTCGATTTCTATATTTCAATTATGTCATATAACTATATTACGATCAGCATTTTTTCTCTTTTTTGATGTATTGAAACAGATGAAGCATGGTTAAATTATAAAGGCATTTGGCACAAGATTAGTAAGAATGAAAACGGCAGTTGGAATAACATGATGACTAAGGTAAAGAAGGCCGATGAAATGATCAAAGCACTTCGTGAAGCAGGACAGGACATAACAGATGATGTTGTTGTTGACCACAACGTTAGCGACGATGAAGACTGAGCTTAGTTATTATGTTTTATTATTTAATTTTAGTTTTTTAAATACTTCTCAATTTGAATATGTTGTTTTGGTTATTTGGGAATTGGTTTTGTGTTTCACTCGTGTAATAAATAGGATTTTATGCAGTTTTTGCATGCCATAGTTAAGTTTACATTAATTCACATATTTAGCAAAGGGAAATGTTTATAAAAAGCATTGTAAATGGAATGACATAAGATTGTTATAATTAAACAAAATAATATTAAATTGAAATGTCTATAAAATGATAAATTAAAATAAGACATAAAAAAAAAACTTAACAAACTAAAATATTCAACAAAAGATTAACAATTAAATTTGGGTGATTTTTCTGGATCAAATGTTAAATGAACATTTTCATATCCTAAACCATCCAAATGTTCTTCGTAGGTGAGGTCTTCTTCTTCAACAATTTCGAGTTCTTCGTTGCTGAAGTGGTCTTCTTCCTCACCTTCCAAAGCTTTCAACCTTCTTTGGATTGCAGCATTCTTCTTTTTTATCATTTTCATTTTCCTTTGCTTCAGATTGCTCTTTATCCAGGCTCTCAGTTTTTTCTTTCTTGCTTTATCCTGCAGGTTCAAATACACCTGTGCAGGATGCAGCAAAGAGCTTGTTGCATCATCTTTTACGTCCCCATTGACTACATTTTACAATCACGTATATATTTTTAATATTAGCGAAAAAAACAGTTATTTAACTGTAACAAAATAAATATATTGGTGTTTTATATACCTGTGCAGGACCCTACAGATTCTTTATTAACCGAATCATTCAATGATTCGCTTCGTTGCTTCCTGTTACATGAAGTATTATTTTCAATGTATAAGCTAACATTTCTGGAAAATGAAAAAAAATTCATAATGAAAATGTTATACTTACTTGGGTGGGTTGGCTTCATCTGTAGCATCCTCAGCAGGTCGTTTAGGTATCTTCATCAGAGGAAACATGATTAACAGATTAGTAATTATAGTTTGTTTGTGAATTTGGACGTGTTAAATGGTGAAAAACCACGAATTATATAAGGCATTAGGAGTAAAATGAAAAGACATTCTATTAAATAAGGAAGTGATAAGTTAAATACAAAAATTTATCACTTTCATTTTTAAATGATGGTTACTCATATACGATACAAAACTTCTTTGTACACGACGTTTGTTGTAGAGTCTGTGTATTCGCCGTCTTTGTCACAACAAATAACCTTCAAACCTTTTTTCGTCTTTACTCTCGAAACAGCAACATACAGTTGTCCGTGTGAGAATACCGCCTTTGGTAAAAATAAGCCGACTTGGGACAACGTTTGGCCTTGACTTTTGTTAATCGTCATACCAAAACAAACTTGAACAGGAAACTGTCTCCTGTTCAATTTGAATGGCATCTTGTTGTCCGTAGGTGTAATGATCATTCTAGGTATAGCACATATACAACCAAGTTTTCCACCTGATATTATCTTGCCTTCAATGATATTCGTTCCCATACGTTAGATTTGCAACCTCGTACCATTGCATAGTCCAGCCTTTTGATCGATATTGCGCATACACATGACAGGTGCACCAACTTTTAAAGTTAACATGTGGTGTGGAAGTCCTGACATTTCGATGTTATTTAGAAATTCCGTAGTGTATACCTGTTCATCGAAAATTGTATCAGCATCAAGTACATTTACTGTGTCGGAACTTTCGTAAACTTTCTCTGGGCCATCAATTAAAGACATCATTCTATCGTTAATAATGTTGACCATTTCGTGGGTTGGGGCAAGGATAGCTCGTTCTTGAAAATAAACAGGATCCCATAAGTTGGCGCCCAAATCAGGATATGTCTGTTGAATAATGGAACCAACATGATCTTCCGAATTTGGAATCAACATATCCTCTGGAAATTGGACAACTGCCTCACCATCATTATTACCACCAATATTACCATTGCCTATATCTAAAATCCAATCAGCAAACTCTTGAATTTCTTTTCTTTCTGATTCTGCACAACCTAAACCCAACCTCATGTTGACAGTCAATTCCAGTACGGTGCATTCAGCCCACAGATATGAAGAGTTTATTGTGGCATGTACTACTTCTTGTCTGGATGCACCAGGTATAACCGGTAGAATCTGACGGAAATCGCCACCAAACACAACGACTTTACCACCAAAAACCTTATGAGAAGGCGCTGAAATATCTTCTCTGCATATGTCTCTCAAGGTTCTATCAAAGGCCTCGAAACAGTATCTACTCATCATAGGTGCCTCGTCCCAAATAATAAGCTTTCCTGCCTTATCAAATCAGCAAGATCGCTATCTGCTGGTATGCTGCACATTGAATCCTCGACGACATTAATAGGGATAGCAAACCTTGAATGAGCAGTCCTTCCGCCTTCCAACAAAAGTGCAGCAATTCCACTTGATGCGACATTTAATACTATTTCACCTTGAGAACGTAATGCAGCGGACATTGTTTTGTACAGGTATGTCTTGCCAGTACCTCCGTACCCGTATACAAAGAACATGCCGCCTTTGTTGTGAACAGCAGAATACATTACTTGTGAATATATTGATTTCTGCTCGGTTTTCAAGCTACCGTACAATTGCTGATGTTGTTCTCTTAATTCGTCAACGTTGTACGCCAGCTCGTCGTATATCAATCGGTTATAGGAATCCATTGTGTGATCTTGATTAGGGTATGGCATGTTTTGAATATTCTTTAGACTTTTGTTGTTACACAAAAGCATGTGTTCAATATAAGTGAGGCATATGTTATACTTCTGAACATCTGAAAGCTCAAGACCTGCGTAAAATAATCAGTACATGGATTATGCATTAGTTTGCGTATGCTGTTACTAAAGTGTAACAAACGTAATAAATGTATAAGTTTTATTTTTTGTTAAAAGAATGATATGTACAGATTGACAATTGATCCAGTTGTACATTTGTTGGAATGGTTTATAACGATGAAGAATTCCTATAAGTCAATACAGTTTGCAAATAATTTACAATTTAGTTTTGTGTATTTTGTAAAATTAAAAAATAACTGTGCAATTGCAGAAGTCCTATCGTACATGAATGGAACATTTAGATTAAAAAAAAACAACATCGTACACAACATGGTTGAATATGATTTGAAAGTTACAATTTAAAATAAAGTACCTGGATCATTGCGTTTTTTTCGCTCAACGCGTTCAACGTCTGCAGCCAAAACATGCCACGTTTTCTCCCATACAATCTCTGGTCGAGACATGCTGTCGGTCATGATGAGCATAACAAAAAATGACCGCAGATAATCTCCCATTCCCCATAAACTGGCTTCCAATATACCATCGACGTACTCCTTGTCGTTCTCCAACAGACCACGAGCAAAGCAAGCATCCTTATACGTAGGATAAACAACACCATCGTGTGTCTTAAACTGAACCCACTCCTTAACACCTCTGATCTTGTTAAGCAAAATACGTAAATAGAAAAGCTCTCCTCAAGATGGTGGAACATGATGTATACGTCCAAGGCTTTCACCTCTTTGTCTGCGTTGCCATCTCAACTCTTGAGGTTTCCAAACATAATATTTAGGAAATTCTACATAAAGAAGAGTTTGGGCAAACGTATCGGTCTGGTTTGTTTCCATCCACGCCAGGAACTTGTTTTCGTTGGCTGATGCCTTTTCAAGTTGGTAATCAATACTTTCAGCGGGATCAAACACCACAGACTGTTCGTTTTCCAAATGAAATGGTAGTCGCTCTACAGATGGAAACCTGTAATGAATGTCATAGCCAAAAATACGCCAATCCGCCTCACATGCAGATAAATAACGACAATCATAGAAGTCTTTAATCTCGTCAGCCTCTTCGTCCTCTAAACCAACCGTCACCCTATCAGGTCCTTTGTTTATGTACTTGAATAAATATTTGATAGAACAAATCTGATTGCAATATTCAACGTTTATGTGAGACTGGTATCGTCTAAGCAAACCTGGATTGTAAGGCACAACGTAACCGTTATGCAAATCAACTCCACTTTTCTTGATGGTTGAACCATCATTCCTCCTTTTATACTTTGCATAACCGTTCTCATCAATTGTCGTGGTTTCATTAAACTGAATAGGGAAACCCTTTGTGCATTTGAAATCAACGGTGCAAGGACATGTTGGATGCTCGGCTCCACAAGGACCATGAATCATGTGATCAGTCACAATCTGATACAACTCAGGGTCTTCATTCTTGTCAGGAATTTCGGCTGATATAAGCTGATCAATCCGCCCAGGTGTGGTTAGCTTATCCTCAGCTTCAAGCCAAAGTAATATATGACAATGTGGGAGTCCTCTCTTTTGAAACTCAACCGTGTAAACAACTGTAATAATTAAATAAAAAAATAAAGTCAGATCATCAGTAACTGTTAAGGCTGATTCCTTTCAATTTTTTTATTAATTGAATACAAAATTTTGAATTAACATATGGTGTCAATAACTTACGTGCTTTAACACGTCCAAATGTACGCTTCTCCCTGAATTCTTTTATGAGAGTGTCTAGTTTGATTTTGAAGACCCTTGTTGTTGCATCAGGCCTGTCCTCAGATTTCATACCCTTTGTCTCCATCATTCGTGCAATCTCAGGCCAATTAGGATTACATGTAAATGTAATAAATAAGTCGGGGTATCCACAGGACTTACAAATCGTCATGGCATCCAAATAGTTCTGCATCATATACCTAGGACTGCCAGTGAATGAAGATGGCAAAATAATCTTCTTACCCCGTAATATAACACCAGAATCTCCATTTTCTGCCAAGGCTGCCAATTTTGCGTACGTTTCAGTTCTTAACTCCTTATTTTTGTTTCTGATAAACAACATGCGTTCAGCCTCAACCATTGTGTATCCGTCCACAAGAAACTGCTGAAACAATCTCCTACCATTTAGTATCAAGGAATATTCTTTTTGCCTGTCTTGAATTCTGTATGCGAACCACTCCCTCATTGATACGCGTTTCTTCTTGTCATCTGGCGTCGCATCCGTAACGTCCGCGTGGTAAATATCAATTCTGTATCCGTCTTCGGCGTAAGGAAAAAGCAAAGGATATTGAAGTGGGAGGTATGAGACATGCAACTCACTTATTCTTTTAAGATTGCCATCTTGTTTGTGCAAAATAATATCTCTACTATTTGTGGTAGAGTCAAAATCACCGAATATTAAGGCGGCAACCTCAGATGAAGTTGGTAGGTTATATTGCCTACCATCGCGCGGCCTTGCACCAATAAGCTTAAGCTTATACTGTTTGTCATCACGTGCCGATGAAATTCGTTCCCTAGCCATTCAAAACTTGGCAACCAACGGATTATTTTCGTCAAGCATGTCACGTAAATCACAGCTTAACTTGTAGTCAAGTTTATTTGTACTTGATGATGTTGACGCATCGTTGCTGCATAAGAAAGTAAAATCATATGTTAAACAAACATAGAATGAAAAAGCTAGTTAAAAACTCTAATCAATTTAAAAAGTCTAAATGAATTATATTTTCAATGAGTCAGAATATATAAAATGTTAATTTGATTTACAAACCTGACAGCGTTTATCCTGTTGCGAATCTCATTAGCGGTATCGAAAATGTATAGCTGCGAAAATTTTGGAGGCTTTCCTTTTTCAGGCAACAAAGTACCAATTTTATGTAAATTCTGTCCTTGTATCCGGTAACAATATGGACCGCGACCAACATTAACAGACTTATCTTGTTTACCGCCCATGGAGGTGAATGCAAACATAGAATTGTAACACCTAATATTATCAATAAATGAGGAACTCCTAGGGTGTTCTTTGTTCATAAGTTGCTTCAAAAGTCTTGGTGGATCTTTAAGTCCGATAGGCAGCTTAACCTTTCCCCTTCCACAACAAAGAGAAAATGCATCTTTAACACAATTTCCATCCCCACGTATACTCTCATGATACCACAACATTGCACCGCATTCTGCACATTCTACATTTGGATCTCCATGATCAATGTAATCTGTAATTGGAAACGTTATATGTAATAGGTTATATTACAAATTGCATATACTTTGTAAAGATTTGTAACAATAATTTATATCTGTAGTGATGTAAATATTATGCGTACCAGCACATATACCATGAAATCGACGTGATTCTGATGCGGAATCATCTTCCATATCATATTCTGCGAAATTAATGCGACGTGAACTTTTACGAACGCCCATTTTACCTTTTAATGGTCGCCTATCAGCAGCCATCGTAGAACATTGTCCATTTGATCGCTGGTTTGTATTAGATGAGCTTGCTCCTGTTAATAATAGAATAAGTATATTAAATCAATTTTGTTGATAGATAAAAAAAAACTTAAGATGATAATTATAACTTACCTAAAGTAAAGTTCACAGGACTCGGAGTGACAAAACGTGTTCTTTGGTTACTCATATTACCTGAATTTAAATAACATTTAATCAACTTTTAACACATAATTCAATTACAAAAAAGGATAGTGGAAAATATTTGAAATATCTTATTTGACATAGATACCTTTTCTTATATTTGGGACATCTGAGTTTCTTGGCGTGGAAGCATCAACTACTGTAGACTTAGGTGTCCTGGAACGAAGATTCATATGGTGTTGTGATGGCGTTTTTAGTGTGTTTGTAACGTTGGGTGTCCATGGAGTTTGAATATTCACCGACTTAGGTGTCCTAGAGCGAAGATTAATATTGTGTTGAGATGGCGTTGATAATGTGTTTGTAACGTGAGAGGTCCGTGGGGTTTGAATATTCACCGACTTAGGTGTCATGGAGCAAAGATTAATATGGTGTTGAGATGGGGTTGTTAATGTGTTTGTAAGGTTAGGGGTACGTTGAGTTTGAATATTCATAAACTTGACAGCTGAAAATATTATTAAAAACAATAAGTTAATCCTATATTATATAATATATAATGTCATCTATAGTTGATGGATACAATAGGAAAGTCAACAATATGTAATCGTGACGATGTGTCTTAAATGTTGAAATGTTACATATTTGTTGACGTGCCTTTGGTCTAGATGTCACCGTTGACAGTCCACTTGATGAGCCACTACCATAAGTATTAGTATGTTTTTGCGTTGACATTGGTGTTTCTGTTCTCGATCCTGAAACAAAATTCAGTTACATGAAAAAAATAATTGTTGCCAAATAGAACTAACATGTTAATTAAGGAGTTGGAAGTGTGTTTAATTAACGAATAAACTCACTCTTTTCTGAATTGTTTAGTCTTGTTGTTACAAAACTTGTATTGGCTTGTAACACATTGTTTGGGTTCACATTAAAAGATGACGTATGCAGAAGGATATCGGAAGTTTGACCGTTCGATGTTGGGGCATTCGCTGAAAATGAAGACGATGTCGTCCCTGCAAAGTTAAAATATAATGTAATCTTCTCATAAATAAAAATTGATCTATAAGTATAAAGCATGTATGTGTTAATGTTTTTGTTTTTATGACAACCTATGATTTTATCTTTTTTTGATGGCCTCCCAGGACGTCTAATGGCCAAGTCATCAGTTAAACCTGTTTGTATTAACAAACAAAATAGATCAATTAGTGTGAGGACATATATTGGTAGTACTGATGATATAGTGTGAAGCTTATAAAGGTTTTGCGTATGAAACCTATGTTGTTATTTTTTTCTTTGGGCCTCTCAGAAAGTTGAGTTTCTAATTCAAACTCTAACACTGCAAATATGATTGATAATAATAGGTTAGATCGTTACTAAGATGACTTGTATATATTGATAATACAAAAATGATCAAACAACCAAAAGTATGATACCTGGGTTGTTATTTGTTTTTTTGCGCCTCCCAGGACGTATAATAGATAAGTCATAATCTAAAAATGAAAATAAGATGGATAATTTCAATATACAAACATATTGAGAATTATTATGATGATCTATATAAAAAAAAATGAAAAAGTATGTAAACATAATTATATGAAATATAGGTGACTTGTATACATTGATAGTAGAATCAAAAGTATGATACCTGGGTTGTTATCTGTTTTTTTGCGCCTCCCAGGACGTATAATAGATAAGTCATAATCTAAAAATGAAAATAAGATGGATAATTTCAAAATACGAACATATTGAGAAATATTATGATGATCTATATAATAAAAATAAATGAAAAAGTTAGTAAACATAATTACATGAAATATAGGTGACTTGTATACATTGATAATACGAAAAAAAGTATGATACCTGAGTTGTTATCTGTTTTTTTACGCCTCCCACAACGTTGAATAGATAAGTCTTCATCTAAAAATGCAAATAGGATGGATAATTCAAAAAGAAGAACATAATGAAAAATATTATTATGATCTAAAAAACAAAAAATAATCGAAAAATAATGTAAACATAATTATATAAAATATAGGTGATGTTACTTTGTGTAATTTCAGCAAGTGGACGTCTAACAACACTTCGAGTATGTCTATTGCTTATGTCAATTAAAGACGAACTTCGTAAAGATCTTTCTGATTGTAAACGTCCATCATGAGAGTCACTTTCTTGAAGCTGTTTGTTACAAACACGACGATTATCATTCATGATGGTGGAGTTGAGGTTTGATCCATCGATTTTCTCTTTGCCTTTATTCTTCTTGTTGTTCATGTTTTTGAGAGATTGCATAGTTTTTTAGTTGATGAAAAAATGAATGATACTATTGATGATTTGAAATTTCATCCGTTATGCTTAATAATAGGTGTTGACAAACGTTTGAAATGTAGATTACATTAATTTAGGATGTCACATTAATTGATATATATTTTGTAACTTATAAATGTAAATAGGCAATACTTTCCCATATTAAGTGTGTGAGTTGTTATGCATATTTTCAAAAAGATTCTATATATTAACGTTTTTAAAAATTAGTTGATAAATACAAATCTATAAAATCAACTTTTTTACTTATGAATGATACGTACACTTCAGGTTTGTGAGATACAACATCAAACATTACAATGAATCATAAATAACCCAATATGTGTAAAACGCAATAGTATAAGCTTGACTACAAATTGTGATAACAAATTTTAGAATGTATTACTCAAATAAAACCATATATTAGAAGAATCAATAACATCGACACACCAATTTAAGATTCCTTTTAACATGTTTTATTACTTAGAAAACATCATGCTATTTTAATAAGATTATAAAGCTTCAAAAATCATCAGTGGTATCATCATCATCATCGGTACGAACAGAGTCTTGAGTTTCGTCATCAATGAAACCGTCTAGATCATCTCCATCATCAATTGATCGCTCACTATGCAGGTCAGAATTTCCTAAATCCTCTTCGGCTTCTTGATCAATGTATTTGTTAGCATTCTTTAAATCATCAACAGCATAAGGAAGATCATCGATATTTACCCACACACCATCTTCGCTTATATTATTTTCTTTATCAAGATCTTCATCAGTTTCCTCATCAATGAGAGAATAGTTGCGTTGCTTATTTTTAGTAGGAGTAGGATCTTCATCATCAAGAACCTACGTTTAAGAATTAAATCATATTTAGAAAACTATTACATCGTATATAGTTTTTAGTAAACACACAAACAATGATAACGTATAACAAATTCGTTCATACCAGTTTTCCAATCTTTTGAGGTTGATCTTCAAATGTTGATGCATCCGCATCATTCGCTACATTGTCATAATCTGAAGAAATCTGATCGACCACATTGTTGTTTACAACACTTCCATTTTTAGTTAATCTTCTACGTTTACTTGACTTTTCAACATGCTGCAAATTATGAAAAAAAATAACACAAGAATATTGTAACTATAATGGGCATATTTTTGTTACACAAAAATTCTTTTGGTAATCATACCATTTCGTCATCAGATGATATTTCAATAACGGATATTTCATTTTTAACCACATCATCAGCAATTGATGCACAATGAATGCCATCTTCATTGGATTTCTGCAAAATGATCAATACATGACACATTTAAAGACATATGTATAACACATCAAAAAAACAACAAAGCATCCTTTTGGAAAAAAGCAAAATGGCAAACAAAATGTATACCTTTGGGGATCCTGTGTTTGACATCTCTAAGCAATTATTTATAAAACGTCAGATTTGATAATGTTAAAAATTAACATTAACATGAGTTTATATAGAGTTTCTTGGATAGGATATATTTGTATTGTATTTTCAAAATATTTTTATATTAATGACTACCAATTTATGCCAAATGATATCTTGTTATTTGAATTCGAATATATCTCACAAAAATATTGGGATCATTGCCTAAAATATATGAACTAACTATAGATAATTCTTAACAAATCAAAATATAATTTATACGGTTTTTTTTTAATTGCTTATATCTAAATGAAAGACATTGTTGACATAATAAAAACCAATAGGTACCTTTTATATTATATACATCTTAGTTTATTTAGATGAAAAATTAAGTGTGTTATCATTTAATTCAAAATAGTAACTTCTTGCATATCATCATTGGTATAGCCACTTGAATCTCGTTAAGAGTGAAAGCGGCTGTGAAATGACTTGCAATAACTAAGTTCAACTATAACAATTTTCATCTTCATCTTCTCTAAAAAATTATCAATAAAAACTGCAACTATCATCGACGCAAGGTATTTTTTTTCCCTCTTGAATTATTTAGTTCTTTTGTTTAATTTACCGATTGCAAATGCATGTTGATCAGATAGTTGATAATGTTTATTGTTAGAACAAATATAACAGCAAAAAAACGCTTCAGTTAACATAAAATAAACGATTCAAGATGCATGCGTAGAAGTATTGTACTGATCATCTTAAAATAGTTATGATATTGCATCCTATGATCATAAGAAAACATGGGTTTTATTATTAATACGAAAGATCAATAGATTAGTTTTGATGTTTTATGTTTAACAAGCATGTATGCTGGTTTTAGTTACATAAGGGAAAGATATTTTGTTTGATGTTAGGAATGTTTTATAAAAAAATGATTGCTGAAAAATGTAGTAACAGATAATCTTAATGAAAAACATACTAAAGTCAGAACAGTAAGTTTAAAGAAATGTATGAATTAATTGCAAGTTGTGATGTAATACGACTTGGTTAAGTAGTTAAGCAAGAGCGCGTTATGCAACTGAGTATAGGTATCAACATTATATGAAATTATGCCGAAAATATAAGTTAGGTAGATTAAATGTCAGTTATCAATTATTCAAAAACAGGTGACATGGAATAAACGTTTAGAACACTAATGCATACATAAGTAAGTCTTTAAAGTTTGAATAGCATTTGTACACAAAGAATTAGCAGAAAGTAAACACAAATGTATATATGGTAATACGCTGGCAAAAAACAGAGGTTGAAGATACAGATAATAATGACATAAATGTGTTATGTAGATTATAGAGACTAATTTCATACGTTTTTTAGAATGTGTTCGAGTGTTTTCAACCATGCTAATATCGTTGCTGTCATTCTTGAGTTGACACTTTAAACATAATATGTGTTGATGTTCTAAGAATGTCAAAATATAAGTATACATGTGAAAAAATTATTCAAGAATGAAACGTTTATGGTTTTGTTAAACAGAATGAACTTTCAATTTCTAGTGGAAGCAAACCAACGAAACATTCGAACACTACAGGTATTTTCTATTTGAAAAATCTATATACATTAACCGTTTATTTAAGATTGTTAAAATTAATACACGCACCACGTTTGTTAATTTCAGCTTCTTCCATCTCTATTTACGGAAAGAATGTATCCTAAAAAAGGATTTGTTTACTTAATACACAATAAAGGAACCAAGCATAAGGTTTATGTGAAGATGGCTGGGGGGAATCGTTTAAAGCTGTATGAAAGTGAGTGGCGGGCATTTTTAGATGACAGTAAATATACCGAGGTGGCGACATTCCATTTCATTCGTCAAGAAGAAGATACGTACTACGTAACGGCATATAAGAATGACGGGTATGAGCTGAGTGGATACAACCTGAAGGTGGTAGGTTACAGGCAGCGTCGATGCTTGCTTACTTTGGAAGACCTTGAACAATCTCCGGTAAATTCGCTAATTTATATCATTGTATTATATAGATTTATTAGAAATTTAATGAAAACCAATCCTTACATGACAATTTTTTTTCTTCAAACACCCTGTTATGCAGCCCATTCCTTGCGGTTTCTTCACCAAGGAAAATAATCCTGAATTCTGGGTTTATGTGAGTGGCGTGCTGGTAGCAACTGTGACACATCGTGAGATTCAGATTGTGGATGAAGGTAGACATGTCCATGTGTTTGGAGGTAATGGATGGCATATATTGGTTCAAATTGAAAACCTGACTGTTGGCACCAGATTGGTTTTCACAAATTTGCTGAACAATTCTGTTTCCCTTATGCCATTTGGTGCCAATGGTTTGGAGATGCGTCAGGAAAGGGTAGAACGAATGGTACTGAACTCAAGAAAGCCATTTGTGAAAAGCAGTATAGATGAAGGTATGTCAATGAAATTTTATGCACAATACATGTAGTTAATACGGGAGTTTAAAAAGCATTACATATCATAATTTTAAATTTATGTTTGCGTACGGGAGTTAATACTTGGATACTCTGCTTACGGGAGTTAATACTTGCATACTCTGTTAGCTTATTTCCATTTCACCTTTTACAAACTCAAGTTGCAGTTAATTGTTTTCTGTTTGCTTACTTTAAATGTAGATGAGAGAATGCAACACATGTGCGATTGGGATGGGCACACGGAGCATGATAATGAGGAGAATTGTTTTTACGCTCCAATTGTGGCGTATGTGACAGACAGAGGTCGTCTGGTAAGTAGGCAATTTATATTTTCAATTCAGTCATTGTGAACTTCGTCGATGCTAAACACAACATGTTTTTGCCATATAAGTTAGCGTTTTTTAACTATTTCCTCTTGCATTTAATTGACATAATGTTATTGTTCACAATTTTGGTTTGTTATTTTGGTAATATTATTCAGTAAAATTTTGGGTAAATGTTTACATATTGTGTTCTTTGTTCCAACTTTCTATGATATGACATGTTAGTGTATTTGCGTTTAAACATTCAGATACATATTTGCTCTGTTAACTATATATCATTATCACCTTGGTTATAACAAACTTAATAAAAATGCAGAACATACCTCATGATTTTGTGAAGGCACATGAGATGTGGAAGTACCACAACGCACTCCTGAGATACAATGAAGAAGAAGAGTTCTACGTGGATGTGGATGTGGAACCTCATAGTGAGAGGCCAAATAGCAAGAATCACGTGACGATCAAATGCAGATGGAACGAAATTGTTAAGTTATGTCAATGGCAACCAAACAAAATGGTTAGGTTCAAGCTTGTTGAAACTGTTAAAGACGTCAGTGTTTCATTGCCTTCACGTACCCCAGTTCTCATCCCAGTGTTTCATATGTGTTAAGACATACGTGTTGATGCATCAAACTCTGTATGGTTGTCCGTGTGTTAAGCTGTTCTGGATAGACATCGTTTAATCTTTGTAGTTGTTCTAGTGGTTATTTGCTGAATGATTGTCATGTATTTTGGATTGTATGTGGATTTGCTTATTGCTTCTGAGCTCATTATTGAGCTCAAAAGTACCTACTTAGACTGTTCTGGGCTGCAAATGCCACCTTATCTACTTAATCGGAGTTTGGTGCTTATTTCCTTATCGGTTTACCTTACTCTGTTTTGAATTGTTTATTTACATTGTTTTTATTATTTCTTAGGTTAGAAAGTCAATTTGCAGTCCACCTTTTATGAGCTTGGTAGCTTATTTCAAATTGCACTTGGTTAAGTATATTGTTTATTCACTATTTTCCTTGAGTCCTTTTTCTCTTAAATAATTGTTAGTTGTTCCAATATTGATTTGTACAAAAAGTATTTGTTTATGACGTTATAAACAAACCTCAATAGGAAAGTTTAAAAAAAATATATATATAAAGCAATGAAGGGAAGCCAAGCGTGGGCCACACTCGAACCAAAGACATCAACCCTTTTAAACCTTTAACAATCTCTCTTTATGGGTTTACAATAAAAAATATTAGCGTGGTCTATCGCGGGATTAACCACATTTTGTGTTTACAATATAAAATAGAAATTTAACGATTTGTGGTGTTGTTTTCTTTACTGTTTATTTTATTTTATAAGATGTTGTTGGTTTAATTGAAAAGTTAATTTGTATATAAGAATGTGATATTATTTTTATCAAAATGTGATTATACTAACAATTTTTTTTTATGGCTTTTTGTATTTATTTCTTAAGGTATTTATGTGAATAAAAGTGTATCTGGTATTTATATGTGTTTGCACTCTATTGCCTTTATTGCATGGGAAATGGAACTGATAGAAGCACTGTTCCAGTCTAGTTTACCACAATCAAGATCTTTAGTAGTATTTGAGTGACTTTATTGAATGGAGGATATGAAGGCAGTTCTACTATTAGAAAATCGTTTCCCAATATGTTTTCATCCAACTATATAATTACTAAACACATTATAACATTTCCCTATCTTTTATTCTAACCTAAAAATATTCTATCAACTAACTTGGATCAGAATAAGATAATGGGGACTCTTCCACATATCGAAAAACTGAAGGAGGCTTGTGGATCCGATCGTCTTCAAGATTGTTTTAGGTCTTTGTTTGGTCAGGAGAGAGCTGAGCTTGAGGTACGTATTCAGCTTCTTGGGGAGATATGTGATGAGCTTCGAGCCACTGCTGAAAACCGTGAAGTGTTGACCGCTGAGACCAATACTTTGAGCCCAAATAATGAAGTAGATAAAGATGTGGTCGAGGCGATGAATGAGACAGCTGATAGAGAGGCTAGGATGCTAGCTGGGTTGGTTGTTGTGCTTGATATTGCTAGAGAAGGGCGGGAAGAGAAGGATCATCACATCTTTGTGATGGATCTTCATGATTAGGGTGTTCAAAATCTTGTTGGGTTAGTGTTTTTTGTTAAGATGTTTATCTGTTAGCTATATGCAAGCCTTTTACTACCTTTTGATTAGGCATTGTATATGCCTGTATGTATGGACTAATGTTTTTACCTTTCAAGGAATATAAATATAACTAATTAATTTAAACTTGAAATCCATTGTTGCAATTGGTGAAATGTTGGTTCTTAGTTGAACGAAAGAGGTTGTGATTAGATGATTATAACTTATATATGTTATGTTATGTAACTTAATGCTTGCTTATGCAAACGAATGTTAGTTTGAATATATTAATGTTTCAGGATTAATATTCAATTACATGGAACATTTTGGTCTAGAGAATGGTTTTCTACTTTTAGTGTATCAAAATTAGATTAGTATGCCTTCAATTATCCGTATCGAAAAGGGGAACTCCTTGTGTGAAGTGGTTAAGGCATTTTAGTTTAAGGAATGGTTTTGTAATTTTGTACTTGTACATGTATTAAAATTATAAAAAACAATTAACCAATACTACACAATATAAAATTATAAATTAACTATTCAAAGGATGAATGAAATTTAAAACCTTGTTCAAAACAGAGCATAAACATGTGGTGAAACAAACAAACCATATAAATAACATAAAACATAAAATTGTCTAAGGTAATGAACCTTTATGAAAAAACCAAACCAAATGTAAGAGAAAAATAGAAATTGTTCATGACATAGCAAAATTTATTGAATGTAGAGAAACGTAGTATAAACATTCCTCATGGCATGTTATAGTTTGCTCAAGGATCCTTCTCGATCTTCACTTGAACCATTGGTTTTTTTAGTGGATTAGGCTCTGCATCCTCCAAGTCACTGGGATAATCTTCAAGGTCAATGTATTCAACACGCTCACGTTTTTTCTCATTGGAACCATCAGAACTGCCAGGAGACTGCTTCGTATTGCCATCAACATTGCTTGATGTTTCGTTATTTTTCGTAGGTGGAGTATCGAGATCCAATGTCTTTGTGACACCCTGGTATGTTGATTTCGGAGGCCTTGGTGGTTTAAGAAGCATAATTGGTGTCTTAAACTGGTCATATTGATCCTGCAATGACGCACAGGTATGATATTTGTTACTTATACATAAGATTATGCAAATAAATTAAATATTATAATTATATGTTTACGTACGTCGGACTCTATAAAGCCATCCTGGAAGTACGATATAACATCGGGATCTTGACACACAGCATCACACCTATACTTGTGACTGTTTCTACTATGGTTATATTCAGAATAGTATATCTTTAACAGCGCCTTTTTCCCAACAATCACATCCAAGTCGTCCGGGAAATACTCATCCGGATTCATTCCTTTTTTTTCCATTATATCCAAAGCAGTCTTCCCGCACAATTTGAACACAGTTGAGTTAAAGAACACAGCGGATGAAGATCCTGTTTCGTCAGCGAAACGAAGAATTAACTTGAACCTGGTCAAGTATCAAAAAATAGCAGCATAAGTAATTTTAGACCAGAAATTATAGTTATATCAAATAGTCCTAATGAATGTACAAAAATCATACACTGGTTCCGCATTAACCGTCCCATGACTCTCACAATGGAATGTTTGTTTGCGGTTTCTTGATGGGCCATAAGCCTTAGCAGGTATGATTTCAACGCGCTTGTTGCATATTTTACATGCCGTGTAGGCCCAACCTTCTTCTTGCATAATTTTATGTATAGTAGCATAAACCACACATTGTGAATCCTTTTAAAAAAACATATGACCATGGCTAGTGTAATTTTATTTTGGGGTAGTCGTTGATTTATTTCAAGGCAATGTTGATGGCAAATATGTCAATAAAATGTATGATGTACAAAGAATAGTGAAATAAGCACGTACAGGTTGTGTATCACGTATCGTTCCCACCATTTGCTTAACGCAGCCATACATGAACTCCGATGGGCTTTCAATCTTTTTGGGTGGAGTGTATAACTCGATCTTAAAGTCCGTTTCATTGAAATCCTCACGTTCTTTGTAAACTGAAACAGATGTAGATTGTGTGCTATTTATCAGGCTATTATTAAGTTAATGCAAATCCTCGTCTTAATAACATGATTTTGTATACAACATTACCTTTTCCTGAAGTTGACAATTTCTGGCATAGAAGAGTCCATGAATATCTTCGTGCCGAAAAGAGCATTATGAACAGCAGGAGTATCTATACGGTTAAACAGAATAGGATATTATTTCAAAATAGTTTAGTAAAATATGATGATGATACACATGATGATTTACAGAATGCGTCAATAACTATACTTACCATCCCAGTATTTGACTTTACCAAGTTGAACTATGACAATGAGACATCCTAATGTATCACGCTTTTGTGAATAGTCGTTCCACATGCTTGCCCAATTGTCCCAAAAAGTGAGTTTGATTCTAAAAGACCTATAGACACATAAGATGAAATTGTGTAAATGTATATGGATATTTTATGATAAATGAAATATGATTGTGAAAAAATGAGGACTTACTGAGCATCTTCAAGCAAAACATCCCTGCGAGTCTTTTTGCCCCATTTCGAATTGACAGGGACAATATCACCAATGGCAACAACGGTACCAACCACATCTGTCATTGAGATTTATAACATATTTTATACAAGTAGTGCCAATGCCTTTACTGACTCATATATAGTACTTGAATTTTTACATCATTTTGTACATTTGGTCTATCATTATTTTTCAAATATCACAAAACATATTCGTATCATTTGTATCAAATTTACTAATCATGAGTAAGAATTATCATTCAAGGCTTCCACAATTGCTGCAAATGTATTTAATGTTAATGAAAAGTAAACAAAATAGTAATAATCATACATACCAACATAATCAGAAGTTTCATATATGTTGCTCACATCAAGAAGTGAATTGAATGGTTCAAACTGGAAACCATGAAGGTCTTCATTGAACGGGTCAATCCGTGTCAAAATTGTGTGGCGGTAAAAGATGATCTTCCATTTGTGAGGCAACAATGGTAACGTGCCACCATTTTCTGCAACCGCAAAAAAAAAAAAAAAAAAAAAAAAAAAAAGATATGTCAATATATCTTTATTTTTCCCGAGTGTATCACTTGTAAAACAATGTGTTTATATATATATATATATATATGAAATATATTTAAATATTAACATATTTTAAACGCTTCAATCATTTTCGTCAAGTTTTACATTTCGGCTACACAAGTTTTTATGTATGTAAAGTTTAAATAAATTTTTATTTTCGTATTCGGCTATCTAAGTTTTTACGCGTTTACATGTTGGTTACTACGAATTGTTCTCGTTAACGGCTCATGTATACGTTAATTGTTCGCGACAAGTTTAACTATAACTGTTATCCAATTTAGCATCTATAATTTCTATTGGACTGCGGCCCACTGGGTTCGAGGAGGGGAGTTTTAAGGCTACTACTGGGTTGGGTTGTATACTTATTCTGGTGGGCCTAGAGGTGGGTTCACAGACCCGTATCATGGGCTGTACCATAAGGGCTGTCTGTTGGGCTCTATCTTTGGTCCTAGTTGGGCCTGGTCAATGGGGCTTCGGCCTGGTGTTTGCAGGAAAGAAGCACAGAACACCTAAGCTTAACAACTTGGTGTGGTATCTCCTGGCATTCATTTCCTTGGCCGAGAATGGCCATTGGCTTTGTTTCTTATGACTCAATTCATTGGCTAGGTTCGAGTACTACTCAACCTTGTGCCTTGAGGGTCTAAGTGGTAACAAGGTTTTGGCTTCTTGACTCGCCCTATAGGTCGACAAGGGAAGTAATTTTCCTCATATGAACCTAACTCTTTGGACCCTAAATGTGCTCACCTTCTTGTTTCTTGAGGTCTATTTCCCTAGGGTCTTAGCATTCTATTCGACTACTAATCCACCCTCAGTGGGTTTTGTTTCAAGTGTAATGATGCTATCCTTTTTGAGGTTTGGGTTTGAGGCTCGAGTGAGCCTGCCAAGACTTGAACCGAGGCATAACCCTCATGGTGGGTCTAATGGTTGCTAATGAACTCGAATCAAACTTCCTCTATGTGAGGTGATCTTCCAGTCTATCCTGACCACCATTGCACCTAGCTTTGGCGGTCACTGGTTCGGTCATGGTCATTCACAGTGAGTGGTGAACATCAACTTAGCGGGGTTACATCCCTTATGGCCTTTTTCTTACACTAATCTATGTTTCACTACCACCAATTTCCCAGGTTCGACCCACGAATCTGTGGTTCCTAGGGGTTTCGAAGGCATTACAACCATGATGCCAAGTAACTTAAATTCACTAACAATTTCCTATGCCGCGCTAACAACAACAACAATTTACAACTTTTCTCAATAATCATCACCTCTGGAAATCAATTCGACAGAACCAACCAACATCAATACTTAACCTATTTCCATTTATTCGACCTATTAATTACTTATCATAAATGGATCTTAAAAATAACAAAAACTAAATGAATCCGAAGAGGGATCTAATTCTTACCGTGTTTGTTAAGAGGTGATGGATTCGATTGGAACTCCAAACCCGAATTACCCACTGCTCCAAATGAATATCCTAACCTCCAAATCGAACCACAATTGCTTCCACACTTAATCTTTCTTGAGGGATTCTCAGATTTTTAGTGTATGCTTGATGAGTTGTGGTTCGACATCTCTTGGAGGAACCGATTATATGGTAAACCTTGGAGAGTAGCTCCATAGGAGCTTTCGGATTTGGGAGCAACAACCCTTCCCTTTGCGTGCTATTTCTATCTCAATGGGGTTTATCCTAGTTTGACTTGTGTGGTTATCTAGGCTTGTGAAGAAGACAAAGGTTCTGAGTAAAAGGAATGGCATAGATTGTGGTGAGGGATGAAGATGGGACGATGGGTTTATGGGGAAGAGAAGGGGGCGGACAAAACTTAGATAGTGATCTAGGGTTACAGGTTCTTGGTATTAGTGTGAGTGGGTTGAGTTGGGATTTATTTTAAGTGTTTAGTGTATTTGTTAGTTAAAGAGTAGTATTTGATACCCGTGTCCTGTTAAACTGAGTCAAATTTGGGTCCTTCCCGGAACCGTCACAAATATAGGGAATTGTGTTTTCAGAGTTGTTTCTATAATACTTGGATTGTGTATTTGAGTTTTTAAGTATTCACCAAAATTCCTGAGTCTTAGTTTTATTTCTGGTTTGCGTGTGGTGTCAGTCTATGTGAAACTAGGATAACCTCCCGCTCTTACTTCCATATAATGAGTAAATTATAAGATGTGATAATTTCACTTTTCTTTGGTGAGATTTTCGGGTGACAATATGTGCAGGTCTGTTTTTCCGTGTTAATCATATAATGTCTAATATGGTGATTCAGTCAAAATAATGGAACTGTCATGAATTAAATATCAGGGAAATTTATCATTTGTCACATAATAAGTCAATATTCAACAAAAAATTGTTGAATTAACCACTAACAAACCAAATTTACCACTAGATCATAAAATCCCCGAATCTTTTCAAACCCTAATCAAGAGCTCTACCCGAGAGCTCTGATACCATGTGAAATATCAACGACAACACTAATTACTTAATACAACCAACCATCTTTTTACTAATATTATAAACTCAAGAAGAATCATCCTCAAATTAGTGCGGTCCAATAAATAAAAAGAAAAAAAGATTGTCCCCAACACGAATGCGAACTGAGAAACAATATAAACGCACACTTACACAACACCTTCCATGATTAAACGATTACAACAATAACGCTAAACCAAACCAAACCAAACTGCCTATGTATAATCGAGAGAGAGAAAAAAATATGAGGGAATGAGATAGATAAAGTTTTGAGAAACCATAGATATGCTTTTCCTTTTATAGCTAGAACTTTCACTTAAGCCCTTGCACAAGCAATCTTGACAAACCCTAACACCAAAATTTGTGACAATTATAATATTACATAAACAATCCCTTTAATTTTATATGCTTTATAAACTTGTATTTCCAACAATAGTTCAACATAAATTTCTTATTAATCCATCATTATACACTAGACGAATATATAGTCATTGCGAGAAAAAAAATTATGAGTTATAAAAGAAAAATGATAAAAGTTTGAGGATTAAACAATATTTAAAATATTAATTTATTAGTAGATGTTGTTATCATTTTTTATCAATGATATTTTAATATTTGAAATAGTTTCAAAAAATTTTAAAATATAATATTAAAAAAATAATAATAATGTAAATGCTTTATAATTTATAGATACTATAGGTTTAAAAAGAATTCTGACAACGAAAGTCTATTATTTTGATTTTTAAAGATGTTCATCATGTCCAATTAAATATAGGCCTATACTATACAAACCCCCCCTACGATGTCAAATCAGGAGGGTTAGTCAAAGATTCCCCCTTGTCTCCCTTTTGTTTTCAGTTTTTTGTCAGTTTCTGTTCCGTATTTCTGACAGTTTTAAGCGTTTGACTTATTAAACTTTATATTTTCTGTTCTGCACTTTCAAGTTTATAGTTTTTTGATATAAACAAAATTATAATAAAAATAATAATAAAATAAAATAAATAAAAAAGGGAAAAAAATAGGGGGGGTGCGGATGTTTTTTGGGAGGGTGGGGATAAGCCATGCCTTAAATATACTGAGTATTAGTGTATTACACTACAGGTGTTGCGCTCATTTATGTTGGGATGAAGAATAGGTGAATGAGTTGTGTTAAGGGAACACCCCCTACTATGTGAGGCCACTCTATTTTAGTCAAAATGTACAACCTCGTAAAACAGATAGTACCATCGTTGGCAGCGTCCAATCATTGGAAACACCCCCTATAGAGGATGTTAAAGTCAAAAGACAATTTTTGTTACTACTAGTTGAAATAGAAAAATAATACGGTAGGTAACAATTAACTTTGCTGTAGATTAATTAAATGTACTTGGCACACATTGGTGTGAAGGTTTTTTTTAATAAGTTAATTAGGATCTTCTAATTAAGTACTTGGTGTTGCAAAGGTGCGTTTGTTTGAGTCTTTTTGAATTCAAGTAATACTATCATAGAAATACTAATTGTTTGGTTTGAAGAATTGGGTTTGAAAAAGTTGGTGACACCCTTTGCACCGGGTATCCACGAAACCAGCCACAACATACATCTTTTCTGACATTTTGTACTCATTTTCCTCGAAAGTTGTCAAACCATGATTCCCACTTTAATTTTTAACCACAAGTTTAAATATAATATAAAATTAATAAATTATATATATAATATATATAATATAAAATTAATAAATTATATATAATAATATATATAATAATATATTTTCTCTCTCCTACTTTTTTCTCAAACCTTTCCCAATCTTTCAAACCTTTCCCAAATCCAAATCCGATTCCAATCCCACTTGCGAACCAAACGCACCCTAAGTACTTGGTGTTGCAAACGAGTCAACATTCTATCGAATCATTAATCAAGCTTGTTCAAATTAAACTTTCATCGAGCTTGCTTAGAAAACGAGGTTACAAGACATAGCGACTCTATGTATATCATGTGCTTTTGGTTCATATGTTTGAAATACTTCTGATATATATCTGAATTAGTAAATATAAATTCGTAGATATACTTGTAATGAGTTAAATAGATATTACGGAGTACTATATTAGTATATATGTACTTCCACCGACTAAAACAAATATACATGGCTTACAGATATGGAAAAGTGACATGTGCTACGAGTTATATAAGGTTTAAAACTTGTTATTTTAGACAAGTTGTGTCAATTACTTATCATTGTTTTATCTATGTCTTGGTAATATATATAATAAATGTACAGTACTAAGTATGACTAAAAATAAATACAGTATCATACATGTTCTAGAAAAATGGTTATAAAGTTTTTCTATTCAAAAATGGTTATAAAGTTTTTCTATTTGCTGTCATGATAACACGTAGTTGTAGTTAATAACCGACATTATTATATTTACATGTTGGTTGACATTAATATTATTTTTTTAACTTTCATGTGTTTAATATAAAAATTAATTTATTTTTGTTAACAATAATGTTTATCTATACTTCCTAAAATAGATTTTTAAGTAAAAAAAATCATTTACGAGTATTTAATCCGCCCTTCACCAAAATATACCGTACAATCTAATCAAGCTACTAAGCCAAACACTTAAAAATAAAGCCATTAGGCTGGGCACAATGGGTCGGTCGACCCATCGGTCCTCTTCCGTCGTCGTCGGAAGCCGCCAGTGCAGCATGAAGGTCGCTGGGGTCAGTCGGCTAAAAAATAATCCATTCGATTGTGGTCTCGACCGGCATTGCACTACACAAACAAACAAAACACTGGACTGTTTGTATATTAAAAAAAACAAACACATATAATACCTTACCCGAGACCATTTTAATTTAATTTTTATTTTTTTACCCGAGACCATTTTAATGATCTTGAAGCCGAAACAAACTGATAAATATTGGTTTAGTGTGTTTATGAAAAAGGTTAAGACCTTATGGTCTTTGGGTGTTTCGTTATTAAATAGAAAGAACAAAGTAGTACACGAAAGTTGTATAAGGTTGTGGTGGTTTGCATTAGTTTAAGTCATTTATCGCAACACAGGAAAGAAATGGAACCAATCTTTGTGAGATAGAACTTTGTGTTGAATGGTTTAGATTGATAGGACATGAAGTTTTGGTAACTGCGTTTGATAAGAAAAAGGAATGAGTAAAGTTGTGGCTGCGCGGTAGATGGGAATATTTAGGGTAGAAATGAGTTATCTTAGGGTTTAATGAGTTTATATATCCCTAAATTGTTAAGTTTAGTTGGTATGGGCCTATACACTGGTTAGAGTAAATTGCAAAAATCGTCTTTGTGGTTTGGTCAAATTGCACGTTTGGTTCGTACTGTTCATTAAGTGCAAAAATGGTCCGGATTTGGCACTGTTTCATTCACTTTTGGTCCTTTGTCCTCCGAACCACAAGGACGAAACGTGCAATTTGGCCAAACCACACGGACGATTTTTGCAATGCGGAAGGACCAAAAGTGAATGAAACAGTGTCAAATCAGGACCATTTTTGCACTTAATGAACAGTACGGACCAAACGTGCAATTTGACCAAACCACAAGGAAGATTTTTGCAATTTACTCCACTGGTTATTTGAAAATAATTCAATGGGCCGTTTACACCAGTTTAGTTATTTTTATTTGACTTTTTATTTGTAATATTTTAAAATGTATTTGAATTATTATGTAAATGTTTTTATTATTAATGAAAATTTAATTTTGTTGTTAAAAAGGTTGGAAAAGAAAATGTCGATCGATTTAGTGTGCCTGAAAGGTCGCGTGTAGGTCGAAGAAGAGAGAAAATTGAACTGGCATGAAAATTAATGGTCGCTGGGTCACTGTTGTGGAAAGCCTAAAGGTTCGGTTATGATAACCAAGAAAGAAAGAAATAATCTTTTTCTTATGGTAGCCACCTTAGGATTGAAATAAAGTAAACAATCAAGATTTTTTTTTTGGTTGTGAAAGGTTAAACACAGAGATGGGGCGCATATGAGAGAAGAAATATTAGGGATTGCGGTTGAGAAAAATTTAAGGTAATGAGTTATATATTTGTGTTGGTAGGGTCATGTTGATCCCAAACACAGATCGATTCCTTGAGCTTGTAAGATTAAGTTACCTTGGATAAATCCAAAACAACTTTGTTTGAAACTTTGTGAATGCCAAAGAGTATGCGGAATCTACTCTTTAACACTTAGAATAATATTAACAATGTTAATGAAACAGTAAACTTGAACAAACAATATAACCAAACGCTTCAATATTATTAGAATAATAATACGAGTACTCTGAATAGCACTACGGTTTACAACCTTGAAGCTTATACGTGAGAGATTAAATGAATATTTTAACAGCTTAACCTAGGACCTCCTTTTATAGGCACAATGAATCATTTACAAGATAACTATAAATTTACAATATACGTATCTTTCTAAACATATAAGATATACACTAAATATCTTCTATACATATCACATCACACGTCTTCATAACCTTGGAAGTACCATCTTCATCAGCAGTCTTCTGTTAGTCTGGCAGTACTAACATTTACACTAGCAGTACTTACTCAGTTAGTACTGTTAGTTATAACTTCAACAGTTTTAACTTTTGGCATGACATTACCTTCTTGGCTTGGCAGTACTAAGTGTGAAGTACTATAATTCCCAACAATCCTCCCCTAAACTTATGGTTTACCTCCAAATCATCAAATTTCTGAATTAAAACTTTAAGCTTGAGAGGATTCTTCCAAATACTTCATTTTCTTTCTACTTGTGTGAAGATCTTTCTCAGCAGCTCTCTTGCCATTTATGTCTCTTCATCCACTGTGAGTTTAGCAGATAACATCACAATGAGAATACCTTTTCTCAATGGATATTCTTTTCCAACAAGCATATATAGTTATATACATCAACTCCAGCTTTTTTAGATACATGGTGAACTCCACATGTATCATACAACTTCCATTTCAATCCTAGATTGTCTGCTTGAAACTTCCATAAACTATCATTAGGATCTGGTTCAAAAATTCTTTTCAACTCAACCCATAATACCTTGTCTTTGTCATCTGAAGGATCTGCTAGCTTGAACATTTCTTTGACTAATCTCAATAGCTGCATCAGATCATCTCTATCAAAAAACTTCAGCATATCTTCAAAGTGTTGATATAAATCAAAATGATTTCCAACTCTGATTATCTTCCAGAACTTTCCTATGTCTGCAACATAGACCTCCTAGTATATGATTGGATACTTGGCCTGTAATGCTTCAACATTCAGTCCTGCTTCTGGAATGACAATCATCATCTGTTGAAGCTGTTCTTCTGTCAATTCTTCTTCTTCCTCTTCTTCTTCTTCTTCTTCTTCTTCTCTTTCTTCACTAACTTTCTATGATTGGATACTTTGCCTGTAATGCTTCAACATTCAGTCCTGCTTCGGGAATGACAATCATCATCTGTTGAAGCTGTTCTTCTGTCAATTCTTCTTCTTCCTCTTCTTCTTCTTCTTCTTCTTCTTCTTCTTCTCTTTCTTCACTAACTTTCTGCCTTTTTGAAGACTCTGACTCTAAAGTTAATCCAGCTCTTTTTGTACTTCTGCTCTCTTCTTCTTTATCCATAGGAATGAAATATTGTACTTTCTTATAAGCCTTGAAGTACAATCTTTCAATTTCTTCATAAGACCTTCCTTTTAATTGAGTAGCAGTGTAATGATCTTGATTCTTCAGATACTCCTTTATATGCTTCATCTTTTGTGCTTGAGTTGGAGGTTTACTTCTTCTTGCAGCAGCCTCCTTTGCACTTTGACTTTTTCCAATCACTTCAAGCAGATCATTAAGAGCATTTTCTCTTTCTTCTTCTGTGATAGCTGCCCTGTCATCTTTATATATCTTTTTAGCTAAAAGTTCATCAGCTTGCTCTTGTACTAATCTTTCTGCTTCAATACTCTTGAGTTTTTTGTTCTACCACAAACCTTGCAATTCTTTCTTCTTCATCCAATTTTGCCTGTTCTTCAGCATGCACCCTTTGAGCAACTTCTTCATCTAAGCTTATCTAAGCTTGAGTTCTCTTGCTAACCTTCTTTGGTGGCTCAGATTCAATCATAATCCCCTTTTCTTTATCTGCACTTCTTCTTCTAACATAAACAACACTGGCAGTACTAACTGATGCACCAGTAGTACTAAGTGGATCAGTAGTACTAACAGTTTCAGCAGCATCAAAATTTGTACCATCCATACCAGCATCTTGCCTCCCCTGAAGCACAACATCTTCTTGAACCAATGAGATGGTTATATCTTGATCTATATGAGCAATTTTCCTCCCCTATTTGGAAGAATCATCCAAGTCATCATCTGAATCATCATCTGAACTAGTAGATTCCACAATATTTGCCCTTCTCTTAGCTTTGAGTAACTTGACCTTTTGCTGTAGCTTTTTCACTTTTAGAATAAGCTTTGTATAGGCACCTCCATAGAGTTGCTTTGTTTCCTTCAATTCTTTCTCTAAGCCAGTCACCCTTTCTATCAATTTGGTACAAATTTCCATCAATTCCTTTAGTGTCACACTGCCCTCATCACTTCTGATGACGTACCCTCCGCTCTACTAACGAGCGCTACCATCACTTTGGTATGTAGCTTACCATTTGTACAAAGGGTGATGATGTACCCTCCTAAAGGACGAAGCCTACGCCTTCGTCCTACACATAATGTTGGCGTAAAGTCATTCACAATGGTTACCGCAAGGGAATCCGCCAATCTTCACACAGAGCACTCATAGTGTCTAACCTTTGTCGAGGTTCAGAACCTGGCCTCCGTCACGGTTCAGAACCTGGCCTCCGTCACGGTTCGGAGCCTGGCCTCCGTCACTGTTCGGAGCCTCCCCTTCGACAAGGTTGAAGCCTAAAGGTCAAACATAACTGGTCAAACAGAACTGGTCAAAGAAGATCTGGTCAAAAGCCATGATTTCAGCCATGATCTCCGTAACTGCCATGACCTCTGTAACTGCCTCTACACATCTTCTGTAACTGCTCTGTCAGATTATTATGCCTATAAATAAGGAAGTCATCACAGGGGTATGCAACCTAACTTAACCCAGGAGATATCATCTTCTCCACCTCAATATTTTCATAACATAATCACCATGACTCATTCTCACACCGGAGGCGGTTTGCGGGGGCTTCCCCCGTGCTCTGTCTAACGTAGTGTCTTCTATTTCTTACTTTCAGATTATCTTGCACTCAGCATCACCACCATCACCCCTAATTCCGTCAATCACCATTGACGGCCTGGTAAGTGCATCTTTTTGTATGATCAGTGGCGTCATCCGTGGACGCGCAACAATAAGTCTTGTTTTTCCGAGTTAAATAACCGTTTTCCATAAATAACGGTCGAATTCAACTGAATTCCCTATATCCTTGTTACCACATGGAAACACCACTGAAATCTTCACTTTTATCACTGATTGTACAATAAATTGAACGACCAGGCCTTTGATGATGATCAAGGGATATATGGGGTGTTGAGGTTGCGCCAAGCTTGTTCTTAACCTGAAATAAGAAATACTAAAACACTACGTTAACTGATTGCGCAGGGGTTGGACCCTGCGAACCACCTTCGGCGTGCGAATAAGTATGTGATATGATAAGTTGGTAGTGAAATGAGAGAGTCTAGTTTGCATACCATTGTTCTTGCCCATCTAAGCTATTTATAGAGGAGGAAATATGCCTAAGAGAGCTCTTGCACATAATTCGGAGATCATGAGGGCGTCCCATGATTTGTGGTAACCGCTAGGGCTTTGTGACCCACGATCTCATCCTTGGCAGGAAAGCCTAAGGGAAGAGGGAACGTGGGTGTGACCAGGTCAAGTTAGTTCTCCGTTCTAGTTCCATCGAAGGAGATACCCCGAAGGGCTTCGATTGGCGGCTTCCTACATGGTAACCACTTTATAGATGAATGGTTTTACGCCAATGAAACGTTTTAAGAGATTGACCTGGGCCTTCGAAGAGAAGGCTTCGTACAGGTTCGAAGGGGTGTCCTTCGACCCGTTCGGAGGGTACGTCATCAAGCCCCCCAGTCGAAAGTGATATATACGTACGAGTATATATTGCTTACGACTTCAAAAACAGCCTACACTCTATCCCCTTCGTTACAAAGTCGGACGAAAAAAAGATAAGTGCTTAAACAAACTGCGCAATAAATGCATTTAATGAGCATCTAACTACCGAACCCTAGACCATAACAGCTAGGATTTCGGTAACCACAAACGTCCTTTCAAAATTTAAAAATTGATTGAAGTCCGTGTATGGATCAAATTATGATTGCATGTGGATGGTTAGGATAAGAACTACGAGGGATATATATAAACCCTTCATAATCCTAACCCTAGATTGCTATTCCCTCGCGCCCAAAATACACATACACAACACTGTGCTTCGTGCTTCTTTTGAGTTTAAAGGTAATTTTCCCTCACCAATTCTTTGACTTCTTGCTGTCATTGTTCTAGTCCAAGATGAGTATGGCAGCCAAAAGAATTATCAGGCAACAAAAATGTACCCTATCAAAACAAGCTTTATCGGAATTTCTTGATAAATACCCTATACCTAAGGAGTTTAGGGTGATGCTTCCGAGCGAAACCCAAAATATCTTTGACGCTCCAGCGGGGTATGTGGGACTTTATGTTCATGCATTCACAGAATCCAACTTTAGGATTCCGATCCATCCCCTAATCCTAGAGTTTTTACAATATTACCAAGTACATATCTCCAGGTTGAATCCTTTTGGCTTGGCCAAGTTGACCACCTACATTGTTATATGCAAAGCCTATCGCTATGAGCCAACACTGACTGTGCTTAAGGGCTTTATTAATCTTTGTCCTGGTGGTGATTGGATAACCTTGGCCAAGAGAAGCGAGCATGATGTGCCTTGCTTAATAACTAAACCCTTTGCCAATATAAGAAATTGGAAAGGTCTGCTTTTCTATGTACAAAACACAATCATACCTCCCGAATATCCAGCCTTGCTGGATAAAGCATTCCAGTTTGATGAGAAACGCTTTGATGACCCTTTGCCATACCACATAAGAAGCAATCCCCTTTACCAGTGTCTTGCACGCCACCCATTTGATGTTCAAACGTTTCCTAAGCCGATTCTGTACATGGCGGGCATTGTTGATCGTTGGGAAGGCTCTCCGTTGAAACCTGAGATAATATGTGAAGGAGAAAGTATGTATATTCTCATTTAAATAAAGTAAATAACTTATCTGCTGATATTTATCTTTTCTTTGTTGTTGTTGCAGGAATGGCGTCAAGAAATTTTGTTGTGGCCCGTGGTGTCAAGGAGGTCAGTTTCATCCCCCAAGATCCAAAGAATGTGAGCTACGGAGTAGGCTCTCCATCGATGTCAGTCAACAATAACGATGTAGACGCTCAACCAACTAAACCTTCATCAATAGTTCCCCCTATCAATCCTGTCAACATTGGCGAGACTCCGCAACTTGTGGAGAATGTAGCAGATTCTGATGATCCCCTTTCCAAGGGTGATCAGGCGACGATCGTAGGGTCTTCCGGTATTTCAGACAAGATGAAGAATAGGAAAGGAAAAATTGCTATGTCTGTGAAAGCTCCTTTTGAAAAGGAAATTATCCCTGCCAACCCCTCCGACAAGAAAGGTGAAACCCAAAGGCTCCCATGCTAAAACCTTTGTACCTACCACCTTAAAGATCCCCGAAGATGATACTCCTAGTAAGTGGAAATCTTCCATGCATAATGAACATTATTCATCATATAGTTGATTTTACTATCTTTCACAGGTCTGCCTAATATAGAGGAGCTCCAGAATGCCTTTGCGTGTCACCAGTTGGTTGAAAAGATGACACCTGCCAGTTGGAGAGGGATTTTGGATAACATGTCCATGGAGGAGCTTTGCAACTTTCATGACAAGAGTTATACTAGACAAGCTGTCTTAGACAATCATTTCAATTCCCGAACAAGGGACCTAGTTCGGACAGTGGTGGTTGCGAGAGAGAAGATGGATGCCATCTTAGCCAAAGAAAAGAATAGGGATCATGAGTATGCTGAGTTGGAAGCCAAGTGTAAAGAAGCAATGGAGGATTTTGAGAAGAATCCTATTGTCCAAGACATGCGAGCAAAAATCGATAGTCTCGAAGGACAATTGAGGGAAAGTCAAGTAGAATGTGGCAGCTTGAGGATGGAGGAAGCTAAAGTGTCCGGTTATAGAGTGCAAATTACTACACTTGAGTCCAAATGTGCAAGTCTCGAAGTCGAAAGGGTTAGGTTGGGTGAGCAGGAGATCAAGCTTTGTGAGGAGATGGATGGACTAAAACTCCAATGCAAGACCTTAAAGAAAGACAGAGCCGAGGTCGTCTCAAAGGTTGTTCCTTACATAGCAATGGAGTTGTACCACAGTGATGAGGTGGGGGTGATCATTGGGAAGCTGGTGAACGCGGCCATTTTCTATGGTACATATACGACATTGGAAGAAATTGCCCAGACCAAGAAACCTGTGGTCTTGTCGGAGGTACCTTACTACCGCCCAAATTCTGAGTAAGAGTATAATGATGCTGGCAATGCGTACGCTTCAGCGGAGTACCCTTTTCTCACAGAGGAAACCAATGATCCCTTAGCACCAATAGAAGATCTTCTCTCAAAAAAGCCTCAAAAAATTCAGCCTCCGTCTCCAACCAGGAAGACTGCCTCCGCAAAACCTCTATCTACACCACATTAAGAGGATGCTAGAAGACTGCCATGTTGGCAGGAAATTGGCCCCAAGGGTTGTATGTACCCTCTGAACAATTTCTCATGATGCTTAATAGGCATGTGCCTATGTTTTAAACAATTTATCTTGGTTGCTTTATGGGCTTTGAACCATGTTTTAGACAATTGCTTGGGCCTTTTTGGTTGGCTTTGACCATGTTTAGTCTTATTAATGCCAAGTAGGGGACAATGTCCCGCTCTGAATGTCATGCTTTTCTTCTCTTATGCTTATAATAAACGTACACATACAACCTAAGGCTATGATCTTATTGTGTGTATTTTGGACCAAGATTTTTAGCAATCGTATAATTTGACTGCGACAGAGGGTCGCGACCCACTCCATCTTTATCCTTAAGATACGAAGGGCTTGGAATACCCTAAGACTTTATAGGAAAGTTAATGTGAATTGTAATGGATGTTATTTGTATACAAGACATGTGTCCTGATTCATCCTTTGACATTGAAACTTGTAAAGTACTTGGCTGAATAAATCTTTGTTGTGAAGAATGAAACAAGAGATTTGAGGGAAATGTGTTATATCATTAATTGGGTAGGGAGAATTACATCATTTTAAGTAATGAACACTAGGACACCTACCATTAATGCTTCTTTCCCCAAGTGAGAAGAATGCGTTACATGAATTTGAACAAACAAGTCGAGTGCTTTAAAAATAGTAATTCTTATATGTAAAACTTACGAAGATTGGTACCATTCCAAGTCCTATCCATCACCTCTCCCTTCAGCGTTGCGAGCTTGAAGGCTCCGTTGCCATAGGCTTCTGATATGACGCAGGGTCCTTCCCATGTGGGCCCTAGCTTTCCTTCGTACTCAGCCTTGCTTGCACTGTTTAACCGAAGGACATATTCACCTGGCTTAACTGTGGAGGGTCGAACTCGGTTGTTGTAGTACTTTTCAAAGTTTTGTTTGTAGATAGCCTCTCTTATTGAGGCTATCTCCCTTCGTTCCTCGAGTAGATCAAGGTTTTCCCGAAGCCCCTCGTCGTTTTTTTATGCCTCAAAGTTCACAATACGTTCTGTTTCGATGCTTATTTCGGAGGGTATAACAGCCTCCATTCCATAAGTGAGGCTAAAAGGAGTTTCCTTGTGGCTTGACTTGGGGTGCGTCCTGTGTGCCCACAGAACTTGGGGTAGTTCATCTACCCACCCATGATGGCTTCGTCCTAACCTCCTCTCGATTCCATTAATAATGTCCCTATTGGTGACTTCAACTTGCCCATTACCCTGAGGATGGTATACGAAAGTGCATGACTGTTTGATCTTTAGACCTTCGCAAAAGATCGGGAACACCCCTTCGGTGAACTGATTTCCGTTGTCAGAGATGATAATGTGAGGAACCCCAAATTGACAGATTATGTGTTCCCACACAAACTTTTCCATATGCCTTCCTGTTACTGATGCCAAAGGCTTGGCTTCAACCCATTTGGTGAAGTAATCTATGGCTACGACCAAGAACTTTACTCCTCCTGGAGCTACTGGTAAGGGTCCAACTATATCAATTCCCCACTGACAGAAAGGTCATGCTGAAGTGACAGAGGGCATGTCTTGCTTAGGCAGTCTTTGAACTTTGGAGTGGATCTGACATGCTTCACACTTTTGTATTATCTCTATCGCGTCCCTGTGCATGGACGGCCAATAATATCCGAGCTTCATTATTTTCGAGACAACAGAGCGAGGGCCTGCGTGCAAACCACAGGATCCATCATGTACCTCGTAGATGATGTTCGAAGCTTGCTTTGGCCCCACACAACGAAGCCATAGAGATAAGAAGGACCTCCTGTAGAGATTATCCCCAATAAGTCTATATTGGGGAGCCTTGACCCTGACCTTTCGCGCTAGTTTTGGATCTTCTGGAAGAATACCATTGATCAAGTACTCCCTTGTTGGGGTCATCCAATTGGAGCATTCTTCAAGTATGACGTCAGACATTCGCCCCGTTTGATTGACTTATCGGCCAATACTTCCACCAAAACCTCCTTTGTTAGGTGAGAAAATGCCATCCAAGCCAGCTTGCTTAAGGCATCTGCTTTCTTGTTTTGGTTTCTCCGAACATGTTCTATCTCATAGGACTCGAACCTATGAAAGAGTTCTTTAGCTTTATCCAAACACTGTTTGATGGTGGGCTGCCTTACTTCGTAAGAGCCCTTGATTTGGTTAGCGACTAGCTGTGAGTCCACAAAAATGGAGAGGTCACGAACCTCCATGTCCTTTGCAAGCTGGAGGCCAGCTAACAAAGCTTCATACTCAGCTTCATTGTTTGTAGCTTTGAACTTAAAACGTAATGCATAAGTGTATTCCTTTCCCTCCGGACTGACCAACATTAGACCTGCTCCCTAACCATCGGAGCTTGAGGCTCCGTCCGTTTACAATTTCCACCCTTCCTTTATCTTTGGGGGTTTTTCCTTTGGGATTTCCTTGTCTTGACTAGGTCTGAAAGGTGTTTCAGCAAGAAAGTCTGCAAGTATCTGACCTTTGATCGAGTTTTGACCCTTGTACTCTATCTCATGTTCTCCCAGTTCAATAGCCCATTTGGCTACCCTATCTGATTTCTTAGGCTTCAACAGTATCTATTTAATCGGCTTGTCAGTCAATACCGTAATGGAGTGAGTTTGAAAGTACCTTCGAAGGCGCCTTGCAGCATAAACCAAGGCAAGGATTAGCTTTTCCAACTCCGGATAGTTTAATTCGGCCCCTTGCAGGACCCTATTGACAAAGTAGATTGGGACTTGCTTCCTTTCCCTTTCTGCCAACAGTACAGCACTGATGCTTTCGAAGGATGCCGCAATGTACATGAATAACTCCATTGAAAAGTCTTCTTATATGTACACCCTTTGAGTGTTTTGAAAAATGGCAAAGATCGATCCGCGCCTTTCGACAGGAACCTGCTAAGTGTTGCGAGCTTCCCGTTTAGGCCTTGAACCTCTTTCAACGACTTCGGAGCTTGTAGATCAGTGATGGCTTTGACCTTCGAAGGGTTAGCTTTAATCCCTTGCTTCGTTATCAGATGTCCCAAGAATTGTCCTTCTTCCATGCCAAAAGAACACTTCTTCGGGTTAAGCTTCATGTTGAATGCCCTCAATTGATCGAAGGTTTCTTAAATGTCGGAGAGTAGGTCTTCCTCAGTCCTACTTTTTATTACCATATCATCAACGTAGGCTTCCAAGTTCCTCCCTATCTGCTTGTGGAAGGCTTTGTCTACCAACCGTTGATAAGTTGCCCCTGCATTACCGAAGGGCATTTTCTTGTAGCAATAGACACCCTTTTCCTGTGTAGAAGGCTGTCTTCTCCTCATCTTCCTCCGCCATTTGTATTTGGTGATACCCTTTGTAGGCATCCAAAAAGCATTTCAAACGGAACCCCGAGAGGGATTCGACCTTCCAATCAATTTCTAGCAGAGGTTAACAGTCTTTCGGGCAAGCTTTGTTGATGTCGATGAAGTCGACACACATTCGCCACCCTCCGTCACTCTTTTTTAAAATAACTGGATTAGCTACCCAGGTTTGGTATTTCACTTCCCTAAGTATTCCTGCTCGCACAAGTTCATCCACCTCTTTGCAAGCGGTCGCATTCCTTTCAGGTGCCAGGCTTTGTCGCTTCTGCTTAATTGGTTCAATGTGCTTAAACTCATTAAGCTTATGCTCTGTGCCGAAGGGCTTGCCCTCGATCATAAGAGTCCTGGGGACCCATGTCATGTCTGAGTACGTCCATGCGAAGACATCCTTGTTGGCTTTGAGTAGCTTTTCCAGATTTGCCTTGAAGTTGGCAGGGAATTTCTTTCCGATTACCACCATTTGCTCTGGATAGAGCTCATTTACCACAATGCGTTCTTCGGCATCTGTACAACTCAGGATAGCCTTCGAAGGCTCCTCGGGACTTTCTTTGACCTTTTTGTCAATGTCTCCTGCCTTTCCCTGGTTAAAACTAGAAAATACGGTTCCTATCCCATAAGGCGTATGGAATTTTACCGCTGCGTGTATGGTGGAGACTACAATACCCATTTTTTTCATGGCGGTCCTTCCTATCAACAAATTGTAGGGAGAGCCGGACCTTACGATAGCGAATGTGAGAGTTTCTGTCCTTGCGAGCTTGCCTTCTCCAATTGTTATGTCCAATGGTACTTCTCCCAGAGGCCACGAATGTTCACCGGAGAATCCTACCAAAGGTATCTTCGAGTCAACCCGTTGCGACCTAATCGATGGCTTGAGCTTAAGGAAACAATGCTCGTACATGATCTTGCAGGAGCTTCTGCAGTCCATGTAGGCTCTGTTCACTTCTCGGTTGGAAATCATGACTTTGATGACCACTGGGTCATTCGAAGGGATTTGGCCTGTGATGGGAGGAAATGTTGCCTCCCTTACCCCATTTATCTCCTGCTCCGTCACATTTCTTTTTAACCTGGCTTCGCCCTAACGAGCCATGAGTATTGGGGCTTCAGGAGGAGTAGTATCTTTAGCCAATTGAGTGTCGGACATTTTTTCCTTGCCTTCTTTATACCCTTCACCAAATGTGCCAATTGCCCGGACTTTATAGCTTCTTCTATCTGCTTCTTTAGCTCCATGCAACTGTTCGTATCATGACCATAGTCTTCATGGAAGTGACAATACTTGCTCGTATCCCTGTTTTTACCCTTGCTTGTCATGCGAGGGGGTGCTTCGAAAGCTTTAGCAACCCTCTCCGTTGCAAGTATTTCCTTGGGAGACTTAGTTACGCTTCTTAGCAAACCGTGGTTGGGACCTTTGTTGTACGGAGAAAACCTGTCTCTGTTTTTGTTCTTGTTCTTTGATCTTTCCCACGTAGAATTCTTCAAAAACTTTTCTCTGTCGATCGGAGCACCATTGGTAGACACTTCCTTTGCTTCAATCCAAGTGTATGTCTTTTCCATTAACCCCTTGTAAATTTTTAGGAGGTCAGTGGACAAGAATTCCACCAAGCTTCGATTTCGCAGGCCATGTACGAAACCAGAGATGCGCTGATCTTCATGTAAACCCAGGATCTGTAGAGTTTCATCGGTGTACCTAGTGACGAAAGCCCTTGTGCTTTCGTTCTTTTTTTGTTTAATATTGTGCACCGTCAGATGGGTCCTTGATGAAGCGAAAAGTGTACCGCTTTTAGGGGGTCATTTAAGCCCTAAATCGTATTTATTTGATCAAATATTGCCCTAAATCGTTCCTTTTGTCATTTTAGGTACTTTGGAGAAGAAATCTGGAAAAGGAAGCATTTTGGACGTTTTTGGAGCAAAAAAGTGAAGAAAACGACAAAGTCTCAAAAATATGCTGGAAAGTACATGTGACGGCGTCAAGCTCTATTGTGACGCCGTCAGCCCTTGATAAGCCAGAGAAATTTTGGAAGATTAAAGGGGGACGGCGTCAAGAAGGTCGTCAAGCCTTGATAAGCCAGGGATGATTTTGGAGGATTAAAGAGGGACGGCGTCAGGAAGACCATCCGGGAACCCTAGCCGCGGCGAGGTGACGGCGTCAAGCTCTATAACATGACGCCGTCAGCCCCTAAACTCTATATATAGTTTTGCAATTTTTAGTCATTGGGTGCAACTTTGTGAGGAGAAACCCTAGACGAATTTTCTGCCATTTTTAAGGGTTTTATACCCTTGGATCTCCCATGTTTAATTGAAGATAAGTAATCATTTAATCAATCAATATGTCTATGTGTTGTTTGATTACATCTTGTTCTTGTCTTTTGATTAACATGCTAGGCTAGATTTATTTTGTGTTTGCTTAGATCTAATGAAACCTAACTATTGATTATTGGTTGTTAGTGTGTTATTAATTGTATTGGATGATTGTTTATCGATGTTAGGCTTAAGAAAACTGGCTAACCTCCTATACGGTAACTTGCTTGAACGTCTTAAGAAACATGAATCAATGCGTACTAAGGTTTTTATGGTTGTATTTAATGCATGAGCGAATTCTAGTGATCCCATGTTAGGAGCTTCTTAGCCGGATCGACATAGGAGTGAAGTAGGAGCTTGTAGAGTTGGGGAAGTACGTACGCCACCCCATGATTGGTATTAAGGAATACACCCGTCATCCACGCAATTAATACACACTAATCAACCGGTAAAAGATAGTTAGGGAGTAAGGAAATCTAGGTAAACACATTTCTCTCCATATAAGTTTCACAACCTTTTCATTTTCAGTTATTTTATTTTATTTGCATTTGTAGTCATTTGGGTTAGTTGACTAGCAACTAATTCCGCCCACTCCTTCAAACCCGAGATTTTACTTGCTTTTATAAAAAATAGAAAAATACAAAAAGAATCTTCCCTCACCCTTAGACCTATTAGAGTAGTTTTTCAATCCTAACGACACTATTCCCCTAGAGAACGATCAATCCCCCGGTACTTGCCACTTCACTATACTACATCGGTCAGGTACACTGCCTGGTGGGGATTGCAAGCCTCTTGAGATCCCTCGAGAGGTAAAACCTGTTGTAAGGTCGCAAAACCACGCATCAAGTTTTTGGCGCCGCTGCCGGGGAATAGTTATTGTTTAGGTTGAATTTTTATTTTATTAGGTCTACTCACTAGATTCCTTTCTAGTGAGATTTTTATTTTATTTTTCTAGGATTTCTTTAGTCTATCTTTTTTCTTCGTTTCTTTGTTCGTAACCATTACCATCCGACATCATGGAAGGTGGTAATATCCTTGATCCCAACAACCCACCACCACAACAACACCCACCTCCTAGAGCCCGTACCTTAGGAGACTACTCCCGTCCTAGCCACCATGGCTATCGAAACACCATTGAGCTCACTCAAGGAGCCAATGTCACTCCCTTGCGATCCGACACCATCCGGTTGGTGCAAAGCGGATGCGCATTCCATGGACTTCGTTCCGAAGATCCTAATCAACATCTCAAGGACTTTCTCAAAATCGTTGATTCCATAGACCTTGATGTTGCCACTCGAGAGACGACCCGACTGCGTCTCTTTCAATTCTCTCTGCGGGACCAAGCTAGTCAATGGCTAGAGCGTCTACCCGCAGGATCCATCACCTCTTGGGATGATCTCACCACTCGTTTCCTTGCTCAGTTTTTCCCACCGGGAAGAACTACCAAGCTAAGGAATGATATCTTGATGTTCCAACAACGTCAAGGCGAAACCCTCTACGAGGCATGGACTCGATTCAAGGACTTACTCCAAAAAGTCCCTCACCATGGCATAGAACTTTGGCTCCAAGTCCAAATCTTCTATGACCATATCAATCTCTCCACGAGGCAAACCATTGACCAATCGGCCGGTGGTAAGCTACGTGATCTAAGTGCGGAACAATCATGGGCTCTCCTAGAAGATCTTGCTCTTTATGACAACGAAAGTTGGAGTGATCCCCGTGATTTGAATAAAACGGTCAAGGCAATATCTTTGCCTTCTAACAATTCAAGCACTTCCGACCGTAGGATCATAGAACTTGAAGACCAAGTCAAGTTTCTTATGAAATCCTACGAGGCTCCTAAACCTTCAAGCCAAGTGAACAAAATCACTTCTTTATGTGAACTATGTAGTGGTCCCCACGACACTCGTGATTGCGTGGAACTCCCCGAACAAGCTTTTGCGGACTACGCATCCTCGCGTACCGACGGAGCGGGAGACAAGTGGTACACTTTCAAACCCGAGCCAAACCCTTACGGTGATTCATACAACCCCTCATGGAAAAATCACCCAAACCTTAGGTGGAAACAAAACAAAAACGCACAACAAACCAATTCTTCCAACCCATCTAATCGTTTCCAATCAAGCGGTTCATCCCCAAACCGTACTTTCAATAACAATCCTTCCAACAATTATGGTAGTACCAATAACTTTGAAGGATTGATGTCTCAATTTATGGCATCTCAAGAAGCTCGTTTGGCCAAGTTTGAATCCGATTTCAAACAAAAACAAAGCGAGATGACCAATAAGATTGACACTTTGTTGAAAGCCCTCAATGACCGAGAAATGGGAGCACTCCCTAGCAACACAGTCAAGAACCCGAAACTAAACGTCAATGCCATTTCATCGGTTTCGTCTCCTAGTTCTTGTCCACAATATTATTCGGTCAATTCCATGAGCACGTGTTTCAAACAAACCCAAGTCGTTCAAAATGACCAAGAAGTTATGATATCCAAATTGGTCAACAACATAGTTGAAACACCTCCCACTCAAAACCTTGAAAATGAATTCAAGGAGCTCCACCTTGAAAGTCCGGTTATTAATGTGTTGGATGAGAAGAAGCTCAAGTTAGGCGAAAAAGGGACCGCCTTCGTTCAAAACAAGCTACCTAAGAAGTTAGATGATCCGGGCTTATTTGTTCTACCTTGCAAGATCGGTAATTCGGAGGCTTATGACACATTAGCCGATCTTGGATCAAGCCTTAACCTACTTCCGTTACCTCTCTACACCTCTCTAAAACTTGGAAAACTTGAAGAAACCGAGGTGATAATAGGGTTAGCGGATGGGAGTGTTGCTTACCCAGTTGGAGTAGTCAAGGACATGTTAGTACACATAGGAAAACTAACCATTTTAGCCAATTTCCACGTCCTTGATATGGTTAGCGACCCTACATGCCCCTTGTTGATAGGTAGAGGATTTTTGGTGACCGCTAGTGCTATGATTGATTGTAAGGAATCTAAGATAGCGGTAGGAGAAGGTGATACTTGGTCAGTCTATGATGTGAAGAAACATGCTTATGATACTAGTGATGAACCAACACCCCATTGGTTAGAATTAAATAGGAGACCATCTAGATATGGACCTTGGATCGATAGAGACTTCATAGGACCCCAACGCCCATTTTACCTAGAAGAGGACTTTGTGAACCGAACACATACGATAGAGCAACTCTTGGCTAGGGACACCGAATTGGATCCATTTGAAGACCCTCTAGTTTTTAGGAAGATGATTGATTTCCTAGGAGTTTTGCCAATTAACCTAGGGATGAATAAGTGGACTTGTGAGGACGATGATCATAAGTGGGATTGGGACAAACCACCCAAAGATGGAGATGGGTCATGGCATATTAAGATGATATTGTATGACCCGGATGGAGAGAAGTTTGAAAAGATATATTGTACTAAGCGGACCAATAGGAAACTTCAATCCAAGCTTAACCCTAAAGACGTCCTCGATGACGAACTCACTTACATAGGGTAGAAGGACTTTGAGTCTAGCTACAAGACTCGTTAATAAAGAAAAGCGCTTCTTGGGAGGCAACCCAAGCTTTATTTGCTTTGTGTGTTTATTTATTTGTTTGTTTGATTTTATTTGCTTCCGTATGTGTGTTTAATTTTTATTATTATTGATTCATGTTCAAAACTAAATTGTGAAAATGCTTTATCTTGTTTTTAACTTCGTCTTAACTACATATAAAGGTATTTTGCAAAAGATAAGTGTAAGGGAAATCCAAATCAGTTTATTAGAACAAATGAACATGAATCATAACAATAATAAATTAACATACATATTAGTAATTGTTTGAGTCAAATGCTTGTATCGAGTCATAATGATGTTTTGCAGGATTTCCAGGAAGTAAGGTATAGGTTTTTCCAGAAATTTTCCGGAAACTTAACATGAGAATTCTGTCAGATCATTTCTGACGGCGTCAGGTTTTAATTTTCTGAAATTTTTGAAAGTTTTGTTTTCATAAAAAGTTTTTATTAAATCTCTAACTTATAAACTCCAGGAATCTGCAAAATTATCATTCCACAAGCATTATATCCTTATATAGAATTTATCCCGCCGATGTTATGCAGGTTTTCGTGTTTGTTTTCTCAGGTTTAACAGGTTATTTTGGACAAGGAGATGTATGTGGAATCAAGCTTTTGGCAATGCTTTAGTCTTGGAGCTTCTACATTCCCTTGGAAGAAGATCTAACCATGTTACCTCTTTATCCACCAAACGAATCAGGGGAGTATTTGATTTCATTCTTTTACCTTATTTACTTTTACATATTGTTATTTGAACATTGGGGACAATGTTCATCTTAAGTGTAAGGGGGGGGGGGGGGTAAAGTACGATACTTTAGAGAATGCTATTACGCTTGATTTTTCGTTTGTTTAATGGTAGATGTGTAATAAAACTGAGATAAATACCTGTTAGGGCAATTTTAGTGCCAAATTTAAAATTTTTTACAACATATAGGAGTGAAACTTTGATCTTAATGAGCGTCTCACGGATAGGAGTTATATGACTAGCACAAAACCGTACCACTAAAAAAATTTTCCACCCCCAAATATGTGAGGTTCGCCCCTAGAATTGGTAGGAAAAGCATTTATGCTATGATGTGTGTACCGGTAGCACTTAGATTCTAGAACTTGCGTTAGGACCATTCCGAGGCCACAAGTGAGACTACATTCGTGTAGTTAGATTTACTACATGATAAGAGGCATTAGGATTAACCCATTTTTTTACACCTGTGTTTTTGTTATAATTACTTTGGCTACATTGGTCAAGTAATTCTCCCACACCCTTTGCGTTGTACTCATTTTTAGTACACGATACCCCTAGTACACCCCTCAGAGCCTATCTTTTCGTTTCGACCTTTAAGCATTTTACTTAAAGGAAGAATTTGTTACACCCCACTTAAATATACACCCAAATCGCCTTAGCCTACCTTGTATGCACTCATTTTTAGTGCATTATTGTGACAACATTTGTTTAAACCCTAAGTTAATTATCTAATTGATTACATGGTTGCTAAGTCGAGTCATATCCTTGTACATATTGTTTTGGGACGATTGGGACTTATGGGTAAAGTACTAGTGTAATGGAGTAATGGGGAAGAACAACATTATTACCCCCATATGTGCTAAATATTTTAAAAGTACTCCAAGTGTTTCGATTATCTTAATTCGAGTCATTAGAATAGTTATTTGTAAAGTTATGTAAAAGTTCAAGTGTAAGGGGAATGCAACGCCCCTATGATGTATTATTTTGGATGGTAGGGCAAGAGTGTATGGAAAAAAAAAAAAAAAAATCAAAAAAATCAAGAAAAATACAAAAAAAAAAAAAATGAGAAAAAGAAAAGTAGAAAAAACATACGGACTACCATCCCGTTTCATTTTATGTTTACTTTATGTTTTTGTTATTTTGTTTTTAGCTTAAGTCGAGTCTAGTCTTGGCTTAGCAATGCCATATTATACATGTAATTAATCAAGATCTTTAACTCGCCACCAGTAAAATATCCCTTATCCAACAAATCCGTGTTTATCATATCCCTACACCTAATGTTATAACCCGTTTAAAAGCCCTCTTTGATAGTTTATCTTAGGTGCTTACGCCTAATGGAGGAGGTTTTTGATCCTTTCCCAAGCCTATGGTAATCTATTTGCTATGACAGGTAGTGAGAGATATTATCCGTTTTCATTTATGAGATATACTTTTATGACACCTGAGAGATGTGAGTATCTAAACACTACTTGTGAGGTGCTAGTTTGTAATCTCTGTGCTTATTATGATTAAAGTGGAACGACTATTTGTTGTAATTACTTTTATATTAGCATTAAATGACCCCTAACTTGTATTTTGATTAGAATAAAAGCGCATTTGCTTGAGGACAAGCAAATCTCAAGTGTAAGGGTATTTGATGAAGCGAAAAGTGTACCGCTTTTAGGGGGTCATTTAAGCCCTAAATCATATTTATTTGATCAAATATTGCCCTAAATCGTTCCTTTTGTCATTTTAGGTACTTTGGAGAAGAAATCTGGAAAAGGAAGCATTTTGGACGTTTTTGGAGCATAAAAGTGAAGAAAACGACAAAGTCTCAAAAATATGCTGGAAAGTACATGTGACGGCGTCAAGCTCTATTGTGACGCCGTCAGCCCTTGATAAGCCAGAGAAATTTTGGAAGATTAAAGGGGGACGGCGTCAAGAAGGTCGTCAAGCCTTGATAAGCCAGGGAGGATTTTGGAGGATTAAAGAGGGACGGCGTCAGGAAGACCATCCGGGAACCCTAGCCGCGGCGAGGTGACGGCGTCAAGCTCTATAACGTGACGCCGTCAGCCACTAAACTCTATATATAGTTTTGCAATTTTTATTCATTGGGTGCAACTTTGTGAGGAGAAACCCTAGACGAATTTTCTGCCATTTTTAAGGGTTTTATACCCTTGGATCTCCCATGTTTAATTGAAGATAAGTAATCATTTAATCAATCAATATGTCTATGTGTTGTTTGATTACATCTTGTTCTTGTCTTTTGATTAACATGCTAGGCTAGATTTATCTTGTGTTTGCTTAGATCTAATGAAACCTAACTATTGATTATTGGTTATTAGTGTGTTATTAATTGTATTGGATGATTGTTTATCGATGTTAGGCTTAAGAAAACTGGCTAACCTCCTATACGGTAACTTGCTTGAACGTCTTAAGAAACATGAACCAATGCGTACTAGGTTTTTATGGTTGTATTTAATGCATGAGCGAATTCTAGTGATCCCATGTTAGGAGCTTCTTAGCCGGATCGACATAGGAGTGAAGTAGGAGCTTGTAGAGTTGGGGAAGTACGTACGCCACCCCATGATTGGTATTAAGGAATACACCCATCATCCACGCAATTAATACACACTAATCAACCGGTAAAAGATAGTTAGGGAGTAAGGAAATCTAGGTAAACACATTTCTCTCCATATAAGTTTCACAACCTTTTCATTTTCAGTTATTTTATTTTATTTGCATTTGTAGTCATTTGGGTTAGTTGACTAGCAACTAATTCCGCCCACTCCTTCAAACCCGAGATTTTACTTGCTTTTATAAAAAATAGAAAAATACAAAAAGAATCTTCCCTCACCCTTAGACCTATTAGAGTAGTTTTTCAATCCTAACGACACTATTCCCCTAGAGAACGATCAATCCCCCAGTACTTGCCACTTCACTATACTACATCGGTCAGGTACACTGCCTGGTGGGGATTGCAAGCCTCTTGAGATCCCTCGAGAGGTAAAACCTGTTGTAAGGTCGCAAAACCACGCATCAGTCCTTGTAAACTTCTTTTGCTGACTGAAGTGTGATTGGAACTTAGCCTTGAGATCATCTAGGTTGACAATGCTACCAGGCTTTTGCCCATTCCACCAAATACGGGCAGAATCCTGCAGGGTGTACGTAAACATATGGCAGGCTACAGGCATGACCCACTTTTGCATCTTTATGGCCCCTTCGAATAAATGTAAAAAATTGTCTGGATCCCCCTTCCCATCATAAGTCCCAATGTGCGAAGGCATTTTCAACCTATCAGGCAATGGGTAGTCTTCTATCCATCTAACGAAAGGTGTAGCCGAACCCATGGGGTCCGAATATAGGCAGTTGTAAGGTGGTGCGTACATAGGGACGACATTATATGGATTATGGTTTGGGGGCACTCCCATAGGAATTTGGCTAGGGTAAGACTAATAAGATGTGTTCATGCCGAACGAATAACCGTTTCCTATGGCATACGGAGGGTATACCATAGGATGCCCAAAGGGTATGCTCCAATAAGGTTGAGGGAGACCTGGGTTGTTAGGCTGCCCATTTACTGGAGGATATAAACCTTGAGGGTAAGATTGAGTTTGGAATGAGGGGTACATAACATTGGGAGGAAGATTTCCTCCCATATTAATTGTAGGAAGATTGCCTTCTATGCCTGATGCGTGAGAAGGCTGCAACGAAACCCCTGCTTCAGTTCTCCTAAGATGAGCTGCTAACAACGGAGGTAGATTCACCCCCGTCTCTTCCCTTCGTTGGCTCCTCCCGTTGGAACCTTCGGCAACCGCTCCTTCTTTCCTCATCGGAGCCCTCTCCGGGACCCCTTCAAACACAATGGACCATCTACTGGGCCTTCGACCAACTGGTGACCCTATCCTTAGGGCCGAGAGTGTTGCTCCTTGCGTCGGAGGCCTAGGCTCCATTTCCATTTCTTCCTCATAGTCATCACTTGAGTATTCAAACTCCCTTCGCATCTCAGTATTCCGAACCTGCCTACTGCGAGCCCTTAAGAGGGATTCCAACGCTTCGTGATTGGCTTCGACAAAGGTTGGGCTGATAACAGGCTCCGGATTGGCTGATGTCGAAGCATGATGGTTGGGTGTTATTTATGGGTGAGAACGTGTTGTGAACGTGGAAGCGGTTATTGGGAGGAGGTTGTTGGAGTCATTAATTGGTATTGGCGCCAAGGTCAAGAGACCCGGAGGGGGAGTATCTTCTCTCCCTTGATCAATGCCGGACATATAGTGAAAATAGTTGGTTGGTTATAAGCTTGGAAATAACGAGACCAATTGTAGCGGTCCCACGGATGGCGCCACTGATTGTACAATAAATTGCACGACCAGGCCTTCGATGATGATCAAAGGATATATGGGGTATTGAGGTTGCGCCAAGCTTGTTCTTAACCTGAAATAAGAAATACTAAAACACTACGTTAAGTGATTGCGCAGGGGTTGGACCCTGCGAACCACCTTCGGGGTGTGAATAAGTATGTGATATGATAAGTTGGTAGTGAAATGAGAGAGTCTAGATTGCATACCATTGTTCTTGCCCGTCTAAGCTATTTATAGGGGAGGAAATAGGCCTTAGAGAGCTCTTGCACATAATTCGGAGATCATTGGGGCGTCCCATGCTTTGTGGTAACCGCTAGGGCTTTGTGACCCACGATCTCATCCTTGGCGGGAAAGCCTAAGGGAAGAGGGAATGTGGGTGTAACCAGGTCAAGATGGTTCTCTGTTCTAGTTCCTTCGAAGGAGATACCCCGAAGGGCTTAGGGCTTCGATTGGCGGCTTCCCACATGGTAACCACTTTATAGATGAATGGTTTTACGCCAATGAAACGTTTTAAGAGATTGACCTGGGCCTTCGAAGAGAAGGCTTCGTACATGTTCGAAGGGGTGTCCTTCGACCCGTTCGGAGGGTACATCATCAATCACTAATCGCGAGATTTTCCTCCAACCACAAACTTTATGTTTACCATTTTAACACCCTCTGTCGGGTTTAAACACAACAGCCTCTGTTGTGACCTCTGTTATGGTCTGTTTAGGAGAGAAGGTTCAATAACCTTCGTAGGAACCTCTGTTTTGGTTTTGTTTTATGAAGAGGGTTCAAATTCAACAACCTTCATATGGGCCTCTGTTTGGGTTCATTTTACGAAGAAGGTTCAAATTCAATAACCTTCGTAGGAGCCTCTGTTTTGGGTTTGTTTTATGAAGAAGGTTCAAATTCAACAACCTTCATATGGGCCTCTGTTTGGGTTCATTTTACGAAGAAGTTTCAAACTCAATAACCTTCATATGAGCCTCTGTTGGGGTTCGTTTTAAGAAGAATGGCTGAAACTGTAGCCTCTGTGCAATCTTCGTGACCTTTGTTGCAGCATCCGCAACAGCCTTTGTCGTAACCTCTGTTCGGGTTTATTATAAGAAGAAGTCTCTGTCGCAGTCTCTGTCAGGGGTTTTCCTAAGAAGAAGGCTCGAAATCAGCAGCCCTCTATTCCAGTCTCCGTGGCAACCTCCATTGTAACCTTCGTAAAGGTTCATTTAAGGAATTGGGACACATAATGGTACACTCAAGTCGGGCCGGAACCTTCCTTCACTAGATGTTTACCACAAGGTGAACAGAGACCGTACATTAACTACAGAGGATACCCTTTGCCAATCTGGTATGTCTCCTATGAAACTAATACGCTATATTGCCTCTGTTTTACTACAACGCATACTAACTACATATGAAGCTATTGATGTTTATTAAGAACACCATAAACCATCTTTAAATGAATCTCTGCACATGACACAATGATCATGGGAGATCTTACAACATTGACAGAGGATAACTTATGTTCCAGTTGTTCCTAGAACCTCTGTCAGAGCTTTCATGTTGCCTTTAGCGTAAAACACAATCCATGCATATTGAATACATGATGTCCGTGAATAAGCCTTAAGTAACTTTCTACCATGCTTTACCGTGTCACCCGTGACGATAAGTCCATTGTAGACAAAGCCTCTTTTGACAAGGTATTTCACACTCGCTCTGTCGAGATGACAGAGACTCACATTTGTGCACTAGATGGTAACAAACTTTATCGTGGAACTTATATACTATTATCTCATATTTTAAGATGACAGAGCCTCACATATGGTGACATAATCCTTTGTCTATATGACAACAGAGCATCACATATGCTGACATAAGTCTCTGTCAGCACAACTACAGAGTGTAGCCTCTGTTCACATGATTTATATGTGTCTATGTAGACACAATTACAGAGCCTCAACACTGCCAATATAATTACATAACCTGATTCCATCTACATAGTTGTAAAACTTACTTTTATCTGTTTTCAATTCATGTATTGCATTATTCTCATTTGGGGAAAGAAGCATTAATGGTAGGTGTCTTAGTTTTCATTTCTTCAAATGATGTAATCCTTCTTACCCAATTAATGATATAACGCATTTTCCTTAAATCTCTCGTTTCGTTCTATACAACAAAGATTTGTTCAGCCAAGTAATTTACAAGTTTCAATGTCGAAGGATGATTCAAAACACATAAGTCTTGTATAATAACAACATCCATTACAATTCACATTAACTTTCCTAAAGGTCTTAGGGTATTCCAAGCCCTATGTACCTTAAGGGCAAAGACGGAGTGGGTCGCAACCCTCTGTCAACAATTAAATTATACGATTGCTAAAATCTTGGTTCAAAATACACATAATAAGGCTATCTATCTACTATAGCCTTAGGTTGTATAATAGCGTTGACAAACAACGTAAGAGAAGAGAAGCATGATAACAAAAGCGGGATACCGTCCCTCACCAGTAGATATTAATTATGCTAGCATACGTAGCATAAGGCCGAAGCCCAAAAAACATAAACAAAAATTGTTCAAAGACGGGTCGAAGCCCAGAGAGCATAAAAATAAAAGGTGAGGGAAATCACTCCCCACCTACGATACTTAAAATCCTAAACAAGGGATATTATTTTGACATGCATAAAGGCCATAGCCTAGCAAAAGAAAGTAAGTAAATTGTCCAAGGATTACTACCTTGCTCAAATAAAGCCATAGGCTTTGTACAAATACAAAATATACAACCTTTGAAGTTTATATTACTTTAGTCGAATGCAATACATCTGAAGTGTATGCATCACTTTCTACAGAGGGGCTAGATGATATACCCTCCATTCAGTTTAAAGGTCTCCCCTTCATACTCACTTCGGATACTACATTCCGAAACACTTGGCAAACCTCCTAAAATCTGTATTGGCGTCAAACCATTCATCTATGATATGGTTACCAGTTAGGAACTTACCAATCGAAGCCTTAAGCCCTTTGGGGTATGCTCTTCGAAGATACTAACACAAAGGTTTCATAAGACCAAGTCAAACCCATGTTCACAACCCTATCAAGGTTTCCCCGACAAGATAGGGATCGTGGGACATTAACCAAGCGGTTATCTAAAATCATGGGATACGCCCATGATCCTCGAACCAGGTGCGGGAGCCTGCCAGAGCCTAATATATGTGATAATATGCCATTATGGCGTAAGCATTATAAAACAAAGCCAAGTTTGTATACAAACCTTAGTACCTTTCGACAACTCAGCGTGTGTACAAATGGGTTTCGACAAAACTCGCTTAGAACTAAAAGCGAAAGTTATATGGCAAAACCTAATACACACGCTCCTTATACAACAAGGGGTTTCAGGACAACTTAAGTCTAATCTCACGCCTCCTACGAAGTCATAACATTAGACTGGGGGCTTAATGGGGTATCCACCACGATGGAGTCAAATATGGGCTATTAAAAACAAGTATGGCTACTTTTATATTGGCTTTGACAAAACAAAAGTAGTAGAAATTGTTACCAAGTCTTTTTTAACAAAGCAATGATAAGTCTAAAGCCATGCACTCTTCGCAAGCATAACATTAGACTGGGGGGCTTGATGACGTACCCTCCGCTTTACTAACGAGCGTTACCATCACTCTGGTACGTAGCTTACCATTTGTACAAAGGGTGATGATGTACCCTCCTAAAGGACGAAGCCTTCGCCTTCATCCTACACATAATGTTGGCGTAAATTCATTCACAACGGCTACCGCAAGGGAATCCGCCAATCTTCACCCAAAGCACTCATAGTGTCTAACCTCTGTCGAGGTTCAAAACCTGGCCTCCGTCACGGTTCGGAGCCTGGCCTCCGTCACTGTTCGGAGCCTCACCTGCGACAAGGTTTGTAACACCCCTAAAATCTGGTTTAGCGAAAGCATACATGTTTGGGTGCTACTAAATTGGTATCACAACACATAGTACAAAGAACGGTTTTACCTCAACCGTTTAGGAGAAATTTCATAAATCAAAAACATTAAGTTTACATCATTCCAGAAATAGTGTTGAACATATAGGCCCATAAAAGAATTTAAGTTGTCCCAAATACATTAGAGTCATCTATGACCATGCCATGCCATGCCAAAAGCCTCCACAACTAGGCTATCGCCTTAAACCTGAAAATACATGCTAAAAGTGTCAACACGAGGTTGGTGAGTTCATAGGTTTATGATAAAGCAGTAAAAATAACGTGAGTTCAATAAAAAGTTTTGTGACCATTGTGTCGCTCACAATGTCATGAAAATAAAGTTTACCTTTAGGTAAATTAATAAAGGGGACCACAAGGTTTTCGAGTGTGAATAATTGTTCACATACAAATCAAGTTTAGTATTAGTGACCACTGCTTCACTTACAGCGTCATGAAAAAGCATTAGTAGAGTAGACCATAAGTATTAAACAATAGAGTTGGACCATAAGCAAGGTATGTGACCATTACAACGAATATAATGACACATCAAAGTAAGAGTCTATTACGCTAGCACTAAGTTCATGCAACCGAAGCTATAACAGTGTGCATGCTCAAAGAGCATGTAAACATATATAGGGGCCCGGCAAGTGTTTATCCCAGACACTTGTGTTTCGACATGGTGTACGTTCGTTTGCCTATCCGGTCAATCCGAACGGGGGCGTTACACCTGAAAATACATGCTAAAAGTGTCAACACGAGGTTGGTGAGTTCATAGGTTTATGATAAAGCAGTAAAAATAATGTGAGTTCAATAAAAAGTTTTGTGACCATTGTGTCGCTCACAATGTCATGAAAATAAAGTTTACCTTTAGGTAAATTAATAAAGGGGACCACAAGGTTTTCGAGTGTGAATAATTGTTCACATACAAATCAAGTTTAGTATTAGTGACCACTGCTTCACTTACAACGTCATGAAAAAGCATTAGTAGAGTAGACCATAAGTATTAAACAATAGAGTTGGACCATAAGCAAGGTATGTGACCATTACAACGAATATAATGACACATCAAAGTAAGAGTCTATTACGCTAGCACTAAGTTCATGCAACCGAAGCTATAACAGTGTGCATGCTCAAAGAGCATGTAAACATATATAGGGGCCCGGCAAGTGTTTATCCCAGACACTTGTGTTTCGACATGGTATACGTTCGTTTGCGTATCCGGTCAATCCGAATGGGGGCGTTACACCCAATATATCTATTTATAACATTCACGCTTCCTAGCAGGAATTAACGGTTCATGAGTTTGGGCATAGTGGGATTCAAAGGCTTAGGCTAAGCTGCGTAATAGTTTAGTAAAGCATAAATTTCAGTTCGGTCCATAAAAGAATTTGCATGCTTCTCACCCCAAGTTTCGCAATGCAAGGTAAAGTTAAAGAGTGGGGCTGTAACTCACATATATGTTTTCAAGCACTTGTGTCCATGAGTAAAAATCAAGTATGTAATGAGTACATAATATTGCATTCAAGAAATCAAACAAGTATTAAGGCAAAGCAGAGAATGCTTCTGAGTAATTAAATCATGTATGAGTATAATTTAATTAAGGAGTTCGAGTAAAATGAATGAGTAAAGTATGCATGTATTCTCTCCCAAAAGTATTTCAAAACAAGAAAAAGTAGGGGCCATGAACTCACCTCAACAAAGTAAGCAGTAAGTGAAGTAAATCAGAGGGAGTGTGGCACCAACATGCGACCTAGATTAGTAAGGCATGTTTTAGTTCACAATTTAAGTTTAAGACTCAATGAAGTTTAATTAAACTCAAAAGTTTTAAAGTGTTGTGTTATTTGTTAGTGCAAGCAGTCTCGTTGGGGAGATTGTTAGTGCAAGCAGTCTCGTTTGTTTTGATTGATGACAAACATGTAACTTGATACATAACGTAAAATGTACAAGTTACTTGTAATCATATCTTGTCTCAACATACATTCAACACCTCTCGAGTCCTCGTATGATATAACACAGGTTCGTACATGTTTGTTATGTGGCATTATGATCAAACCCTTAACAAACCATTTAGAATGTTTAAAATACGGTTAGGTAATTAAGTATTTTAAAAGGCTAATCATTCTACTTAGAACCTTATTTTACACCTTTGCATAAACAAGTATTTTTACTTGTACATCATGTTTCCTAAGTTTAATAGGATAAGTACACTTTAGGTGTCAAACTAACATGATACATCTTGGTAAACATATATTAGTTAGGCTAGTATATACATGGTACATGATCACTAGGATACATGTTACATACATATATACATTTACATGTTTATGTTTATTTCTTAAATTAGAAATATTTAACATGACATCATGGCATGCATCACTTACATATCTTGGAAGATTTGTAATATATTTTGTATAGATCTTCAAGCTAACAAGTTGACTTTTGAAGATATAGCAAGATATGGTAAGATATGGAAAGATTTGAGAATCTATTAGCTGGCCTGACACGAGACGGATCCAAATTTAGGGATCCGTCGGATCCGCCGGGCAAAATTCTTGTTGGCTATAAATAGCAGCCCATTGTTTACCCATTGGATTATTCACTTAGAACACACATTACCTCTACCCTTTGCATACATTTAGATCATTATTTAATCATGTAGAAACATACATTAATCACCCTTTACATAATGATCATAATGTTACTAACTTTCATTATGTTGTAAGCATACACTCGTAATGATCCTGTGAAGCTAGATCAGAGATCGTGAGTCATCATCCATCATAAGCTTGCATACTTCCTGATCCACCATGAAGGTTAGAAGATCTTGAAGTCATCATCCACCAAAGCATTCCAACATATGAAGATTCAAGGCCACTTGACATCCTCAATGATTGAAGACTTCTTATTCAAGAAGTTCATGTAGATACCATATGCATACATGAAGATCCATCACAACAAGTTTAGGGAGCTTGTGATCTTCATCCATTGAAGGCTTCCTTTCAATGGAAGTTCATTTAGATTAGCCATTCATATCCATGACTCATTTATGTCATGGATCATCATTGTAATATATTCATACTAGATTAGATGGTTTATGTGTTTGTGCCATAAAACACAAGGTTTCTATGTTGGGCCATAAAGCATAGCGGGAGTGGTTGTACCCTTATAAAGAACTCGGTATCTAGCTTAGTACCGGAAAAAGGATAAGCGACGACGGGAGTGGTTGTACCCATGTAAAAGAACTCGACATCTAGCTTAGTGTCGGTAATTGTATAAGCGACGTTAGGTTGGTTCTACCTCGAACTAGAACCCGGTATTTAGCTTTGTACCGGAAAAAGTGTAAGCGACGTGTGTAAGGTTTTCTCCGTTGAGAAGGGAGCTTGTTGATCTAGTGAAGTAACTCTCAAGTTGGGTACTCGGGGAGTGGAGTAAGGCGGAGAGGAGCTCCGTGACCGAACCACTATAAATCATCGTGTTCGGTTTGCGCTTTCTTTTACTTATCTCTTTACTTTTATATTTGCATTATGTGATTGATTGTGGTGTGACTTGTTGATAATACTTGTGTGACAACATGTTTCAACTTATGCAAGTTAGAAACATCTTTCATAATAGAACAAGCTTAAACGGACATTTGATACAACAAGTTTTTAGATTTTAAAACGATAACGTGTTCACCCCCCCCCCCCTCTACGTTTTCACAATTGGTATCAGAGCCACGTAGCTCTTATTTTTAAAACAAATGGTTTTTAAAATAGAGTACGATCCATGTATCAAATTACCATTGAAGCGGAATATAATATGAAAAAAATTTTGTTTAGTATACTTAAAAATTTTGTTGTTAGATATCACTTTGTATCCAAGCTTGAAGATATCCTTGAAAAATAAAAGAAAAGATTTCTTAAAAGGATTAAGTGTCTAATTGTGTGCGTAAAGCTAATTTACAAAAAACACGGGTTTTAAATGAGCGTTTGGAATAGCTATTAATTTAGTTTAAAAATCTCTTCGTAAATGTTTGGATAAGTCACATAATTAGAAATGTTGTTAAATATGTGTAATATATGTTTAATATTAAGTCTAGAAAGTCCTACACGTTTTCTCTATGTCAAAATACCAGTTTAGGAGAATCTGTCACAGACACCCACGGATCTCTTTGTTACAAATGGTGGATCCCTCAAAAAGGATCCATCAAATCCGTCACTACAGTATGCAGTTTTTGTCCAACTTCAAAAATTCATAACTAATTAACCGTAAGTCTGTAGAAGTCGTGCCACCTATCATTTTGAAGGGAATTAAGTCTACTTTTATTTAAAAATAATCTCATGTCCTAAATCTAAATTGAATAGGTAAAACAAATCAACTACTACAACCTGTTCAAAATATTAAGTTTCATTTTGACACAGTAACTTAAACTTTTACGTCGGGCAATGTAAGTTGGTATTCTTTGAACATTGATATGATTTCTTTTGAAACTAAAGAATTTGGTAATATAAAGGAAACAAATCAAGCTTGGCATACATTGTCATATTTAAACGCAAAGTGACAAAAAGTATCTGTTCATTTATGTTATGCTATGTGACTATCTGTTCTAAGTTATTTGCATACATGTGATTTGCCTGTTGGTAATTGTGATTGAATTTGTTGATAGGAAATAAATAAGTGTTTTGCCATAACAATTATTTGCTTGTTTATCAATTGCTTGTTTGATGCACAATAGGACTTTTGCTAGATCTTGTGCACTAAGTTGATAAATTGTGTTTGTTTCACTTATAGACTTAGATATTTTTGTTTGCATATGTTATGTGAAAACCTTGCATGACTTACTTAGGAATGAGAACTAAATGAAACTAGTTTTGTGTCTTGAAAAGTATTGTCTTGCACAAACTTTAGCTCAAATGTTAAAATGTGTAAACATGTAGTATCTGTGAAAATGGTGATTGGTACATTTGCTTCTAATCATGATGTTGAATGATTGTGTCTTGTCATAGGATAGAAACTTATCCTTGAATGATCGTATGAACTAACCGTATCATGCAGGAGGATAACACTTTGATGTTATCAAGTTTCCGTGTTTAAGCCACTGTTTGGCTTAACATCCATTTATGGTAAGTTATTATCATCTGATTGATCTATTGCACATGTGTGTTAGAACCTATGTATTTAGTAGTTCTCTATCATATATTAGTTATTACACATGTTTTAGGAGAATTTTCGGGAATTGACCGACAAACGCAAATTTTGACATTCTCTCTGTTTGTTTTAGCACCCATGATCGGCGGATATGACGGATCCCAGATTTTGGATCCGTCTAGTGTATCCTTTGGCTCCGCCATTCCTGAACTGGCGGATTACACGGCTCCCAAATTTTGGATCCGTGTTTGTTGTCGATTGGATCCGCCAGTATCAACTGTAACTTTTTTCCTGACTAATCTAGAACCTTAGATTATTGATTCTAGTCCTTAGGATTCTTCTGCTGATCTTCTGGCACATTAGGATGTCACACTTAGAACTTTAAGAAAGCCACCTACCACCAAAATTTGAAAATTCAAATTTTCATCCAAATTACCCTTCTGTCACAAGCTAGGAACCCGGAAATTAGTTCCTTGCAATACGTAGGATCACTGTGTATTTATGATCAGTACACACACTCACTGCATCTTCCCATCCTTTACTCATCCATTAGATTGATTTGTTAATTGACAACTTCTCAATAAATCCAAACTCCTCATTTGCAAAGATATCACAGATCACAAGTCCAACTCATAACTGTTGATATTATCTTGTATTCATGTATGTTGCCTCACTTGGTTAACATGTCATCCTTCAAGACGATTTACATCAAGTCATAACTCACACTTAGGTTATAGATGTAATTTTCAAGTCTTGTTATCCTTTTCTCAAAATAGGATTGACAACTTAAGTATTTCGTCCGAAATATTCAAGTATATCTGACTTACAAATTGTAGTCATTAAAAGTCATATCCGAAACAATCAACTCCCAAGTATTTTAACAACGTATGTTAAAATACTTATCCTATCATAACTAGAACATTTGTTCTTCATCCCATCACATTCATCCCCTAGGTTTCACAAACATAACCAAGCACTTCATTCACTAGTAAACCATAAGAATCAATATACATTCTTGTCATTTTCAACATTCATAGTACAACAGATCTCTGCATCACCACATCCTTAGTTAGACACTCCATCAACCAATCCTCAATCCTTTCCATCATTTGAATCAGTTGAGAGCATTGCTCAAAAAGCCTGTAGTTCAACACTCATACCAAATCAAATGCACAAACTCAACCATACTCTACCACCTATAGGATTAGAACCTTCAAATAAGCATGAAGCTCACAATTATTTACACTAGGTTTAAGTAGTACAACTTTCACAAGTAATCAAAGTATTAGCAATACTTTATCACCAAGCTTCTGCTTATGTCTCAAATCAATATTTTAACAACATATGTTAAAATGCAAAATCTCAAAGACAACCTCATGCACCCCATGTAACAATGACTCTTGAGGAGTATACATAAGAAACTCAAGTGAATTCTTTGTGTCATCCCCAAGTTTATTTAGGACTATCAAACACTTTGGCTTTATTTAGGAAAACATCATGTTTGGGAAAGCATCATGCCTTAGAAATCATGCGTTTAGGATAATGTATATCTTATGTATCATTCTCTTCTTGCAACATGAATGGTTATGTTACAAGAGATTTCTTTACATCTTATCTGCAAGCATATCTCCCTCATCTTATCATACTTATTCTCATAAGCATGATAATCTTACTTGTTGAAAGATACTATATGTATCTATTTCATTTCAAGCGTACAACATATCCAAACCTTGCTCAAACCTTGTGCACATCCACATCTCTGGAGCATACACAAGATCTATAAAAGTTGGTAACTTTATTTAGATACTTGTTCCAAAGAACTTTCTTGAAAATATTCTCAAACACATCTCCTGGTCTTAGATAATCATATCACATAATTAAACTCAACATAAAAGATGTCACCCTTTAGATCATTCAATCTTAGATTCCAAACACAAAGATTAAAATCTGTTGACACATATTTGTCAAATTCCCGTGTATAACATGACATCTTCATCACCTTAGTTTTAATAGAATTAGTTGAGTCTTATTAAGTCAAGTATTGGTGAATTATCATCTTTATATACTTCAAATAGACAAAAATAGAAATTCCTATCTTTCATAAATGAGAACGACTACTGGAGAACCTATTGCACTAGAAACTCAATTTAACCTAACGGTTAAATTGCTTCTAGCAGAGAAGTTGGGTATGTGGAATCACCCGTAAAAATGGTCATGTTTAGCCTGAATTGAGCACCGCTAGTAATAGTCTCATATTCATTCTCCAACTTGAAAAATCTGTATTCCTATACTTGCCTAAAGTAAGTATTAAAATATGATAATTTATCTTGTCTTAAGAATATTAATCAAACAAGTAGTAGATATGATTATTCTTAGTATAATCACTTGTATTTCATATACATGTGTTGATTACATGTTAGTTGTTTGATATGATTAAGTAACTTGACATAATCATGATAACTATTTTAGTGATAGTCAAATGTGTAAACCTTGGAAAGGTTTTGTCTGCATGCTTATATATGTTTCATGCTGCTAGATGTTAATATGATTTACATGATACTTATTTCACAAGATTAACATGGTTTTTGTTAACTCACGATATTTCCTTGTTAATACATGGTGTTAGATAGCTCTTGTCTTTAGTTGACATTCATTGAGCTTTTTCGTAGGATAGTCTAAATGATGCATGCTTCTAAAATGATAGAATTGTTTGCATGAACCTGTCGTTTCACTACTTTTGTGACCATGTCACACTATTTGTTTGCCATGTGTGCACCTATATGTCTAAGTGCTTTTTGGTATGATGAACATTTAGAAGTCATTTTATTTTACACAAATATCATTGTGTTAATTATTTGTTTTTACAAGTGTTGGAGAATGCTCGTGTCATAATTACTAATTATATGGCTAGACATATGTGAGCCTATGGGGTCACATACATATACACTGAGATGCCACTTTATATATCGTGATTATTGTATTTACGATATATAAATAACCGTACGTAACTAGGAACCACTATTGGGCTTCTAATGACTAAGTAATGGACTTATTCTATTGGACATAGAAATCAAATGGAGAGCCCATTTGAGCCCATATAGGGGTTGGCCTATAGGGGAGAAATAGTAGGGATTTGCTTTGAATGGTTAGTCAAATATATCCCATGATTTCCTGATTATTTAAATAACACAATTACCATATCTCCTCCTCTCTTTTCTCCTTGCAAACTCACGGCAAACATAACAAACCCATCTAGGGTTTTTATTTTTTCATCTTTCACTTTTGCATCTTGCTTATTCAAGAGTGTTTGATTGGTTATGGGTTGAAGGACTAGCATCCATTGGCATACGGTGACGTGTAGTGTGTTTCACACTTAGAGGAGATCAACCTTATTGATCTCTTGGGTTTCTTATACAAGTCGTGGGGTATAGCTTGTGTTGGTGACTTCCGGATCACGCTACAAAGGTATAACTTGTTTGTTTAATTTATTCGATTGATCATATGGCTATATAGATCCTTGTTGGTGATGTATTCCACTGCGTTTATATATTTGATATGTTATTTTATTATTACATCACCTATAGTGGTATCAGAGCCATCATATGATGTCATATGATCATCTAGTATGCATAAAAATGACTAAAAACGCATGTTTTTAATGGATCTAAAAGTATATCTTCAAAACAGCCCCTAGGGATAATATTTTCTGAATATGTCGACCCATATAGGGTCTTAATATCTAGAATTTTTCATCCCATGGTCATTTGTTATGCATACATTAATTGTTTACTTGATCGGTACCCGTAAAATGGCCTAAAAACGTGTTTTTTGATAGATTTTTAACCCGATTTCAAATCAGCCCATGAGGCTTAATTTTCTGTGTTAAAATGATGTTAAGATGGTCCTAATATCAGTGGGTTTTGAGTCTATGGCCATTTGTCACGCGTACCATTCGGGGTTTTAATTCTTGTTAATTAATTTCTTCGATTCGTTGGCTAACAATTTAATTCTTGTTATTTATTTTGTTGTCCATGGCAAATACATGCATGTTTGTCCATGGAGTTAGCCAACACCTTGTAATGATCATAATTTTAATGTATTATTATGTGTATATGCAAAGCCGATGAAAACCTAGACCACTTATGCATTATGATGTTCTGATTGTTGGTTGTTTTGTTTGTTTTTGGGGTTTGCCTTTGTTTCGGCACTTTTGAAATATATTTCATTTTGGTTTTGCCATTGTTTGGGCATTTTTACAGTAGATAGAAATTATATTAGATGTTCTTTACTTTATATATCATGTAACCGAAAGCTTGGAAGCAAATGGCAAAAGAATGAAGGATTTTGGACCAAAAGTAGCTGCTGGACACCTGATGGGAAAACGTGATTTCCAGGAGATTGGTAAGGTATTTTGGGCTGAATTTTTTTGTGCAGGTTCACAAGACATAGGCCTACAACTTTGTCAACTGGGCTGAAGCATGAGGAGGTCATCTTCTAGGCCGAATGAGCCTCTAAAGACAGAAAAACTGGGCTGACAGAATCATTTTTTCATGTGCATTATGGGCCTTTACTTGCCCATGATTGTCTTGGGGCAAGTGGGAGCCCTCCATGTGGTTGTGTTATATGTACCTAGTTGACTCTTGGTTCTTGTGAGTGCTCACGAGACCAAGCATAAGATTTTCATCGGTTGAGACTTTGCATATTGTGGTTGTGTGTTTGTTTGGTTGTTTTATATATGTTGTGACTATATGTAAAATGAAAATTGTTTTCTTAAAACTTGAAACAAAACATAAACCATTTTGAACTAAGTCTTATGATTTAGTTTAACTAAGTTTAAATATGATTTGAAACTTAAAAATCATTGTTTTCTAAACAACAGTTAAACTAGTTAAGGTTGTTTATTTATTTATTTATTGTATTGTCCAAAATTAATTAAAATCCACTTAGGATTTATATTAGTCTTGAAAATGGACAACTTGACACACATAAATTAAAACAATGATTAGACTTAAGTTAAGAAAAGTTTTTAACTTGTGCTACGAAGAATGAATGCATGCTTCTTTCGTACACGTTTTTGATCCACATCAAAACTCTTTACCCGTCAAAATTTAAGTCACGCCGTCCAATTATGAAAACACTTGCAATTAACTTTTGGCTATGGTCAGACCTAAGCTGAATTGTAACCCAGGGTGACTATTCTCTAAGCGGTCAAACCCTGATATATTCTCACACGTTTTCAAATTGGATGACTTAATCGAGTTAAGCGGTCAGACCCTGACCCGAGGCAAAGATGGGACTAAACATGCCAGCTTGACACTAGTTGCTTGTTCACTAGTGCCATGAGTCCCATAAAGTTCTAAGAGTTGCACATGTAATGCAATTGGTCGACGTTACCTACCTATTAAATCCACCATTGCTAGTAGATCAACTGCTGTGATGGTCGAACCTCAATGAGGATCTTAGCCTTTTCGTAAAATGAATTGTTTTAATATGCTTAAACTTGGGTAGTTAATTTTTAAAAGGATTAATGTAACACCCCCAAAATCTGGTTTAGCGGAAGCTTGCATGTTTGGGTGCTACTAAATTGGTATCACAACACAAAGTATAAAGAATGGTTTTACCTCAACCATTTAAAATAGATTTCATATTCAAAAATGATTTGTTTACAATATTTCAAAAATGGTGCGGAAATGTAAGCCCATAAAAGATTTCAAGTGGTCCCAAATATATCAGAGTCTTCTATGACCACGCCATGCCATGCCAAAAGCCTTCATCACTAGCTTATCGCCTTAACCTGAAAATACATGCTAAAGTGTCAACACGAGGTTGGTGAGTTCATAGAGTTTAGTGTAAAATGTAAAGCATTTGAATAACGATTTCCCAGCAAAGGCATTGTAAATCCACTCAGTCCCAAGTCCCGCCCATACAAGACTTGCAACCTGTGTGTTTACAACCCGCTGCCAAATAAGATTTGTTCCTGGTAAACAGAAGTAATATATTGCTTGGTTAAGCGGTACACTCGTAATGACCATTACACTTGGTAGTATGTCTGTTACACTCGGTAATGTGACCGTTACACCCGGTCATGTGACCGTTTCACCCGGTCATGTGACCGTTACACCCGGTCCTGTTATATGTGTTCGTCCAGTACCCCTGGTCAAAGTGTGTGTCATGTATACATATAATGCATTCGAGTGAACAATCAAGTATTACAGCCAAACAGTCAAATATTGAGTAAACAGTTCAGTACACCTGGTTAATGTGTGTCATGTATTCATATATCGCATTCGAGTAAACAATCAAGTATTTCAGCCAAGTAGTATGTTTGAGGAAAACAAATCACGTTTTAAGTAAAAACAAGCATTAAGTTTAAGTAAAAAAAACGAGCATGTATTCTCCCCCAAAACAGTTGTAAAACAAATAAAAGTAGGGGCCATGAACTCACCTTAGCTTGCAGCAACACAAAAATATCACAGTGGTCACAACTGGCATCAAGAGCAAAACCTAACGATGTCGAGGGTACAGGCATAACGGTGCCGGCTTGGCACAACCTAGTATATATGCAGTCATCTCAGAATACGTCTCGAAAAGTAAAGAGTTATGAAAAGACAAGCGTCTTAGTTTTCGTGGATTACTCGTAACAAAGTTTGTAAAAAGTTTAGATTTAACGTTTCGTGTGGTGGTAAGATAGTATAGACTCAAGAATACTCACGCCAAAAAGGAATAGAGAATCGACATAGTCGAGACAAGTACGGACGAGAACTTGAGTCGAGAAAGAAATGACAAACGAAGTCAAGGAAAAATAGTGACAAAGGAGAATGTCGACAAAATGAGTCAATTAATACGTTTTCGGTGTTTTCCCGATGATCTCAATAGTTCGGCAAAAATCAATAAAGTTGTAAAAAGGTAATTTAAGTTTTAAAAGGAAACTTAAATTAGTATATTACATGGTAAGTGTTTTCATGTTAATAAACTACAAGTTTCGATTATTGTCGGGTTTTTATAAGATAAAAGGTTTTTCGACACTAAAGTATAAGTTTAGGGAGTTTTATAAGATTTTGGCATGACGCGCCCATTTATAAAGTTTTCACAAGTTGTCGTGACTTTAATAAAACACAGCTTCTCAAAATAATGCTCCCGACAGTTTATAATGATGACAATTGACGGTAATAGTTAATCCTACTTTCAGAATATTAATCAGTCGTTTATTCTAAAAATGTCCGATTAGTCCGATATAGTTGAATTGTACAATGATTTTATTCGGTAAATGTCAAGTGTCAACTAACAATTCAATATAAAATCCGTTAAGTAGTTATGTCCGTTTAGTATTCGTAATGACCAATATCAATTATAAATCCCCAAAAGTTCGACATGTACCAACAGAACGCCAATGTCCAGTGTTTCATATTTGCAAATTGTTAACATAACTGGTTATACTAAATGTCAATTGTTTCATATTTGAAAAATGTTAACACTTATACTAATTGGTTGGGCTTACTCATTTTAAAAAGAACAAATACACTAAGTGGGCTGTTGAGCCCAAACTGATTTGAAGTGCAAGCCCAGTCGACACAGAAACTCCAAACGTATCATAAGCGCACCCTAATTTGGCTGAAAACAACTTGACACATTCTTTGATTATTTCACAATCCATAATTAAGCACAAACCATGAATATAAAAACTAATTGCAACCGTTCCTGTTACGTTTTGTGTTTGACAAACCGTGTCACGCGAAACACCCTAAGCGGGTCATTGATGTTAACCGAGACCAAAAACGCACCCTACGTGGGTTATTTTTCCTGAACCGAGAATTAACGAATAAATTTGGACGCACCTTACTTGGGTGAAGCAGCCAAAACATATTCCAGTCGCAATATAACTAAGTTTTCAAAGTAAGCAATTTAGACGACTACCTAAGCTATAGGTCGAATCTTAATAAGCACGAATTTAGAATTTAAAACGCTAAGCCGCAAAGTATATGCTGAACACAAATCGCTCATGTGGTTTTGGGTTAACTGAGAATGGAACACAAGCACCCTCTCGGGTAGATTGACAAACCAAGACCAAGAAAATTTAAGATAAGCTCATAGGAGCTTATTAGACTCAAGTAAGCCATAGGCTTCAATATGGGCAACCCAACATATCGACTCCACAGGTACAGATTCAAACCGAGGTAAGATGATACATAGAGGATTAATTCGACAATACTAACAACAATAGAAACAACAACAATCGCTCAAACCACTTTATCCAATTATTAGCTACATTGGCGAGAACATTTGGCACATAACAAGGGCGATCAAAGAGTGACTCACTCACTGAGTTGACTCAGTGAGTCGACTCGATTCAATAACAAACAAGCAGCACTTTTCCTAAGATTATACCACACGAAACAAGGTCAAAAAATGTATTTAATCTTGTTTTTATTCCACGAAACACTGATATATAACCCAATCGGATTACACATGAATACAAAAATCAAGATCTCAATATATAACAAAAATCAGTATCAATGAATCAAGGCAAGAACTCGAATTAAAACCTTACAATGAAGAAGGATCGATCAGAGGGAACCAACAATACTCTACGCAAATCCACCAAGCCCGAATCCAAGCAGGAACCACCAAGAGTATTCTTTTGATTGTGTCGAGTGTGGTATCTCTCCTGTGTATCGGTGGGGATTAAAAAGAACATAAATTAGGTTGCTTTGACTCTTCTTTTGCTACATGGATTGTGGTGCCGTCCTTTTTGAGGAAAAATCACCTATCACCTTCGATCTTTAAAGTAGATTCGTGATTTCTTGTGGGAGGAAATGCCAACAGGTGATGGCGATGGCTCAGTGTTGATGGTGATATGCCATAGAAGAGTGAAAAGGTGGGAAAGGGATAAGAAAAAAAAGTCTACTGTTTTTAATCTCTTTTTGGGGAGAGGAGATAATAGAAACATAAAAAGGGGAATATGATGGAGATATATCATCTGTAAAGCAGAAAAGGGGACCTGGACCTATGGAAGATATCGAAAAGGGAAAAGGAATAGGGGTGGGGCGGTTGAGGTTTAATTAAAAGGGAATAGGTTTTGTTTATTTATTACCCGTGTACCCCGTGTCCCATTTGAGCTAAATTTTAAATGTGATACCTCGGTTTGGTAAAAATACGAGACACATTTCCGGGAACGTTTTTATAAAAATGGTATAAAACAAAGTTGTTGATTTCGGAAATAAAATTTAAGTCGTCATTAACGTGGAGTCGGTACGCGTGTGATGTCGTGTTTTTCAGAAAGACGAGATGACTTCTCGGTTTTGTAAATAAGTTACCAGTAGGTGTCAGGAAGTGATTACTTCACTTTTCTTGATAAAATTTAAGTGATTTGGAGGGCTACTGTATGCTACGGCGTGCGGAATAACCTTCCAAATTAATCATGCAGGCTCCCAAAAATGCTCAAATAATAATAAGTTAATTTTTCACTATTAAAATAATGTTGTAAAATTACGGGTGGTTACAGTCTACCCTCCTTAAATTGAAATCTGTCCCGAATTTCAGTTTAAGTTATCCGTTAGAATGGTATTTGGGAAGAGATGTTGGTACTCATAACAGATTTGAGTCTCCCCAGGCTATTTAGGGGTTTCTCTTTATTTGTGGGAGGGTACCCAGGTTGTCTGCCTTTGGATTTTCTCATCTTTGTTAGTTGGTGAGATATATGTTCTGATTTAGAATGATAAGATGACATGATGACTCATTTTCAAGGTTTGATTTGGAGTGGTGTGTTTTTCCTCCTCATAGGGTTGGATAGAAATCTTGTTCGAAAACTTTACTTGAGTAAGTTTTTATACAAATTTGACCAAAATAACTTTTCAGTTAATACACATTCCTTTGTTAGAGATCAATAGATACGTAGGGTGACACGTTTTCAAAAGATTTAAATTTCGTAAAGCGGTTCTTAGTCATGGTGTGGATGGGATAATTTCCACAAAATTTGGCGTTTGACATTCCTTAACAAAAGTTTGATAAAGTTTGAGCAGAAAAATTTCACACATCCAAGTGAGTGTTTTAGAAAAATATCACTACAGATTTCATAAACATAAGTATTCAATTTACTTTTAACTGTACCAAGAGATAGTAATCTGAATGCTTTCGAGGTGGGTGGATAGTTCACCGGTTGATTGCAAAACAATTTATAAAATGATTTGTAAAACAGTTTATAAGGTAATAGGAAAACAATTTATTATTAGCAAAATAATAGCAAACTGTAGTTTAGTTTGTGATATAGTCGCAAGGCAACAAATCGGATTATAAAATAACTTGTGAAATGATTTGTAAAACAGTTTATAGAACGAGAACCATTCGTTGTTTACCAAAATAGTTGTAAGGTCGAAATTTTGATTTCATAAGGTAGCGGTAAAACATTTGTAGGGTGACTTCAATATGGTCTGTAGAATAATCGAAAACAGTTTGTATAGTATCAGCGGTATGGTTTAAATATTTTATAAGAGGGTAGCAAAAATAACCGAGATCCCCGAGAGATGAGAGGGGAATTAGGTGATTGTCCCAAGGAACGCGGTTCAGGTTATTCCTTAGGGTTTTAAGGTTTCTGTCGGGCGCAGAATCTCTGCCGAATGGGGAGTTTTAGCGAGTTCAGAGTACGACTCTGAAGGAGGATGTTGATTGCTGCTAGCAATCGGTTGGCTGTCTCAGTAGTGTACTTAGTGTTTAACGCGGAAAGTACAACAACATTTGAGTGTAGGGTTTAAGGTGGAGGTGACTGTAACAAAACCACAACAAAAAAAAGCTGAATATAATTCCAAATCCGGAATGGGGTCCAAATTAAAACATAGTCAAAACCAGTTCCGAACGTAGCCAAATTCAATTTCAAATGTAGCTAGAACCAATTCCGAACGTCCCAATAAGCTCAACCGGCTTATTATAATCTCGAGGAGTTATAAATAAGCAACTCGGGTTCAAATGGTGCCAATCGGGTCTAACCTGACCCGATGCAAAATTACGGTCAGACGGCGGCAAACAGAAATTTCATATAAATGGAGAAGTATAGCGGTGCCGATGTATTATGGTTCATAAGGTGTTGTGATGCCAGTGTGTTGTGTGTAGATGTGAATGTTCAATGATTATGTTCACGCAGAAATTTTAAAACTTTCACGAGTCAAGTAGAAAATCAATCTGGACATAACTCCTAGTATAACTGCTCTGAGTATTGCAAAATTTACCTCTGAGTCGGACATAGGTGATCAGGCTATGTCCCACTGTCCCTGGTCGAATATAGGTGATCAGTCTATATTCCACCGAGGTTCAATAAATTTTGGAATACTCAGCTTAGTTACACCAATGATATGTCCCTTACTTTTTAAAGGTTACTTAAATAATTAAGGTGAATGTCCACACTCGAGGACAACTAATGAGATTGCGTAGAGAAAAGGCGTAATATTACGACGAGTATGATACGTGTGTATAAGTATGTCGAAGATACTTATAGTAGATAGCGAAAATAGATAGATATACTAATCCAATAATAGTGTGCGCATCTCATCAATTATATTAGCAATAAAAATCACAAATGAGGCATCAGCTTGGCAAGCAGGCATGTGGCGGTCATAGGGTTAAGTTTTTGTAAAAGCGGTTATAGTCTAGGTTATTTATTTTTAAAAATACCCAGTTCTCTATAACCTAGGCTCTGATGCCAATCTGTAACACCCCCAAAATCTGGTTTAGCGGAAGCTTGCATGTTTGGGTGCTACTAAATTGGTATCACAACACAAAGTATAAAGAATGGTTTTACCTCAACCATTTAAAATAGATTTCATATTCAAAAATGATTTGTTTACAATATTTCAAAAATGGTGCGGAAATGTAAGCCCATAAAAGATTTCAAGAGGTCCCAAATATATCAGAGTCTTCTATGACCATGCCATGCCATGCCAAAAGCCTTCATCACTAGCTTATCGCCTTAACCTGAAAATACATGCTAAAGTGTCAACACGAGGTTGGTGAGTTCATAGAGTTTAGTGTAAAATGTAAAGCATTTGAATAACGATTTCCCAGCAAAGGCATTGTAAATCCACTCAGTCCCAAGTCCCGCCCATACAAGACTTGCAACCTGTGTGTTTACAACCCGCTGCCAAATAAGATTTGTTCCTAGTAAACAGAAGTAATATATTGCTTGGTTAAGCGGTACACTCGTAATGACCATTACACTTGGTAGTATGTCCGTTACACTCGGTAATGTGACCGTTACACCCGGTCATGTGACCGTTTCACCCGGTCATGTGACCATTACACCCGGTCCTATTATATGTGTTCGTCCAGTACCCCTGGTCAAAGTTTGTGTCATGTATACATATAATGCATTCGAGTGAACAATCAAGTATTACAGCCAAACAGTCAAATATTGAGTAAACAGTTCAGTACACCTGGTTAATGTGTGTCATGTATTCATATATCGCATTCGAGTAAACAATCAAGTATTTCAGCCAAGTAGTATGTTTGAGGAAAACAAATCACGTTTTAAGTAAAAACAAGCATTAAGTTTTAGTAAAAAAATGAGCATGTATTCTCCCCCAAAACAGTTGTAAAACAAGTAAAAGTAGGGGCCATGAACTCACCTTAGCTTGCAGCAACGCAAAAATATCACAGTGGTCACAACTGGCATTAAGAGCAAAACCTAACGATGTCGAGGGTACAGGCATAATGGTGCCGGCTTGGTACAACCTAGTATATATGCAGTCATCTCAGAATACGTCTCGAAAAGTAAAGAGTTATGAAAAGACAAGCGTCTTAGTTTTCCTGGATTACTCGTAACAAAGTTTGTAAAAAGTTTAGATTTAACGTTTCGTGTGGTGGTAAGATAGTATAGACTCAAGAATACTCACGCCAAAAAGGAATAGAGAATCGACATAGTCGAGACAAGTACGGACGAGAACTTGAGTCGAGAAAGAAATGACAAACGAAGTCAAGGAAAAATAGTGACAAAGGAGAATGTCGACAAAATGAGTCAATTAATACGTTTTCGGTGTTTTCCCAATGATCTCAATAGTTCGGCAAAAATCAATAAAGTTGTAAAAAGGTAATTTAAGTTTTAAAAGGAAACTTAAATTAGTATATTACATGGTAAGTGTTTCCATGTTAATAAACTACAAGTTTCGATTATTGTCGGGTTTTTATAAGATAAAAGGTTTTTCGACACTAAAGTATAAGTTTAGGGAGTTTTGTAAGATTTTCACAAGTTGTCGTGACTTTAATAAAACTTAATTTCTCAAAATAATGCTCCCGACAGTTTATAATGATGACAATTGACGGTAATAGTTAATCCTACTTTCAGAATATTAATCAGTCGTTTATTCTAAAAATGTCCGATTAGTCCGATATAGTTGAATTGTACAATGATTTTATTCGGTAAATGTCAAGTGTCAACTAACAATTCAATATAAAATCCGTTAAGTAGTTATGTCCGTTTAGTATTCGTAATGACCAATATCAATTATAAATCCCCAAAAGTTCGACATGTACCAACAGAAACAGAACGCCAATGTCCAATGTTTCATATTTGCAAATTGTTACCATAACTGGTTATACTAATTGTCAATTGTTTCATATTTGAAAAATGTTAACACTTATACTAATTGGTTGGGCTTACTCATTTTAAAAAGAACAAATACACTAAGTGGGCTGTTGAGCCCAAACTGATTTGAAGTGCAAGCCCATTCGACACACAAACTCCAAACGTATCATAAGCGCACCCTAATTTGGCTGAGAACAACTTGACACATTCTTGGACTATTTCACAATCCATAATTAAGCACAAACCATGAATATTAAAACTAATTGCAACCGTTCCTGTTACGTTTTGTGTTTGACAAACCGTGTCACGCGAAACACCCTAAGCGGGTCATTGATGTTAACCGAGACCAAAAACGCACCCTACGTGGGTTATTTTTCCTGAACCGAGAATTAACGAATAAATTTGGACGCACCTTACTTGGGTGAAGCAGCCGAAACATATTCCAGTCGCAATATAACTAAGTTTTCAAAGTAAGCAATTTAGACGACTACCTAAGCTATAGGTCAAATCTTAATAAGCACGAATTTAGAATTTAAAACGCTAAGCCGCAAAGTATATGCTGAACACAAATCGCTCATGTGGTTTTGGGTTAACTGAGAATGGAACACAAGCACCCTCTCGGGTAGATTGACAAACCGAGACCAAGAAAATTTAAGATAAGCTCATAGGAGCTTATTAGACTCAAGTAAGCCATAGGCTTCAATATGGGCAACCCAACATATCGACTCCACAGGTACAGATTCAAACCGAGGTAAGATGATACATAGAGGATTAATTCGACAATACTAACAACAATAGAAACAACAACAATTGCTCAAACCACTTTATCCAATTATTAGCTACATTGGCGAGAACATTTGGCACATAACAAGGGCGATCAAAGAGTGACTCACTCACTGAGTTGACTCAGTGAGTCGACTCGATTCAATAACAAACAAGCAGCACTTTTCCTAAGATTATACCACACGAAACAAGGTCGAAAAATGTATTTAATCTTGTTTTTATTCCACGAAACACTGATATATAACCCAATCGGATTACACATGAATACAAAAATCAAGATCTCAATATATAACAAAAATCAGTATCAATGAATCAAGGCAAGAACTCGAATTAAAACCTTACAATGAAGAAGGATCGATCAGAGGGAACCAACAATACTCTACGCAAATCCACCAAGCCCGAATCCAAGCAGGAACCACCAAGAGTATTCTTTTGATTGTGTCGAGTGTGGTATCTCTCCTGTGGATCGGTGGGGATTAAAAAGAACATAAATTAGGTTGCTTTGACTCTTCTTTTGCTACATGGATTGTGGTGCCGTCCTTTTTGAGGAAAAATCACCTATCACCTTCGATCTTTAAAGTAGATTCGTGATTTCTTGTGGGAGGAAATGCCAACAGGTGATGGCGATGGCTCAGTGTTGATGGTGATATGCCATAGAAGAGTGAAAAGGTGGGAAAGGGATAAGAAAAAAAAGTCTACTGTTTTTAATCTCTTTTTGGGGAGAGGAGATAATAGAAACATAAAAAGGGGAATATGATGGTGATATATCATCTGTAAAGCAGAAAAGGGGACCTGGACCTATGGAAGATATCGAAAAGGGAAAAGGAATAGGGGTTGGGCGGTTGAGGTTTAATTAAAAGGGAATAGGTTTTGTTTATTTATTACCCGTGTACCCCGTGTCCCATTTGAGCTAAATTTTAAATGTGATACCTCGGTTTGGTAAAAATACGAGACACATTTCCGGGAACGTTTTTATAAAAATGGTATAAAACAAAGTTGTTGATTTCGGAAATAAAATTTAAGTCGTCACTAACGTGGAGTCGGTACGCGTGTGATGTCGTGTTTTTCAGAAAGACGAGATGACTTCTCGGTTTTGTAAATAAGTTACCAGTAGGTGTCAGGAAGTGATTACTTCACTTTTCTTGATAAAATTTAAGTGATTTGGAGGGCTACTGTATGCTACGGCGTGCGGAATAACCTTCCAAATTAATCATGTAGGCTCCCAAAAATGCTCAAATAATAATAAGTTAATTTTTCACTATTAAAATAATGTTGGAAAATTACGGGTGGTTACAATTAATTATTGAAACTTACTAAAATTTTTAACTTTGTTTGTTTTGTAGATGACAACTCCTAATCAAACCATGAACAACTCGTACATCAGATCAATTCTTGAAAAAGAGAAATTGAATGGTAACAACTTTTTGGACTGGTATCGCAACCTGAGGATTGTCCTCAAGGCTGAACAAAAGTTTTACCATCTAGAAGAACCTTTACCTGAAGCACCTGCTGCTAATGCTACTCTTGCTGTGCGTAACGCCTACTCTCGTAGGGTACAAGAGCAACAAGAAGTGGCTTGTCTCATGCTCGCAAGCATGACCCCTGAGCTCCAAAAGAACTTAGAGGACCTTGCAGCATTTGACATGCTGACAGAACTGAAAACCATGTTCGAACAGCAAGTTGAGCAAGAACTGTTTGACACTGTCAAAGCTTTTCATGCTTGCAAGCAGGACGAGGGCCAAACGTTCAGTAGATATGTCATGAAAATGAAAGGCTATCTAGACCAAATGGAGCATCTGGGATACCCCATGCCTCAGATCCTTGGAGTAAGCTTGATCCTTACCTCACTGTCGAAGGATTATGACCAGTTTTTACAGAACTACAACATGCACAGCATGGGCAAGACCATTCCTGAACTGCACAACATGCTTAAACTTGCAGAAAAAGGAATGCCCAAGAAGGCTCCAATGATCCTAGCTATCAAGCAAGGCAGAATCCAGAAAAATAACAAGCCGAAGGCAAATGGCAAGGGACAAGGTAAGGGCAAGTATAAGCTTGCTTACGCCCCCCCAAACCAAAGATCCCCCCACCTGCCAAGAAGGAGCATCCGGCCAAGGAATCTCCCTGTCACCATTGTGGAGTGAAGGGGCACTGGAGGCGGAACTGTCCGTCCTACCTAGAATGGTTGAAGAAGAACAAAGCTAGCGGAGCTAGCAGATCAGGTATCTTCACTATAGAACTCTATACTTTTCCTAACAAATCCTGGGTATATGATACTGGTTGTGGTACTCACATTTGTAATAATGTGCAGGGGCTTAGGGGAAGTAGAAAGTTGAAGTAAGGAGCTTTAAATCTGTACGTGGGTAATGGCAACCGTGCAGCTGTCGAAGCGATAGGGAGCTTTGATCTCATCCTCCCTAATGGTTTAGTTATTGTTTTAAATAATTGCCATTTTGCACCTACTATTACTAGAGGTGTTGTTTCACTTTCACGTTTGAAGGATGATGGTTTCATTCATACTTTTACGGATTTTGGCATTTCAGTTTCTAAGGATAATATTTTTTATTTTAATGCTATTCCTCGTGATGGTATTTTTGAAATTGATATGCGTGATTCTATTTCAAACGATAGTTCTATACATAATGTTAGCAATAAGAAATTTAAAAGTAACTTAGATTCCACTTTTCTATGGCATTGCCGTCTTTGCCACATAAATAAGAAACGCATTACAAAGCTGCAACGCGATGGGCTTTTAGAGTCAAACGACCATGAGTCGTTTGATAAAATGAATTTCTTGTATATCTGGTAAAATGGCACGAAAGCCTTTCTCCCATATTGGAGAAAGAGCTAAAGATCTACTTGGACTCATACATACTGATGTATGTGGCCCATTTAGAACAACGCCTAGAGAAGGAGCTAACTACTTCATTACTTTTACTGATGACTTCAGTAGATATGGTTATATTTACTTGATTAAACATAAACATGAAGTTTTTGAAATGTTCAAAGTCTTTCAAAATGAAGTAGAAAATCAACTCGGCAAGACCATAAAGACACTCCGATCCGATCGAGGAGGTGAATATATGAGTCAAGAGTTTTTAGATCATCTAAAAAGGTGTGGGATCGTCTCACAATTCACTCCTCCATATACACCACAACATAATGGTGTATCTGAAAGGAGAAATCGAACTTTGCTAGACATGGTTCGATCTATGATGAGTCTAACAACATTGCCAATGTCCTTTTGGGGTTATGCTCTAGAGTCTGCTGCACGCATTCTCAATATGGTTCCAACCAAGAAGGTAGACAAGACGCCATACGAAATATGGCATGAGAAGGTCCCTAATTTGTCGTACTTGAGAGTTTGGGGTTGTGAGGCTCTCGTGAAACGAGACACACCTAACAAACTTGAGCCCAGAGCTATCAAGTGTATCTTTGAAGGATACCCAAAGGATGGGTTAATATTTCTACTACTCACCCGAGAAGAAAATATTTGTTGCCCGGAATGCTGAGTTTCTTGAGAACCGTCTCATTTCACAAGAAGCAAGTAGGAGCAAAGTAGACCTTGATGAAATTCAAGAGGAAGATGCACAACCTTCTGGTAACACTAGTGAGCATCAAAATGAGATTGAACATGAAAATGTTGAACCTCATCAAGATGTTGCTCCCATTCGTAGATCCGCAAGGATACCTCAAGCACCTGAGCGATATGGTTTCTATGTCGATGCTGAGGAACATGAGTTAGGGGATCATGGTGAACCCGCTAACTATCGAGATGCATTATCGAGTCCTGAACACGATAAATGGATCGAAGCTATGAATGCGGAGATGCAATCCATGAAAGACAATGATGTCTGGGTCGAAGTTGACCTACCTCCTAACGCTAAAACCGTTGGGAGCAAGTGGCTCTTCAAACCTACACACTCAAACCTACGGGGTTGACTATGAAGAAACCTTCTCGCCTGTTGCAGACGTTAAAGCTATTAGGATTCTTATAGCCATAGCAGCGTACTATGACTATGAGATTTGGCAAATGGATGTCAAGACAGCTTTCTTGAACGGCCACCTGAACGAAGACGTTTATATGGTGCAACCCGAGGGCTTCGTGAATCCTAAACATCCAACTAAGGTATGCAAGCTTCAAAGATCCATTTATGGATTAAAGCAAGCATCCAGAAGTTGGAATAAGAGATTTGATGAGGAAATCAAGAAAATTGGTTTCACTCAAAATCTCGATGAGCCATGTGTATACATGAAAACTAGTGGAAGTATAGTTGTGTTCCTAGTCTTATATGTCGATGACATATTACTCATGGGAAACAGCATTCCAATGCTACAAGATGTAAAATCCTGGCTTGGAAGTTGCTTTGCCATGAAAGATCTGGGAGAAGCCGCGTACATACTTGGAGTCAAGATCTACCGGGATAGATCAAAACGATTAATCGGCTTGTGTCAAAGTGCATACATTGACAAAATCCTAAAGCGATTTAGGATGCAAGATTCCAAACGTGGAAGTCTTCCAATGCAACCAAATACAGAATTGAGTAAAGCTCAAGGACCCTCTACACCTGCTGAGGTGCAAAGGATGATAGGAATCCCTTATGCTTCGGCTGTGGGATCCATAATGTATGCGGTTAGGTGCACTAGACCTGATATAGCGTTCTCTCAGAACCTAACGAGTAGATTTCAACATAATCCAGGAGAATGTCACTGGACGGCTGTTAAGAACATATTAAAGTATCTACGAAATACTAAAGATATGTTTCTTGTTTATGGTGGTGATGTCAAGCGTGAGCTTAGTGTCACTTGTTACACTGACGCAGGCTGGGAGACGGATCGTGATGACACCAAATCCCAAACAGGATATGTTTTCATCATGAACGGAGGTGTTGTTGACTGGAAGAGTGCCAAACAAAGCACTATTGCGATGTCCTCTATAGAAGCTGAATACATAGCTGCTTCTGAAGCTGCAATGGAGGCGATTTGGATACGTAAATTCATTTCTGGGCTTGGCCTTGTCCCCAGAAATGAACGACCTATGGATATGTACTGTGACAATACAGGTGCCATTATCATAGCCAATGAACCAGGTGTTCAAAAGGGTGCCAAACATTTTCGTCGGAAAGTTCACTACATTCGAGAAGTAATCGAAAGTGGTGATATTCGTCTTCTCAAAGTTCACACAGATGACAACATAGCTAACCCTTTTACTAAACCAATGCCTTGTGCCAAGCATATTGAACATGCTTGGAGCATTGGACTTCGACCAGCTAATAGTCTCATGTAGATCTGTTTTTTAGTATTTGAATAATTGGAACGTGAAATAGTTTATATTTATAATGAATTGATGTACTGGTTATGATCGTTTTCATTCATATCAACTGTGTTCTATATTTGCATGTTTAATCCATGAATAATTTATTTATACTAAAATTATCCATTGTCGGTTGACGATACGGGAGTATCATCAAATTAAGACAAATGTGAGCGTGTTGGTGATTTATTTGCCACACTCACATGTTGTTCATTGTGGCGAACATTGGATTGACCCAACCTATGAGTATTCACTACATGGATCGTCGTCAATAGTGAATCTCGCAAGAGGTTATGTCTCTTATCCTTAGACTTGAGATGCAAGCAGGTCTTGCATGTGTGGAATTTCATTCCTTGATATGGTTAAACGCTGTCCTGAATAAGGTAGTTATAAAAGCCATTATCAGGAGTGATATGAAGCATGTGAATGACACGTGTAGTCAAAACAGGATTTGTTCCTCCACATGTTATGGAGTTAGATACTATTGGGCCCCTCGATGAATTGAACAGATGTTTGTATGGCCGTACCCAAATGAGATTAAGATGAATCTTAACCCACTTGGTAATCTTGTTCAATATCTATATCGAGAAACATAATAGTTGAACTATTAGAATGACATTTGATCCATGTCTAATGTTCAACACGGTATCTGTAACAAAAGGATAGATGACATATAAACCATCTAAAATGAGACGTTTAAGAAATTGACCTCACATATTACTTGATTATTATGACGTCGCAAGTGGGAGCTGTTGGAGTATGCTCGTGTCATAATTACTAATTATATGGCTAGACATATGTGAGCCTATGGGGTCACACACATATACACTGAGGTGCCACTTTATATATCGTGTTTATTGTATTTACGATATATAAATAACCGTACGTAACTAGGAACCACTATTGGGCTTCTAATGACTAAGTAATGGACTTATTCTATTGGACTTGGAAATCAAATGGAGAGCCCATTTGAGCCCATATAGGGGCCGGCCTATAGGGGAGAAATAGTAGGGATTTGCTTTGAATGGTTAGTTAAATATATCCCATGATTTCCTGATTATTTGAATAACATAATTACCAAATCTCCTCCTCTCTTTTCTCCTTGCAAACTCACGGCAAACATAACAAACCCATCTAGGGTTTTTATTTTTTCATCTTTCACTTTTGCATCTTGCTTATTCAAGAGTGTTTGATTGGTTACGGGTTGAAGGACTAGCATCCATTGGCATACGGTGACGTGTAGTGTGTTTCACACTTAGAGGAGATCAACCTTATTGATCTCTTGGGTTTCTTATACAAGTCGTGGGGTATAGCTTGTGTTGGTGACTTCCGGATCACGCTACAAAGGTATAACTTGTTTGTTTAATTTATTTGATTGATCATATGGCTATATGGATCCTTGTTGGTGATGTATTCCGCTGCGTTTATATATTTGATATGTTATTTTATTATTACATCACCTATAATAAGATGTTGTCTTATGATATTCACATCTTTTGTCATTAAGACTTTTGTCTTGTAGGTTGATAACAAACTATTTGTTATTTCTCTTTGTTATGCTCATCTTGCATAATTGTTGTCTCATTATTGCTACTTAGATTAGTAATATGTTTATGGGATTCATTTTCTTGCATATAGCTTTAAAAGCTAATAGGATTAAGTTTTAGAGGTTTGAAATTTGTGTTTGGATATCTTTCAACATACCTCTCTCCAAATCATATTGTTGCTTCCGCTTTCCTAACAACATCTCCATCATCCTTTGGTTATAACAATACATCTTCCATGAAGAAACCACATGCCTCATCGTGCGATCATCTTGCATTGATAGAGAAGAGCTACATAACTTCGAGGATGAAGTTCTTAGTATGCTAAACAACATCCGCAAAAACATTGCTAAGCTCATCGCTTGCATTGTCATTTATAAGTCAATACAGTACACATATCTCTTAGATCCTCAAATACCGACATGTAGGTTCACACCATTCATTTGAAATCAGCTCACACAATCACAAGTGTGTCAAACCCTCTTAACCCAACATCACAGTCTTGTACCAATACCTCGTCAAGTGAAAAACACATCATGTGTTTGACAAACCACTTAAACGTGAACCATTAAGTCTCCTTAGACTTTGACTAGGATTAGTAAAATCAAATCCGTAGTTATAAGTAAATAGACCTTAGCTTGAACCTTCGTTTGATCAAAAACGACAAAACATGACCAAATCTATTCTGGTCTCACAGAACCCTTGGATAAGACGGACAGAACCAAAAATTTGGTTCCGCCCAATTCGCGGGTACTAGGCTCAGTTTTCAACCTTTTAAAACAGACAACCCTCTCACAACTGAGTCTAGGATTTACTTTCACATCTTCATTGTCTAGAATAACTTCATTATCTAGAACTCCTTCGTTGTCTAGGAACACCACCATAGGATCTCATCCTTTTTGTTTTTTGATACATATCAAGCACGTCATTGTCAGTGCAAACAGAACCATCACTCTCAACACGTTGGTCCAACCAACACTCTCATCATTTGATGTTATTTTCATATAGGTATATGGAATCTTTATTCCTAAGTGATCATTGTATTCACTTCCTTCATTTGAGCATTTATTATCTTTGGTAGATGATAATATCATAACCTTAACCATCTTCAATACTCTTATAGCACTTGCTATATAGTTTCTGAATTCATTAAAACCACCACCTTCCATCACCTCTTTCACTAATCATCAACCCCATGGATTAGCGAAAAACCCACTTGCATCAATCTTTAGTCATCAATTGAGTTATCACAAGTAAACTAACACCAACACTAGCATCACTAACTTTAACTCCACTTCATTTCCTCATCATAGGCATTGTTTTGTAAATGTAATTCTTATTAGAAGATTACATTCATTATAACAGTTTACTAGATAATCACGGTTGATATCACAATTGGTATGATGTATCATATTTTTCTTTGATTAGACAATCACAATTGGTAAGTTGCTTGTGATTAGATTATTGATATGTTGCATAATATTTTTCTTTGAGATAAAATATATTGCACTAACCATTTCATTGTAGGTTCATCATCATATACACTAGATCGTATATAGCTTACTCATTATAGGATGAAGTTTGCATCGATTATTTTTCTTCTTTTATAAGTGCTTCTTGACGCTCTCAAACCAGGAGGATTATCAGTCTAGCACTCATATTGCATCGTCTATACACATTGGTCGTATATGACTTAAGACATAGCTTCTAGTGCACTAATATTTTGTTTTGTAGGTTCATCTTGACGCCTTAAAGCAAGGGGGAGCTTTCGTCAAGCATTTTTTGGATGCATCATATACACGCATTGGTGTATATCACATACTTGTCTCAGGACAAATATTGTTTTATACTAACCTTTACTTTGTAGGATTCTTCATCCTTGGATCATATACGTCGGTACCCTAGCAACGGGGAGTATTGATCAAGGGGGAGCATATCATGTACTAATCCTTGTTTTGTAGCATTCATAATCCTTACATCATATACGTTGGTACCCTAGCAATAGGGAGTATTGATTAAGAGGGAGCTACAGTCAAGGGGGAGCATGCTCGCATTCTTAAGAATTCTCATTCTTTGACACACTTTTGCGTTTTGACAAAAAGGAGGGGATAGGTCAACATAGTCCTACATAGCTTACCCACATGTATCGTTGGGTATTTTCATTTCATTCATCATGCATTTTTCATATATATTCTTTTTATGTTGCACACCACTAACCTTTATGTAGGTTAAAAGTCTTAACTTGATCCATGGATCTGCTAAACAACCTAGGGAACGCAACAACCATAGGAGATTGGAGTAGTCTATTTAACTTCACAAGGGAGAAGGTAATATTAAATGTAGTACGGACACAAGTAACTTTTTACATTTAATTTTCTATCAGGTTTACATATTTTGTCATCATCAAAAAGGGGGAGATTGTTAGTGCAAGCAGTCTCGTTTGTTTTTATTGATGACAAACATGTAACTTGATACATAACGTAAAATGTACAAGTTACTTGTAATCATATCTTGTCTCAACATACATTCAACACCTCTCGAGTCCTCGTATGATACAACACAGGTTCGTACATGTTTGTTATGTGGCATTATGATCAAACCCTTAACAAACCATTTAGAATGTTTAAAATAAGGTTAGGTAATTAAGTATTTTAAAAGACTAATCATTCTACTTAGAACCTCATTTTACACCTTTGCATAAACAAGTATTTTTACTTGTACATCATGTTTCCTAAGTTTAATAGGATAAGTACACTTTAGGTGTCAAACTAACATGATACATCTTGGTAAACATATATTAGTTAGGCTAGTATATACATGGTACATGATCACTAGGATACATGTTACATACATATATACATTTACATGTTTATGTTTATTTCTTAAATTAGAAATATTTAACATGACATCATGGCATGCATCACTTACATATCTTGGAAGATTTGTAATATATTTTGTATAGATCTTCAAGCTAACAAGTTGACTTTTGAAGATATAGCAAGATATGGTAAGATATGGAAAGATTTGAGAATCTATTAGCTTGCCTGACACGAGACGGATCCAAATTTAGGGATCTATCGGATCCGCCGGGAAAAATTCTTGTTGGCTATAAATAGCAGCCCATTGTTTACCCATTGGATTATTCACTTAGAACACACATTACCTCTACCCTTTGCATACATTTAGATCATTAGTTAATCATGTAGAAACACACATTAATCACCCTTTACATAATGATCATAATGTTACTAACTTTCATTATGTTGTAAGCATACACTCGTAATGATCCTGTGAAGCTAGATCAGAGATCGTGAGTCATCATCCATCATAAGCTTGCATACTTCCTGATCCACCATGAAGGTTAGAAGATCTTGAAGTCATCATCCACCAAAGCATTCCAACATATGAAGATTCAAGGCCACTTGACATCCTCAATGATTGAAGACTTCTTATTCAAGAAGTTCATGTAGATACCATATGCATACATGAAGATCCATCACAACAAGTTTAGGGAGCTTGTGATCTTCATCCATTGAAGGCTTCCTTTCAATGGAAGTTCATTTAGATTAGCCATTTCATATCCATGACTCATTTATGTCATGGATCATCATTGTAATCTATCCATACTACATTAGATGGTTTATGTGTTTGTGCCATAAAACATAAGGTTTCTATGTTGGGCCATAAAACATAGCGGGAGTGGTTGTACCCTTGTAAAGAACTCGGTATCTAGCTTAGTACCGGAAAAAGGATAAGCGACGATGGGAGTGGTTGTACCCATGTAAAAGAACTCGACATCTAGCTTAGTGTCGGTAATTGTATAAGCGACGTTAGGTTGGTTCTACCTCGAACTAGAACCCGGTATTTAGCTTTGTACCGGAAAATGTGTAAGCGACGTGTGTAAGGTTTTCTCCGTTGAGAAGGGAGCTTGTTGATCTAGTGAAGTAACTCTCGAGTTGGGTACTCGGGGAGTGGAGTAGGGCGGAGAGGAGCTCCGTGACCGAACCACTATAAATCATCGTGTTCGGTTTGCGCTTTCTTTTACTTATCTCTTTACTTTTATATTTGCATTATGTGATCGATTGTGGTGTAACTTGTTGATAATACTTATGTGAGAACATGTTTCAACTTATGCAAGTTAGAACCATCTTTCATATTAGAACAAGCTTAAACGGATATTTGATACAACAAGTTTTAAGATTTTAAAAAGATAACGTATTCACCCCCCCCCCCTCTACGTTTTCACATTATTGTTGCTTGTGTGGCAGCATTTAAGTATGAAAACGGTTTTCTAAACGTTTGTGTGTATTGGCTCTTGGAAGTGTGTAAGTATACAATGAATAAGATATCGAGGACGAATAGTCTTTGGTTTGAAAATAACCAAAAGACAATGTGTGGAAATAATAACAAATAAATACTAGACGTTGACGAATTTTGTAAACCTTATGGTTAAAAGACTTTATAATGCTAAGTGTGTATAAAATGTGTAAGATACTTCAAAAATCCATTATAATCATACTCGTTAATCAATAATAATCTCGAATTATTGTCTAATGATTCCCATTTTACGGGGAAATTTAAAATTTTCCTATTATGTTATTCTCACCGAGTCATGTCATCACAACATTCACCAAATAACGACACTAGTTCACAATGGGTATTACGAGCCATAACTATTTCACAACAAAATTAATATTTCACAAATCACAATTCACACAAATTACAAACTTCACTAATTACAATTACCAAATACACTAATTTTATTTTTCACTAATACAAGCCGAATGGGCCAGAACTTCGGCCAGCCCATCGCCCCCACCACACGCTATACCAAGCCCAACTCCCAAGCCTATTTCACATTTTATGATTTTATGTGAAATCGACCCCCAAACCACCTCCAAAACAGCCCTCGTTCTCTCAAATATTAAACACGACACTCGAATGTTTCTACACACTCTCATTCACCACCCACTAGACTATGTATGCGCCAAATTTCCGATCAGCATGTCACGTTTTAATATGATTTTGAAGACCAAAGCGTTTGTCCCATTTTAACCCAAATCGATATACATAACACATCAAAACTTAACCATTTTGACCCACGCTTTTTCCTACACATTCCAAATACTTTTTTTAGCATATTTTGATGTTAAGAAATCCATGAGGACAGGAATGTGTGAATGCTACTCGTTAAACTCATTTTTGCACATATTTAAAATACAAATCGACACATATGTATTTCAAAAGCCAAGGATAAGCTTACCTACCTTCTAAAATCTTTCCTAGGATCTTGTATTGTCAGTGAATGATCACTCATGTCCTCTCAACTCCTGGTTATCCACAGTAGACAACAATAATAGGGTTTGAAAGTCAAGAAACGTGGGTAACTATCCTATATTATACCCTATCCTACCACACTCTACCCTACCCTCATTTCAACTTATTTTCACTCACAAAGATACCTTAAAAAGGCCAGGAGTCTTCTGTGGTGATTTGGAATACTTGTCGAGTAAAAGGGTTACAAGTATAAAACGTATACTTGGTTTCTAGAGAGTGGGTTATTCTTCCTTGTGTTCATCCGATCCTACTGAATCTCTACCGCCTTCAAAAGGTGTAGTAAGTGTCTACAAACCTTCTTTACCTTCATATCTCACGTACACAAATTACATGCATCATCTATTTTAACACTCGAACGTATATATATTCACTACATGTTTTACGTGCATTTTATTTAGTATAACCCACCCAAAAGGTGGCGAACCTCCATCATGGGAGGCATAAGAGTCACTAACCACACTCTCGTCATGTTTATTTTCAGTCACATGCATGGTTTGAACATATACCAACTTCATATTCACACGTATAAAACATATATGAAAAACACTTAGGATTATTTAAGAAGTTTTGTACATGAAAGACAGCCCCAAACCGCCTATTAAATGACTCAAAAACTCACGATTTAACTTAATGACTATGCCTCATTTTTACACGAACCAATAGACCCTATTACTGGCTACATTTTTCATATAAACATCTGGTAAAAATAATCATGTTACGACCCTTAAAAATAGCCAAAGTAAAACGCTAAAACCTATTTTGAAACTGCCAATTTTTGCGACATGGGCTTTACAGCCCATTAAGCTATTTATAAGCTATTAGAATAGGCTAGTTTTTGGAGCTTTTCAATAAGAAAATAAGACGTTAAAAGTGAACTTTTGATATACCCAACCCCCCTCAAGAACCACGGATTAAAAATGACTAATGGGCTAGAGTTATGGCTCGTTAAGGGCCCATTAATGTGGAAAATAAGCTAGCGACCGAATAAGCTATTAAAATAAGCTTTACTAATCTTAAATAAACTTTAGAAAAACACGCCAACCTTTTTCCTCCCTTTTTTAACACATTTGCACTAAGAATGTAACGCAAACTCACCTAGAAGGACTGAAACTGCCAAACCAAGAAACACAAGGACTGAAACTGTGAAAACAGAATATTTCGGATATAAATTGACATGTTATTAAATTCCAAGCTTAGTTTGTATTTTTGGACAAGTAGAGGACTGTAATTGGAACTTGGACTTAACAAAGGACTAACGGTGTGACGCAAGCGCAGTTAGGGTAAAAGGTGTAAAAACTGGAAAAGGGCAAGGACCAACTGTTGTTACTTGACATCCTTATTTCATTTTCCATTTTTCGTCACCTCATCACGTCATATGCATTTTTATACATTTTAATTACGTATTATTTAACTTTCGTTATTTATTATAACTAGAAACTTTACGAGATAACTTTACGTACTATTTCATTCTTTCGAAAAGATATTATTATGGATTAGTTGACATAAGAATCAGAATAGTATCATATGTAACATTATTTTTGAATTGTAAGCACTTTAAGCATCACACACTCACGCTCAACGATCAGATCGTTATTCATCATTCGTTATTCGTTATTCGTTATTCGTTATTCACTATTCATGCCACATCCACCACTAGTATTTGGTCAGATTCTCAGACATTTGTATCTACCAGGTTTCGTACTGAAGTCATTACCATAATCACCCCTGAATTTACTTTCACCATCACCAGTAACGTTTAAGGTGAGTCATAGCCTCACTTTTTTTTAACAACTTTAAACTCCGTGGGGGAGATACATTCTATAAACAGACACAAGTATTTTTCTGTATGCTTATCTGACTTGATATATGCCTAAGTTACCTATTGCCACAAGATCCTTTATCATGAGCCATTAATCACTAGTATGTGAACGCGAATATAGTGAATAGATCTATTAGAGGCTGACAACCTATTCCACTAATACTGGACGGAATGCCTTAGTTGCTAGTCATATTAGTCGTAATGCACTATATTTGAGAAAAATAGGAATTGGCAAATCACCTATTACACGAGGGCAAATTATACATCATTGATTTGATGTTGATCACCTCCGGTTTTACGGTATTTGTTAACGTTTTGCGTGTCATGAGACTTAGGGCAGTATATATACTGCAATATCAACTTTTTGAACTGATTGTATCCCCAATACAATCCTACTTGTGTATCGAACTGATTATTAAACTTCAAACTCTATGATTTCACTCAACATTTTTGTTGACTTTTAAGCATGTTTATCTCAGGAAATTAGCGGAACAACCAAGGCATGGAGTGGGCTGCAACCTATCTTTATTTATGGTGTAAAATAAAATATGTAATTCAGTTAAAATAATATTTCCTTTAAGGATTTTTATCACTCTGATATGAAACTCTTGTAACTGAATTCATATCGTGGACCTATGTTATTTAAAAACGTCTCTTTCGAGTCCTTTTCTATGATTTTGACTTCGATCCTCTCGATAATACCCCAATTAGTCTTCCGCTGCTATCTTAAAATTTTGGGGGTGTTACAGATTGGCATCAGAGCCTTGGTTATAGAGAACCAAATGTTTTTCAAAACACTGGACTATAACTACACTTTCAAATGAATTAATTTTACACCATATTATCTTAAGCCCTCCGTGCCTGCTTGCTACCGCTCTCAGTACATTATTCACCAAGATTATTTTGCACAAGTCTTTACATACTTGATATTTACTCTACATAACTAGATTAATTCATGCTTACATTTACACCCTTGATGTTAGTGATTACTTACTTTTACTATATACGAATTATTACAGTACCATGTCATTCGTTACGCATTTTAGCATATCATCGGATTCAGACTCCGAGGGTTCCCTATCATCGGTTACGTCACCTTTATTTCCTCATACTTTAGCACCCGATGCCGTACCTGACGAGACGGAGCCCTTCGAAGAGGGTGAAGCCGCCGCCACACCTTTATTTGACGACCCACACGTGCTAGTCTTACCAGCACCTATACCACCACCACATTTTGTTTTTCATTCATATGCCCCTTGTTACATTTCACCCATTGATGACGCGTATATGGAGAGTCAGCAATGGCTCCCTGCAGAGGATACGCCACCAGAGCCCCATCATGTCTCACCACCTTTACGACCCGATCATCTATTTGACCTATGTACCCAGACATATCCATTCCCACACCATCAGCGGGATCCGATTCCTGCGGAGGACATACCTTCATCGAGTCGGCCTCGTATTTCAGACCCTATACACCCATCTTCACCATCATTACCTTATCCTCTTGGCTTCACTCCCCTAGCTCAGATCCCTGAGACTGGAGAGGACTTCAGGGCGGTAGTTACTCACACCCTCACACCATCTACAGTGGTGACGCGTCTAGAGAGCCACGGAGAGCAGATCGACTCACTTCTTCATATGATTGACCACACACCATTGGACCAACTTGGAAGTTTCGACGTCATCATTGGCATGGATTGGTTATCCAAACACCGTGCCAGAATCATTTGTGACGAGAAAGTCGTCCAAATTCCTCTCAACGGTGAAACCAAGGCTGTCAAGATCGCGATCCCATGTGAGATCGTTTTTGTCTTTGCAAGATCGAGATCGTAGGATCGGATCGAGATCCTACGATCCCACCAATTTGTGCATTAACTTCATTTTTGTCAAGTAAATCAAAATCAGGTTCTTCAAATTCACACACATTATTAGTATATATTATAATGAGAACAGAACAAATCATTACGGAGTATTTAGTTTTAACTTTTAACCATGAATAAACAAATAGTTAAAGATGTGACACTTGACAAAAAATAACATAAACAAAAACAGTAAACATGATTAACGTGTCACTTAACCACATAAGACCAAACACAACATGTCTCCCCAACATACCAATTGTCACTATCACTACTCTCACCACCCTTTAACCACTCCTTCATCATCCCCACTAACAAAAAACACACACACTAAATACACCTTCAAAATCACACACACATTATTCTCCCATGGATGACATTAGCCGATCAGTTCATGCAGGTCTCTAGCTCTCAAAACGAATATCATACGGCAAGAACACGCTGAAGTCAGCACCAAGAACACCTTCCATGAAAAAAACACTCTCATCATCATCTTCATCTTCATTATTTTCAGACAGTCGTTGTTCTTACTATCGCACGTCACCAATGGTGTATGCAGTGATAAGTGACCCTTCAGTGGTTGAGAATCTCAGAAATCAAATTTGGTAAACTCGTATCGTAATACGATCATACGATCTTACGATCGAGTTTACGATCCTACTTACGATCCCACCTAAAGTGCGATCCTACGACGATACTACACGATTTTTGCTTGTGTGCACGTAAGATCGTACGATCTTATGTGTAAACTCGCGAGTTTGACAGCCTTGGGTGAAACACTTATTGTCCGTTGTGATCACCATAAAACCCAATGTTAGCTTTTATAAAAGTGATGGTCATTTACGTTTTATATTTTGTAATGTGTCGTTGTATTTAATTAAGTAAAAGTAGTCTATGGGCTTGGACCTAATCTAATAGACTAAATATTGTGTATCAAAGAGTCCATGTAAAAGCCCATCACAAGCCCAAGCCCATCCATATCAAAAAACTATAAATAGAACCTCCCACCCTCATTTGGGAGGTTGGTGTTCTTAGGGTGCTTGAGGCTTGTAGAGAGTTATTAGTGTGTGCTTAATGAAATATATTTTTCTCTCTACTCTCTCTTTAGATCTATCTTATGTGCTTTATTGTTGATTAGTGTGTGTGATAAGGATTAAATGGGATCCTACAAGTGGTATCAAGAGCCAAACATAGATCTAGGATTATACGGTTTAGTTTCACGGTTATTACTGTTTCATCTATATTTTTTTTTGTCAGGTTTAGAGTTGTTTATTAGTTGTCATTTGTCACAATCTGTTGAAGTTATTTTTTTTTTCGTTTCATTTAGTTGTTTTAACTTTTGCAATATTTTTTGTTTTTTTTTCTCTACTGTTACATTTGTATTGTTTTTGCTGTTTCCTTGTTCGATCAACACAGTATACGGATCCAAAGAGTGATCGAAGGTATTCATAAGTCGAACGAACCAACTTATTTTTGATCGAACAACAACATAAGTCGAACGAGCAAAGCAAAGGTTGATCGAACGAGCATTCTTTAATCGAACAAGCAACTTCATCGAACGAGCTTTCATCGAACGAGCAAGGTGATCGAAGAAGCAAATTCAGTCGAACGAGTGGATGATCGAAGGAGCTACCTCATCGAAGGAGCAGTCATCGAACGACACAAGGGTAGTCGAGTTAGACACTCTTCCAAATTGATCGAACGAGTTCATTGATCGAACGAAGTTGTTGATCGAATGACCACTTTGATCGAACGAACTCCATAGTCGAACGACTTCTCTTTGATCGAAGCAACTAGTTAGTTGATCGAAGGACCTACTTGATCGAAGGATCTACTTGATCGAACGAGGTGATCGAACGAGCCACTTGATCGAAGGAGATAACTAATCGAACGAGGTTAGTCGAACGAGAATAGTCGAACGAGGTTAGTCGAACGAGAATAGTCGAACGAGGTTAGTCGAACGAGATTAGTCGAACGAGAATAGTCGAACGAGGTTAGTCGAACGAGAATAGTCGAACGAGAGTTGATCGAGCAGAATAGTCGAACCAACTTAACTTTGTTCAAACCAAAACCTTCATCAAATCACAACTTTCCTCGAACCACTTCACAGTCGAACCACTTCATCAAACCAAGTTTTAGTCGAGCATCTTGTGACGTGAAATACACAAAAGTTGTTTTTGAAGTGTTTGCATGTGAAGTGTTACAGAAATTTTCTCAAGTTATCAAGTGAATTTGTTTGTTGAAGTTGACAAGTGAATTTGCTTTTAACGTTTACATTAACTTCACAATATTTGGTTTGACGTGTGTTTGCATGAGACGTGTTGCATTTAACGTGTTTGGTTCAACTTTTGCTGTGACGTGTGGTTTCATTTAACGTGTTTTGCTCTCATAAAAGTTGTCAAAAACGTGTACTTTGCATGTGAGAGTGTGGGTTGAGTGTAATGTCTTCCATATAAGTACACTGACTTTGAGTACAACTAGGGGCATCATATTAGCAAGGGTCTATCAACTTTGCTTTTGTATCATGTGAGTTTGCATTAGAAAAGTAAAAGTTGATAAAAGTTGTCATAAACTAGCTGCTACACGTGTTTCTTATATTGAGTTTGTTTTTGACGTGTTTTGCCATATTGAGTTCATTTGGAGTTGGCTTTTGTAGTTTGCATGTGTAGTTTAATTTTTTTTTTCGTGTTCTATATTATTACTTTAATAGTTAGAGTAAAATGTTTATGTGTTGCATGTGTTTAACCGTATCCTAGATCTTTGCATCGATCCAACATCAACTTTATCACACATTGGCACTAAATTGAAATGGAAATGAAAATGAAAGAGAGAGAATCAAAGAAAGCTTTCAAAGAGTTCAAGACTCAGATTGAAAAAGTCATCAATTCAACTGGGTATGATTCAAGGTTTGATCAGGCATTTGAATACTACATCAGAGTCCAATTTCATCATTTCCGAAATCAACTCAAACAAAGCCTGGATCAGTTTGAAAAGCTACTGAATGAAGAAGAACTTCATACGCACAACTGCAAGGAAGCTCTTGAAGTGATCAAACCTCAACTTCAGATCATACTGAAACCTTGGTTACTGAGCCAGTCAGAGTTTCTCAATGCATTTAACCAAAGATTTTGGTTAGACTTCAAGACATTCCAAACCCAATGTATCGATAACATGAGTGAACTCGAAAAGATTCTTGATGTTGAAGAAGTTGAGCTTAGTGAGATTGAAAAGCAAAAACGGGAAAGTGAGCAGATTGAAAAGGAAACGGGATTAAAGGAAACAGAGGGAAATGAGAAAGAGGCAGACAAAGAGGGAACAACAGCTGATGCTAGCTTGGTTTTCACAGGAAGTGATACATCTTCAGAACAACAAAGTGACACAGTGACAATAGCAACGGTACAACATTCTCACGATCATGATAATGTTGATTTGTTCTATAATGTGTTTGCTCATGACAAGACACATCCTGCGCATCCTGAGTCCATAAGTGACACATATGTGGCTGAACGGTTTGATAGTAATATCACTCCCACAACTCCAGATATGGATCCTAATGGAGGAGAGCCTGCCCAGGATGGATCTTCTTATGAACAAGATCGTGCTTTCGTTACTTCATTAATCGAAAATTTCAAAAATGAACTTGAAAAGTGCAAAGAGGACAATCGCAAAGCTAAGCATACCAACGTCTTATTGACCAAAGAGCTTGAGGAATTTAAAGAAATTACACAAAGCAAAAACATTGAAATCTCAAACCTGAAATCTCAAGCTCAAAAATTAAATGAAGATGTTCTCACACCAATCTTAAAACGAAATAAAGAACTTCAAGTTGAGTGTAGCGATGCCCTGTCACGTGAAAAACTTTCCATTCAAAAATTGGATAAAAATATGGGCCCCGCTAACACAAGGATCCAAGAGCTTTTAAAAGAGAACGTTGAATTAAAAATGAGATACTCAATGCTTTAGGAAACTACGTCAAATATTAAGATTGTTAATTCAAAACTTGAGAATGAAAATCAAGAGGTTTTAAAACGTGCAAACAATCTTGAAGAAAAACTTCGAAAAACAGACCAAAGTGCTAAAACTCTTAAAATGATGATTCCCAAAGCTGAGAAAGTTCATAAAGGAAAATCAGGAATTGGTTTTGAAAATACAGATCAGGTGGAACATAAATTTTTGCCGACTGATGCTCTGTTCATGTCTGAAGAAGATGAAAAATTGGAAGAGGAAAAACGCTTAAAAGCCAAAAAAGGAAAAAGCCCACTCTCGTACCAAGGCTTTGTGTATGGTTGTATACAATTGTCAGAAATACCAAAACCACCTTTCAAAAGAAAAGACACAAATGTGAAAAGATTTTTCAAAGAAGTTCAACTTGCTACTTATGATGCTAATTTATGGCAAAATAAAGCAAGGAAACAGTTTTGTAATCTTAAAAATCACATTGAGCACACCTTAAAGGTCATTTGGTCAAAACAACAATACACAAATAGTGACTACAATCATCTCATGTCATCAGACGCTTGGCTAAAAAGGGAAGTCTGTAAGCTTTTAAAAGATGAGATTGAACCTCTTGTGAAAAATATCAACTTAAGTTTTGAATACTTTGAAAAATTCCTTGTCACTGAAATGAGAGACGATTTAAAGTACGTCCATTCTCTTGAAGACGAATTTGATGAAAAATGCTTAAATCTTGATATCCAAAAGGAAATTTTCACAAATCAAATTGAGTCACTTAAGTCGGTATCTGTCTGCCATAAGCATGAGAATGTGGATTTTTTGAAATCTGAAAATCTTTGTTTCAAAAGGAAAATCACTGAACTTTCAAAAGAAGCGGCTGAAGTCAAAAAAGAATTGTCAAAAAGAACTGCTAAGTTTGAGAAAGATTTAACAAAACTTCAAGCACAAAGTATTTCTTTCCAACTCAAACTGCAGGAACAAAAAGCATCTTCTGAAAACTCTTTGACAAAAGTGCTTAAAGAAAAGGAAAAGATTTTTGAAGAAAATTGTGATGATGCCAAAATCAAGTTTGATTTGGATGAACTTGATACAAAAAACATTGAATTGGAACATGCTGTGGCATCATTACAAAAAGAAAATGAGCATTTGAAACAGACTTACAAAAACCTGTATGATTCAATCAAATGTTCACGGGTTCAGACTCAAAAATCAATCTTGAAACAAAATGAGACTGAAGCTTTGAAGTCTCAATTGTCTGAATTCGCTGATAAAAAGTTTGAAAAGGTTTTGCAAAAGATTGAATCAATGAAGATGAAAAAGGATGAGTCTCAAATCACCAAAGTTTCCTTTCCAAATCCCCTATTTGAGTCTAATACCACAGATTTTGAAAAGGAAAAGGAAAATGAAAATAATGTGCTTCAAAAGAAAGTAATTGAGCTTGAAACGCTTTTAGCTCAACAAACAAACGATCTTGAGGATGCCAAAACTGATCTTTTCAACAAAACGACCAAATTCGAAAAATATTTTGAAAGACTTGAAAAAGAAAATATTGAGTTCGAACGGAAATTGGCTCGTAAAACAGATGATTCAAAAGCTGAAAAAGATCAATTTTTGAAACAAATTGCCTCTTTGGAATCTAAATTGGCATCTCAAGATCAAGTTCAAAAGGAATACAGTGATTTGAGAACTTCATACAATGCTTTAAGAGTCAAGTTTGAGTCTCTTAACCATTCAAAAGGAAAAGCTCCTATTTCAAATCTTTCAACACCAGAAGTGAGTGTTTCAAAGAAGGTTTACTCGGGTGAATCTTCAAAACCATTTTCGAAAAAGGTTTCCCAGTTTACAACCTACTCTTTGCAAAAAGGAAGGAAGTTTTCGAAGAAATCAAGTTTTTCTGAAACACTCACTCCTCAAAAACTTTCAAGGTCAAACACTTCAAATGGAAAGACTCAAGCTTTTCAGACTCCACACTCTCGTTTTACACCGGTAAAGCAAGTGTGGAGACCAAAGCAAAGTCATTCAAAACCTTTCAAATATTCAACATCTGAATTGCTTTCGCTGCAACACAAGAATGACTCTGCTTTGAAAATTCCAAATTCGGGAAGGTTTCCATTCATCTCAAAAATGAATTTTCAAAATGAAACACCGGGTTTCAACAATGGATGGAAAACTTCTTCTTCAAGTTTTAAAACTCCAAGAGAGACACCGGGTTTCTCAAACAATTTTCACAAGAAAAAGAGTTTTAAATCACCGTTGATTCCACGAGTGTTATTTCAAAATGAAACACCGGTTTTCAGTCCTCGTTGGAATTCAACTTCTTTGAATCGGATTGACACAGCTTACAAATGGATTTCAAATTATGGTAAACCCGTTGGCGCCGTGCTTAAATGGGTTCCCAAGGTTGTTGTCTAATCCTAAAAACATAATGGCTTCTGAACACATCAGTTCAAGACCCGTGCTTTCAAGAAAGGAAAGTGCTTTATCAAAAACTTTTCGAGCACTTATCCTAAAAATCTCAATGGCTTGTAAGTATTTCAGCTTACAACCCGCGCTTAACCATTATGGCTTATGCACACATAACAGTGCATAACCCGTTTTTCAAAGAAAGGACCCTGTTGTACGTTTTATTACAACAATCCTAACAAGAAAAGAAGTTTTCATGAAACGTTTATTCAACCTTCTTAATCTTAAGCAAAATTTTATTCAAAATTTATCAAAAGGTTTTTCAAAACTTTTCAAAAATTTTTGCTTAAGATTTTCAAATATTTACTCCCCAGTTTGCTCCAAAGTTTAAAAATATCAAAACCTATGCAAGGTTTGAGGGGGAGTAATTCAAAACATCTTTGTTCCAAAAAGTTCATGCAAAACCGTTTCTCCCTAATAGCTTTCTAAAAACAATGATTTTAATCAAACGGTATCAAAAATACCATTGAAATGCTATTTTTGAGGGGGAGAAGACGTGATTAAAATGTGATCAAAAGGTTTAAAGTTCGTGAAATCTCAAAGTATGCTCTCCAGACAGACTCAGTTCTAACCCTCGAATTGACGAAACCTAAATGTCCGTTATCGAAAAGACTTGTCCGGGACGGGTAATAATTTCAAGCTGGTTATCCAGTGATGTAAACGTGTCTCGCAAAGGACTAGTCTGAGTAGAATGTACCAATTCGAGAGATGATCTTTGAATATGACCGGGACGGGTAATAATTTCAAGCTAGTCTAACTAGTGATGTAAGCGTGTCTCACGAAGGTCATGTTCATTGAAAGTCGATCAATTCAAAATGTGCGAACTCTACCCGACATGTGCAATTTTAGTTAAAAATGCATGAGCACATGTGAAGGGGGAGTATTTCTAAAATATAAAACTCTCAAAGTGCTAACTAAATGTGTTTAATCATAAACACTTTGAGAGATTTTCAAAAGGTTTTATGGCAAATCTAGGATAGTCATGATGTTATAAGGTGACTAAGGTTAGGAAAAACCGTCCTATGATCCGCCAGAGCCGGAGGGATCTACCCAAGGACAATTCCAATAGATTAGAATTAGAAGTCCTTAGGTAAGATTGAAAAAAGGAGTAAATGAGAAAGGGAAAGAAGGGGTTGAAGAATTAAAAAGAAAAGTTGAATGTAAGGGTGAAAAGAAATAGCCCTCCATGAAAACTTAGGGCAGAAACCGGGTCAATACATCTACTATTGGTACTCACTAAGGTGATACTGATATTGAAGACAAGACGTCATGGACCCAGTGACGCGCTGCACCACCCCTCCTAGCCACTCAGATATCTCTTAAAAGATATTTGTTTCATTTCTCACGGAGAACACTGCATAATCTATCGGCCTCTCATTCCGAGATGTGTTGATATTGAAAAGGTGGCACTCTGCTCCATGCCTCCGACTACTAAAACCAAAATGCACAATAGAGTCTAGAGCCATGAGATTCATCAAAATATCTCGTTAGGAACACTTCCAATATGATACACTTGTGTTCGCCAAAAAGGACACAAGTTGTAAGAGTCTTAATGAGATCCAAGGATCTTGCCAGTTACATCATGATGGTTACATGCTTCAAACGGTCTACAGTCGTAGGGTGATCTCTAGTGACTCACTGAATCCTGGGTGCACTTCGGTGTGTCCGTGTAAGCCCTCTCGGGGGTATCCGGTTCAGAACGGCCTGGGGGAGATTAGAGAAAGTCTACACACTATGCTGTTGACGATCTCGAAGTCTTAACCCATAAGTGTTGGATGATTATTACTAACAGTTTTATGCAGCTACCCTTAAACATCCATTAACCATCATCCTATACATCAAGTATCTTCACCTCAGCATACTCATACTTATGAAGAACATCTCCAACAAAGCTAAAGTGTAAAAGTTCAAGACACGAAGATCAAGTTAAAGACAAAGTGAAAAGACAAAGTCAAAAAGCTAATCAAGATGTCGAGAACAAGTTCATATGATGAAAGATTATGGGGAGATTGTTAGCATAAGTATAATGTCCAAGATGTATGAGTATGTTGGAGGTCACGACGTCACAATCACATGAAGATACTGATTGAAGGCAAGAACAACCTCAAAGATGATACTTTGAAGATCACATAGCATGAAGGAACCAAAGACAAAGACTGCTAGACAACGACACACAAAGCTCAAGACAATGAAGTTTAAAGATCTAATCATATGGAGCATCATTTGAATGACCATCCCTTAGGGGGAGATTGTTAGCTTTTATAAAAGTGATGGTCATTTACGTTTTATATTTTGTAATGTGTCGTTGTATTTAATTAAGTAAAAGTAGTCTATGGGCTTGGACCTAATCTAATAGACTAAATATTGTGTATCAAAGAGTCCATGTAAAAGCCCATCACAAGCCCAAGCCCATCCATATCAAAAAACTATAAATAGAACCTCCCACCCTCATTTGGGAGGTTGGTGTTCTTAGGGTGCTTGAGGCTTGTAGAGAGTTATTAGTGTGTGCTTAATGAAATATATTTTTCTCTCTACTCTCTCTTTAGATCTATCTTATGTGCTTTATTGTTGATTAGTGTGTGTGATAAGGATTAAATGGGATCCTACACCCAACTCAATATCATCTAGTATATCAAGACGGTGAAATACATAAACAAAGGATGCCACGTATTTTTTATTCAAGTGACGGAAGGTGAATCAAAAGAGAAGGAGAAACGACTAGAAGAAGTACCAGTCGTAAATGAATTTTCAAAAGTATTCCCTGAAGACTTGCCAGGTATCCCACCAATTTGGCAAGTGGAATTTCAAATCGATTTAGTGCCTGGAGCAGCGCCTGTTGCAAAAGCACCTTATCGATTAGCCCCCTTCGAAATGAAAGAATTATCTGAGCAGTTGAAAGAACTGTCAGATAAAGGATTCATCCAACCAATCTTATCACCCTGGGGAGCACCAGTCCTGTTTGTCAAAAAGAAAGCCGAAACATTCCGAATGTGTATTGATTATAGAGAGTTGAACAAACTCACGGTGAAAAATCGATATCCATTACCATGGATTGACGATCTATTTGACCAACTGCAAGGATCGAGTGTTTACTCAAAGATCGATCTGAGATCGGGATATCATCAATTAAGAGTCAGAGAAGAAGACATTCCCAAGACAGCCTTTTGAACACGGTACGGACATTATGAATTCCGAGTAATGCCATTTGGTCTTACCAACGCACCAGCAGTGTTCATGGATCTAATGAACCGGGTATGCAAGCCATACTTGGACAAGTTCGTAATTGTATTCATTGATGACATTCTAATCTACTCAAGTAACGAAAAAGAGCATGCGGAACACTTGAGAACCATTTTGGGATTACTCAAGCAAGAAAATCTGTATGCAAAATTTTCCAAATGTGATTTTTAGATTTCCACCGTTCAATTTCTAGGCCATATCATCAATAGTCAAGGTATCCACGTTGACCCCGCCAAGATCGAAGCAGTTAAAGGTTGGGCATCGCCCACCACTCCAACTGAAATTCGACAATTTCTAGGACTCGCTGGTTACTACCGAAGGTTCATAGAAAACTTTTCCAAAATCGCAAAACCTTTGACAGAACTCACTCAGATAAACAAGAAGTACATCTGGGAAGAGAAACAAGAGTCAGCATTCCAACTCCTAAAGCAAAAACTTTGTGAGGCACCAATTTTAGCACTACCGGACGAAAGCGACGACTTTGTAGTGTATTGTGACGCATCTCATCATGGCTTAGGTGCGGTACTAATGCAGAGAAACAAAGTTATAGCTTACGCCTCGCGACAGCTCAAGAAGAATGAGGAAAACTATACCACTCATGATCTAGAACTAGGAGCAGTAGTATTCGCTCTTAAGATATGGAAACATTACCTATACGGTACAAAGTGCACGGTTTTCACCGATCACAAAAGTCTTCAGCACATACTGGATCAGAAGGAGCTGAACATGAGACAGCGCCGATGGTTAGAACTACTCAACGACTACGACTGTGAAAATCGATACCACCCCGGTAAGGCGAATGTCGTGGCCGATGCATTAAGCAGAAAGGAAAGGATCAAACCCCTTAGAGTCTGATCGTTAGGGATGACAATTTGTTCACCGCTCCCATCCTAAATTCTCATAGCCCAATCGGAAGCTCTTCAGGAAGAGAACCGACCTCACAAAAAGATTGATGGCATGCCAGAAAGTGAGAACGTATGTCTGTTAGGAATATAAATATTCATATGAAGGTTCGGTCACCCCGAGTATCTATTTAGCATTTATGTAGCTCGTAGGCTTATTATTATTATTATTAGTATTATTAGTATTATTAGATTAGTCGTATCTATATTTGTGGAGTGGTTTGGGGCTTTCCCCACTGTCAGCTCACTCTACAGCCCACTAGGGGCACAAATATTAGTAAGTATATAAACCCCTTCCCACACATGGGAAGGGTGGAACTCTTGTAACATTTCACACATTGAATCTAATATTCACAAGTTTTCCCTTCATCTCTTTCTCTCTCTAGTTCATCTCTCTAACTCAAACCATGGATCTAATCTTCCATAACCCAAGACCACCCGAATCATCCACATAATCAAGATGGTTATATCCTACAATTGGTATCAAGAGCCATGGTTAGATTCGATTGATTGTGTGCTTGGATTCGTGGTCCTGTATGCTTGGGTCGTACACTGTTTCAAGTGAGTTTCTTGCTGTCAAATCTTTGTTCTATGTGCTTGAATATTTTTGATTGGCGGATTATATTTTCATGTGGTTCGAATTTATATGTGGATCTGCTTTTGCTATCTTTCTTTTTTTGCTCGAACTCAAAAGTCAGTCAAGAATATTAAGTCTTGAAATGTGGACTTGCCTTTTTTTATTTCTTTCTCTCTTGCTCGAATCCAAAAGTCAGTCAAGATCTCACAAGTCGGTTCGAACATGAAGTCATGTAAAGCTCACTAATTATGAATTTATTCACATTTTATGTTGTATCTTTCTCGGTATTTCTAGGGTGTTGTGGCTTATTTGACAAGGTATAAGCTCGGTTTTGAAGGTTATTCTTGGTTGTTGTTTGTGTCAAAAGGAGTGTTCATTGTTGCGGTTTGTGTCATGTTGGGATTGGTGTTTGGAGTGTAGCTGCAAAAAGAGGTATAAGACAAAACTGGGTGAAAGTGGTAGCTTTGACTGGTCAAAGTTGCGGTTTGTCTGTGCGGTTTGTCTGTGCGGTTTGTGTTGTGCGGTTTGTCAAAGTTGCGGTTTGTCTGTGCGGTTTATCTGTGCGGCTTGTCTATGCGGTTTGTCCATGCGTTTTGTCTGTCACTCGGTCAAACGGTCAAACGGTCAAATTTGGTCAACGAGTTATCAAATATCAAAATGAAAGATTAGAAGGTGATGAAGCAGTGACCAAGACCACAAACCATACATCAAACAGACTCATTGACCTCAGTGTTATAACCTCATCAGTCCAAGCAATAAACTTAATACGAAAGACCAGTAACATGCCAATACAAATCCAACTCCATGAACTAATCCTAATCAAACAGCTCACCTAATCAATGTCACAAACATCACCCACTTGCGTTGACCAGACCACAACCAACAATACCAGTCTTATCGACCTCAGTCCTACAAGAACATCATCAGTTCAACACAACCTATCCATAATCTAAACCCAAAACCAACAACTACTCCATCAAACTAAACCGACACCTACATCTCATCACACATCCAAAGAAAAATCTCATGATCTCAGCGTTGTTCAACTTTGCCACAATCTTTCAAAGATTTTTTTGTTAAACATATAGCATCACAGATCACATTTGTTGAAGCCTCGCTTCTAATTTATATCCGAATGTCAAAAGGAAAAAGACAATAACAATTATGTTATCATCTCTCCTTCTTTCGGTTGAAACTAAAATACGAAGACACAATCAAAACAAACAATATGAAAACGAATATAACAAAACCTACCCGAGACCCCTCGAGGATCTTGAAGTCATTACGAAATTACTTTCTTGATTTTTATGGAGCATAAAAGGACTACTAAGTCAGGGTACGATTTAATTTAGGTTTGTTTTGTTTGATTCGTTGGGTTTCTTATTCAGTTGTAATGGATACGAAATGATGACGAGGATTGTTGACTGAGCTTGAGATGAGATTGGATGATATTATAAGTGATGGAGGCGGATTATAGGGTGATTTGGGTTATCCTTATGAGTGATTGTAGGGTTTGTGTTAGATAAGTTTGTTTTGGCTGCAAGTACTAGGTAAGGAGAGAGGCGGAGAAGCTGATTATAATGTGATTAGGGTTAAGTTGTGTAACAAAGGGGGAGTCTTATATATGATTACTTGGGGTGAGGTGATACAACCGTTAATTAGGGTTGTGAAGTGGATCTGATTATATTTGTTCTGGGCCCAGGTTTCACAAGCTGTGGATTGACAGCTATTGGGTTATTGACTGGCCCGTTTTGTTCTTTTCTGGTTTCGCAAGTTGTGAATTATTGAGCTCATAATGGAATTTGATTGTTGGATTTGGGCTCACAAATTGAACCGAGCAATTCGTTTGGAGTTGTGGACCTGGATTGAAATCGTTGCCAAAATCATTACACACAAAAATGAGTTAACCGGACTTTGTTTGGGATACACAGATTTTTGTTTGTCTTTATTATTTGGTGAAAAAGTGTGGTATGTTTGGATCTACAAAGTTTCACGAGGATACACACGTCACGGCTTGTATTTGGAGTATATGGATGTCAACGTGATTTCAGAGTTGTGAATTTGGCAGCATTGTCCTATTGATGCCTACGATTTGAGTGAGCCTGCAATTTGAGTTACAGTTGACTAATTGCGATTTGGTTAATAGCGAGTTGGCAAGTTGCTATTTGACTAGTTGCGATTTGACCAGTTGCGGTTTGACGTTGCAAGTATACACTTGCGATTTGACTTACAGCAATTTGGTTGATTGCTATTTGACTTGTTGCGATTTGACAAACTGCGACTTGACTTGTTGTGATTTGATCAAGTTGAGATTTGACTTCTTTGATTTAAATTTTGAAGATTAGTATTGCAACTCACTTTTAGTTGTCCGTGTTGATTTCACGGTTTCTCTTGTTGATTTTAGAAAATCTCGCGAAAGATTCGATTTCTCGGTTTAAATCACAAGAGTTGTAAAATCCCGTGAAATTAATTTTGGACAAGTAGGCGGAACTTGGATTTAGACAAAATAAAACTTACGGGTTTGACTATTTTCTTTCGGGATAAATTTGTGCTTCGAGATCGGCAGGAATTGGGAAATTATGGTGACTTGGTTGGTCTGTTAATTCACGGGTTGGTGTACCTAATGTCACAAACATCTCGGGGTGGATGGATGCACGATGTTTGATGACCCTTGCTCGAGCGTATTTAAGGTGATTAGACTTGGATGTTCAAGAAGTGAATATATACAATAAAGGATGGAAGGTTGGGTATATATCACTACCTATATTTAAAGGAGTTACATTGTTGTGCTCAATATAGGTTCTAAATCACAATTTACAATTTAAGGTGATTAAGGTGATTAGACTTGGATGTTCAAGAAGTGGATATATACATTAAAGGATGGAAGGTTGGGTATATATCACTACCTATATTTAAAGGAGTTACGTTATTGTGCTCAATACAGGTTCTAAATCACAATTTAGTGCAAGTTTAATCGCGGACTTGTTCTTTATCAAGCTTCATCAAGTGATTGTTGTTTCTCAAGCTTCTAATGGGATTGTAGTACAAGATCTTCTTAAGAGGTAGTCAGACTTAAAGACAAGAGGTGATTTGTTTGGAGACGTGTTTTAACCTTTTACTCACTCTGAAGTTAAACACATTTCATCAAGCGGTTTTGGCATATTGTAAGATCCCTCGAAAAAACCCTTGTAATCAATCTCAATGATTAATGATAATCCCGTATTGTCGTTTACTAACGCCTATTTTCACTAGAAATTTAAACTTTCCACTATTGTTATTAATAGCAACGCATTATATATACATATATATATATATATATATATATATATATATATATATATATATATATATATATAATATATATATTATATATATATATATAATATATATATATATATATATATATATTGTATACGCCATACTCGAGATAACACTTTTGTTGCAACAACACATTATCACAAGCAACGACAAGTGATCATATTCATCTAGTTAATACACCACACTTAACAAAAGTTAACATTTCCAAATACACCTAACCAAGAACTTAACTAAAAACACTAATCCTAAGTCCTAACTCTACACAAATTACCAACCGGTTGGACCCTTAATAGTTCGGCCCACATACTCCACTTAACCCATCGAATCCCACACAAACCCAACTGAAGTTTCACAGCCCAATCATCACAAGGCTTATTTCATTTTATTTCCTTCCTTTGCTCTTAACAACCGCTCGCTACCCACTTCCAAAAACCCGACCTTATTATTAATATCGAACATGACTTTCGTTATACATTCAAATGCACCACTTAATTAACTGCTGTGACACAAAAACCCAGCTAGAGATATCAAGTACTAGCACAATGATGAAACTTGTTTTGGCAGTCCCAATTCGAACCAAGCATATCACTAAAGACCTCGACACAAAAGTTATCATACTCCAACAATTCCCACAACCTACTAACTATATTACTAAGTAAATGTGATACTCCATATGCAAAATAAACAAGAAACATGAATTGTAACTAAGCCACTCAAACTTGTGATAATATGTATAAGAACCGAATGAAGCAAGAAACATACAAGAACTAGCAGCCAAAATCACAACTACTCACACACGTTTCACACTCAAACTAGCATATCAACATACAAGTGTCCCCTATACACAGTGCTCCCAATCATTTGGTCAAATAGTCAATGCACAAGTGAGATATTTTGCTTATATAAACTCTTCCATTCGATCCAATCTCTTCCTTATATTCCTATCACTGTCTTTCAACATCAACACATTCCCAAAGCAACCTTTCTGTCGAGAATTTTGGAAGCAAACTCAATAAAGTCAAGCCATATAAGAACCATTCGAACCCACTGTCTCTTCTTGTGTTTCATTCGAACCACACAACTTCCGTCACACCCATTTAACTATCATTATACCTTCACTTAAATCTACTCCTTCACAAACAGAGAACTTAACCAGTTTTGGAGTAAAAGAGTTCTAAACAAGTGGGTTGTCTCCCTTCGTGTTCCATCCGACTAGCACTAAGTCTCCACCACCTTTCTCAAAGGTGTTGTAAGTCTTCTCGTCCCCTCTTAAATATATATCTCACGTACTCACTTGCATGCATATCTCATGCTACATACGAAACATATCTATTTTATTTCATACATACGATACAGTTACAAACTAGTCTCACATTCACCATATGCGCACGCCATGCATTATTCTAGATCGAACATATTTATTTTTACATACCACACAGTTATAAACTCATGTCGCATGATACCAAGTAAGGATTAAGAACCACTCACATCTTGCTAATACACGTTTAATTCACCACACCATGCATTATTATGTTTCTCATGTAAAACGTATATATTGACACTTCATTTAGTTGCATGCATATTTTACTCGAACATAAAACACTTGAGCTCAACCGGTTATCAAAAGATAGAGAAAACATGTCAGACCTTAACTTGTTCGAACCACCCATGTCACGTTTAACATATGACCACTTTATGTACACCACACTAATTCAACTCGAACTCAAATAATAGCTCCCACGCCAAACCAGTTGAAAAGAGATAGAACAATATTCAAAATTTTACTAGTTAAAACTCATTCGAACTAACCACTTCACGTTTAATTTAATGCGAAACATTTCATGCAAAACATTAATATTTTTGCACTTCTCAATAGTTCACATGGCGAACTAAATATTTCGTATTCTAAGATCCCACCCATAATGTCCTATCGACACTTAAAATAAACCCTTTTGAATACTACTCGACTAGTGTAAAACACTTAGAAAATTTCATGGTACATTTCACAAACATACTTCATTCGACCAGGCCAAAAACCACTATTATATTTTCGAAATCTTGTATATAATATATCTAAATTATTACATCACTCGATAGACAAGCTGGCAAACTATATTTTTCATGTTCTAAGTTCGACCTCATGAGCTTGTTAACACGCTCAAAACATCTCATTTTGATCGACCATCACTAGCACTTAATAAACATTTTCAGAAATTATTAAACATTCGGTTGGGCCAAAAACCAAAGCCCAACAAGATTTTCGATAGCAAGGTCCAACAGGCCCATATAATATATTTTTAGAATCCTAAAAATAGCCCAAGTTCAAGCCCAAAACTATTTTCATGCCCTCGCCTCTAAATTTACTAACGGGCCTTAAATAGATTCGATACATGGCCCAATAATGTAAAAATAAGCTCTTTTCTGAAATAAGAAGTTGAAATAAGTTAAAATAAACTTAATAAAGTTATAAAATTTTCAGAATATTTTTCCCGTCATTTTTATACAAAAAGGACTAAAAATGTAACGCGACTTAACCGAAAAGGACTAAAACTGCCAAACCTGGAAACTAAGGGACTGAAACTGTGAAAACAGTTGTAAAGGACTTAAGTTGACATACCATTGAACTCCAAGCCTTATATGGACATCTGGACAATTATTGGACTATTATTGGACTATGGACTGGACAAGGACTAACGACGTAACGCAAACCACGGTTAGGGTAGAAAATATAAAATCTGAAAAGAACAAGGACCAACTATTATAACTTGTCACTTTTATCTTATTTTTCATTTTTGCACCATATCCTTACTTCATATGCATATTCGCATTATAGTTGCATATTAGTATTAGCGATAGAAATATTTCATGATTATATCTTATTTACTCGTTGAAGATATGATCTTACGAGATGTACAAGCACCATAATCATATAACATCTTCATTCTCAACGATTAGATCGTTGTATATCATTTGTATAATCATCATCCACCACTCATACACACACACCACTAGAAATTAGTCAGATTCTCAGTTATTTATATATATTTACCAGGTTCTATATCGAAGTTGTTATAATCACCTCTGAAATTATCACCAGTAACGCTTAAGGTGAGTCATGGCCTCACTTTTTAAACTCTTATTACTTTTTAAACTCCGTGAGGGGGATACATGCTATAAACTGATCACAATATTTTTCTGTATGCTACCTGACTTGATATATGCCTAAGTACACCATATTGCCATAAGACCCTTTATCATGAGCCATTAATCACTGCGGTGAACGCGAATATAATGAATAGATCTATTAGAGGACTGACAACCTATCCCACTAATACTAGGACGGAATGCTTTTTGCTAGTCGTATTAGTCGCGATGCATTATATTTGAGAAAAATAGGAATTGGCAAATCACCTATTACACGAGGGCAAAACCTTCATCATTAATTTGATGATCACCTTCGTTTATGCGGTACTTTGTTAACGTTTGCGTGTCATGAGACTTAGGGCAATATATGAACTGCGATATCAATTTCTAAACTGATTGTATCTCCAATACAATCTTACTTGTGAATCAAACTGATATTTAAATTACAAACTCCATGATTTCACTCAACATTATGTTGACTTTTAAGCATGTATCTCAGGGAACTAGAGGAGCAAGGCAAGGCATGGAGCAAGCATACCCTATCATAAATAAATGGTGTAAAATAAAGTTGTAATTCAGTTAAATTGATGTTTCTTTGGAGAAACCTTAGTACTCTGATGTAACGCTTTATAACTGAATTTGTATTATGGACCTATGTAAATTAAAAATGCCGTCTCAGGCTGTTTTCCTATGATTTTGTTTTCGATCCTCACAGTAACACCCAAATGAATCTTCCGCTGCTATGTTTAAAATTTGGGGGTGTTACAGTTTGGTATCAGAGCTTCGGTTATCGAGAACCAAATGTTTTTAAACGTTGGACTATAACTACATTTTTCAAACAAATTAATTATACACCATGTTACCTTAAACTCTCCATGCCTGCTTGCTGCCGCGCTCGGTATGTTATACATTAGGATTATCATATATAAACCTTTGCATACTTGATAGTTACTGTGCACAACTAGATCATCTTATGCTTATACTACACCACTTGATGTTAGTAAGTTACTTATTTTACTATATATGGATCATTACAGTACTATGTCATTTATCACCCACTTTAGTGTATCATCGGAGCCGGACTCCGATGGATCCCTAGCATCAGTCACGTCCCCCGTACTTCCCGATGCTGTAGTACCAGAGATTGTGCCCGACGCGATTGAACCCTTTGTAGAGGGTAGAGCCGCTGCCATACCTTTATTAGATGACCCTCATGTGCCAGATTTGTCAGCACCTACGTTACCACCGCATTTTGTCTATGACACCTACTCTCCTTTCTATATACCACCCCCTGACGACTTGTACTATGAAAGTCAGCAATGGCTCCCTGCTGATGATTTACCCGAGCCCCATCATGTTACACCACCATCACTACCTGACCATGTGCTTGACATACATACCCAGACATATCAACTACCACCTCGACAGCGGGATCCGATTCCTGCAGAGGATATTCCTTCATCGAGTAGACGTCGCATCTCGGACCAGATACACCCATCCTCACCATCACTGCCTTACCCTCCTGGTTTCACTCCCCCAGCTCAGACCCATGATGCTTGGGAAGGATTTAGACCAGTAGTCACCCATACCCTTATACCATCCACAGTGGTGACACGACTCGAGAGTCACGGAGAGCAGATTGAGTCACTTCTTCGGATGATCGACCATGTGCCATTGGATTCCCCAGGGACTATCAGCGATACTCTGCATAGGTTGGCTTCCAACAGAGCATGGTACAGCAGTGTTTGAGACAGATGCAGACAGACTTGGCAGATACCCGTTCCCACGCGATATCCATACGTAGAGAGGGCCAGGACTTAGCTTGGGAGGCTCATTTGGCACAGCGTAGAGCTGACACATTGGAGAGACTCATGGGAGACATACAGATGGAGCATCAGGCTGAGATACAGAGACTCAGAGACCAGATCTCAGAGCTCACAAGGCGTACGGATAGACCTGAGCAGTAGACATAGTTAGCATGATTGTATAGTTTGAGACATTGTAGTCTGCCGCATGTGGCAATTAATAAAGACTCTTGTATCGTTTTGTTGTATAACTCAACTGATCAAGTTATTAATGTTGTAATGCTGGTACTAATGTACTATATATCTGTTAACTTATGTATTATGGTTGTTCGTATGTAATTGTAATTGTATCCAGACATGTCATGATGTTACCTGTTATTATTATGATTCTCTAATTGTGTAAATATTGTAAAAACCTGAACACATAAAATATGGTGACATGAAATTCAGTTTGTATGATTAAATCGATTGTTCCTTAACAATCCCACATCTGTGAATTGATAAATTACAGAGACATCATAATTATGGGAAAATATTCAATTTAATCATCATTTCACACCATGATTACATTGTGCATATACTCAGCTATTCTATTCAAATTCTAAATCTGTACTCTTGTGCCATTAATAGAAAATGGAACATAGCACACACGAAACTACCAACAATACCGTAGCATTGACGCTTGAGGAGGTTCAAAAAATGATTGATGATGGCATCGCCGCAGCACGCGAGGCCGATGCAGCAAACCGCTCAAGCAATACTATGGGAGCAACAAATGAAAGTGAGGCATCTACTCCACGTAAATGCACTTACAAAGAATTCGTGAATTGTCAACCCACCACCTTCAGAGGCGTAGAAGGAGTGACTGAATTAGACCAGTGGTTTGAATGCATGGAAACGGTATTCATGAGAAGCAACTGTGCAGAAAACAACAAGGTCACTTTTGCCACTGGAACCCTAAGGGGAGATGCACTATCTTGGTGGAATGCTACTGTCAAAATAATGGGTGCTGAAGCAGCATTCCAAATCTCTTGGACCGAACTGAAGAATAAAATGCTGGAAAAGTACTGTCCTCGGACAGAGGTCATAAAGCTTGAAGATGAATTTCACGAGTTAGTGGTGAAAAACTGTGACGTCAGTGCATACAACCGAAGGTTTCTAGAATTATCTCTTCTGTGTCCACACATGGTATCTGACTTGGAAAAGCTGTTGGAAAAATATGTGGAAGGACTACCTTCAAGCATTGAAGGAGATGTTACCGCATCCAACCCAAAGACCCTCGAAGCCGCATTCGTGTTTGCTCAGCGAATGATGAATCGAGAGCTTAAACGAGGTTCTAAATCCACAGTCATTGGGCAGAAGAGGAACTATGATAACCCTGGCAGCAACAACCGGAACAGCAACAGTTATTACAATCACAACAGGAACTACCGCAACAATGACCGAAACAACCGCAACAGAGATTACCAGCAAAGCCGAAATGACCTTCATCGCCAACAGAACCGTCGTCAAGAGGCCGCAAGGGCTTATGTGGCTGCACCTGCTGAAGGAAAAATGTATGCTGGGACAAAACCCCAGTGTAATCGGTGCAAGATGCATCATACCGGACCATGTACCGCCATCTGCGGTAACTGTCGGAGGATAGGTCATGTGACCCGAGACTGCAGAGCCACGGGAGCGAATGCGCACCCAGTAGCAGTAAAGTGCCACGGCTGTGGTGAAACAGGTCATTATAAAAGTCACTGCCCCAAGAATGTTAATCAGGTTGCCCGAGGAAGAGCTTACGTACTCGGAGATGGAAACATGCCACAGAACCCCAACGTCACCACGGGTACTTTCTTACTGAATCAACATAGTGCTAAGATATTATTTGATTCTGGAGCTGATAGGAGTTTTGTATCTACTTCATTTGCTTTATTGCTTAATATTGCACCCGTAGAATTAGATACCGCGTACGAAATTGAAATAGCCGACGGGAAATTGTTAAACACCAACACCGTACTAGAAAACTGCACCCTAACCCTCCAAAACAAAACATTTCCAATTGATCTCATGCCCATTCAACTTGGAAGCTTTGACGCAATTGTGGGTATGGATTGGTTATCCAAACATCGTGCCCGAATCATCTGCGACGAAAAAGTTGTCCAAATTCCCATAGACAATGAAACGTTAACCGTTCGTTGTGATCACTATAAAACCCAACTCAATATCATCTCATACGTCAAAACGGTGAAATACATAAACAAAGGATGTCACGTCTTTTTAGTCCAAGTAACGGAAGATAAATCGAAAGAGAAAGAAAAACGACTGGAAGAAGTGCCAGTTGTAAATGAGTTTGCAGAAGTATTCCCCGAAGACTTGCCAGGTATTCCACCCATCCGGCAAGTAGAATTTCGAATCGATTTAGTGCCTGGAGCAGCACCCGTTGCAAAAGCACCATATCGATTAGCCCCTTCCGAAATGAAAGAATTATCTGAGCAGTTGAAAGAACTGTCAGATAAAGGATTCATCCAACCCAGCTCATCACCTTGGGGAGCACCAGTCCTGTTTGTCAAAAAGAAAGACGGAACATTCCGAATGTGCATCGATTATAGAGAGTTGAACAAACTCACAGTGAAAAATCGATACCCATTACCAAGAATCGACGATCTATTTGACCAACTGCAAGGATCGAGTGTTTACTCAAAAATCGATCTAAGATCAGGATACCACCAACTAAGGGTCAGAGAAGAAGACGTTCCCAAAATAGCCTTTCGAACACGATACAGACATTACGAATTCCGCGTAATGCCATTTGGTCTTACCAACGCACCGGCAGTGTTCATGGATCTAATGAACCGCGTGTGTAAGCCATATCTGGACAAGTTCGTAATCGTATTCATCGACGACATTTTGATCTACTCACGTAACGAAAAGGAGCATGCGGAACATTTGAGAACCATTTTGGGTGTACTCAAACAAGAAAAACTGTATGCAAAATTTTCCAAATGTGATTTTTGGATCTCCACCGTTCAATTCTTAGGTCATATCATCAACAGTCAAGGTATTCACGTTGACCCCGCCAAGATCGAAGCAGTCAAAGGTTGGGCTTCGCCCACCACTCCCATTGAAATTCGACAATTTTTAGGACTCGCTGGTTACTATCGAAGGTTTATAGAAGGTTTTTCCAAAATCGCAAAACCTTTGACAGAACTCACTCAGAAAAACAAGAAGTATATCTGGGAAGAGAAACAAGAATCAGCATTTCAATTCTTAAAACAAAAACTCTGTGAAGCACCAATTCTAGCGCTACCAGACGGAAGCGAAGACTTTGTAGTATATTGTGACGCATCACATCATGGTTTAGGTGCGGTACTAATGCAGAGAGACAAAGTCATAGCTTATGCGTCTCGACAACTCAAGAAAAATGAGGAAAATTATACCACTCATGATCTAGAACTAGGAGCAGTAGTATTCGCTCTTAAAATATGGAGACATTACCTATACGGTACAAAGTGCACGGTATACACCGATCACAAAAGTCTTCAACACATACTGGATCAGAAAGAGTTGAATATGAGACAGCGCCGATGGATAGAACTACTCAACGACTACGACTGTGAAATTTGCTACCATCCCGGTAAAGCGAATGTCGTGGCCGACGCGTTAAGCAGAAAAGAAAGAACCAAACCTCTTAGAGTTCGATCATTAGAAATGACAATTCATTCACCACTCCCATCTCAAATACTCATAGCCCAATCGGAAGCTCTTCAGGAAGAGAATCGAGCTCACGAGAAAATTAAGGGCATGCTAGAAAGTGAGAATGGATTCATACGCAGATCCGATGGAATGTTATGCTTCAAGAAAAGATGCTGGATTCCTCTCTATGGAGGTATTCGAGATTTTATCATGCATGAATCTCACAAGTCCAAATATTCCATTCATCCCGGATCCACCAAAATGTACCAAGACCTCAAACAACTCTACTGGTGGCCAAACATGAAAGCTGACATTGCAACATATGTTGGGAAGTGTTTGACTTGTTCAAGGGTCAAAGCCGAAAGTCAGAAACCTTCTGGACTACTTGCACAACCCGAGATACCAGTTTGGAAATGGGAAAGAATCACTATGGATTTTATTACCAAGTTACCAAGGACGTCGACCGGATATGACACTATTTGGGTTATCGTCGACCGCTTAACCAAATCAGCTCATTTTCTGCCTATCAAAGAAACTGACGAGTTGGACACACTCGCTCAGTTGTACTTCAAAGAAATCATAATCCGACATGAGTCCCAGTCTCTATCATTTCAGACAGAGACAGTCGATTCACTTCAGGATTTTGGCAATCCCTGCAGAAAGCCCTCGGTACTCAATTGGACATGAGCACCGCCTATCATCCTCAAACTGATGGACAAAGTGAAAGAACAATCCAAACCTTAGAAGATATGCTTAGAGCATGTGTGATTGACTTCGGAAAAGGTTGGGACAAACACTTACCATTGGTTGAATTCTCGTACAACAACAGTTACCAAGCTAGCCTGAAGGCTGCACCTTTTGAAGCACTTTATAGGAGAAAGTGCAGATCACCTATCTGTTGGACAGAAGTTGGTGACATGCAGCTTACCGGACCAGAACTAATCCACGACACAACCGAGAAAATATTCAAAATCAAACATCGTCTCCAAGCCGCTCGTGACAGACAAAAGAGTTACGCAGACGTGAGAAGGAAACCCATGGAGTTTGAAGTCGGAGATAGAGTTATGCTAAAAGTTTCGCCTGGAAGGGGATGATACGCTTCGGAAAGCGTGGAAAACTCAACCCAAGGTACATCGGACCATTTAAAATCCTCGAGAGGATTGGTCCAGTTGCCTATAAGTTAGAACTTCCAGAAGAACTCAGTAGGATACACCCTACATTCCACGTATCTCAACTTAAGAAATGCCTATCGGACGAGACTCTCGTCATTCCACTAAAAGAGATTAAACTGGACGACAAACTTGTATTCACAGAGGAACCCGTAGAGATAATGGATAGAGAGGTTAAGCAGCTCAAGCAAAGCCGTATTCCTATTGTGAAAGTAAAATGGGACTCTAAGAGGGGACCAACGTACACATGGGAACGCGAAGATCAAATTCGTGAAAAATATCCTCATCTATTCCCGTAAAACCACTCTTAGTAGCCATTTTAGACTTGAATTCCGGGACGGAATTCGAATGAGGGAGGAGTACTGTAAGATCCCTCGAAAAAACCCTTGTAATCAATCTCAATGATTAATGATAATCCCGTATTGTCGTTTACTAACGCCTATTTTCACTAGAAATTTAAACTTTCCACTATTGTTATTAATAGCAACGCATTATATATATTTATATATATATATTATTATATATTTATATATATTATTATATATATATTTATTATATATATAAATATATATATATTAATTATATAATATATTATATATTATATATATTATATAATATATATATATTGTATACGCCATACTCGAGATAACACTTTTGTTGCAACAACACATTATCACAAGCAACGACAAGTGATCATATTCATCTAGTTAATACACCACACTTAACAAAAGTTAACATTTCCAAATACACCTAACCAAGAACTTAACTAAAAACACTAATCCTAAGTCCTAACTCTACACAAATTACCAACCGGTTGGACCCTTAATAGTTCGGCCCACATACTCCACTTAACCCATCGAATCCCACACAAACCCAACTGAAGTTTCACAGCCCAATCATCACAAGGCTTATTTCATTTTATTTCCTTCCTTTGCTCTTAACAACCGCTCGCTACCCACTTCCAAAAACCCGACCTTATTATTAATATCGAACATGACTTTCGTTATACATTCAAATGCACCACTTAATTAACTGCTGTGACACAAAAACCCAGCTAGAGATATCAAGTACTAGCACAATGATGAAACTTGTTTTGGCAGTCCCAATTCGAACCAAGCATATCACTAAAGACCTCGACACAAAACGTTATCATACTCCAACAATTCCACAACCTACTAACTATATTACTAAGTAAATGTGATACTTCATATGCAAAATAAACAAGAAACATGAATTGTAACTAAGCCACTCAAACTTGTGATAATATGTATAAGAACCGAATGAAGCAAGAAACATACAAGAACTAGCAGCCAAAATCACAACTACTCACACACGTTTCACACTCAAACTAGCATATCAACATACAAGTGTCCCCTATACACAGTGCTCCCAATCATTTGGTCAAATAGTCAATGCACAAGTGAGATATTTTGCTTATATAAACTCTTCCATTCGATCCAATCTCTTTCTTACACTCCTATCATTGTCTTTCAACATCAACACATTCCCAAAGCAACCTTTCTGTCGAGAATTTTGGAAGCAAACTCAATAAAGTCAAGTCATATAAGAACCATTCGAACCCACTGTCTCTTCTTGTGTTTCATTCGAACCACACAACTTCCGTCACACCCATTTAACTATCATTATACCTTCACTTAAATCTACTCCTTCACAAACAGAGAACTTAACCAGTTTTGGAGTAAAAGAGTTCTAAACAAGTGGGTTGTCTCCCTTCGTGTTCCATCCGACTAGCACTAAGTCTCCACCACCTTTCTCAAAGGTGTTGTAAGTCTTCTCGTCCCCTCTTAAATATATATCTCACGTACTCACTTGCATGCATATCTCATGCTACATACGAAACATATCTATTTTATTTCATACATACGATACAGTTACAAACTCGTCTCACATTCACCATATGCGCACGCCATGCATTATTCTAGATCGAACATATTTATTTTTACACACCACACAGTTATAAACTCATGTCGCATGATACCAAGTAAGGATTAAGAACCACTCACATCTTGCTAATACACGTTTAATTCACCACACCATGCATTATTATGTTTCTCATGTAAAACGTATATATTGACACTTCATTTAGTTGCATGCATATTTTACTTGAACTTAAAACACTTGAGCTCAACCGGTTATCAAAAGATAGAGAAAACATGTCAGACCTTAACTTGTTCGAACCACCCATGTCACGTTTAACATATGACCACTTTATGTACACCACACTAATTCAACTCGAACTCAAATAATAGCTCCCACGCCAAACCAGTTGAAAAGAGATAGAACAATATTCAAAATTTTACTATTTAAAACTCATTCGAACTAACCACTTCACGTTTAATTTAATGCGAAACATTTCATGCAAAACATAAATATTTTTGCACTTCTCAATAGTTCACATGGCGAACTAAATATTTCGTATTCTAAGATCCCACCCATAATGTCCTATCGACACTTAAAATAAACCCTTTTGAATACTACTCGACTAGTGTAAAACACTTAGAAAATTTCATGGTACATTTCACAAACTTACTTCATTCGACCAGGCCAAAAACCACTATTATATTTTCGAAATCTTGTATATAATATATCTAAATTATTACATCACTCGATAGACAAGCTGGCAAACTATATTTTTCATGTTCTAAGTTCGACCTCATGAGCTTGTTAACACGCTCAAAACATCTCATTTTGATCGACCATCACTAGCACTTAATAAACATTTTCAGAAATTATTAAACATTCGGTTGGGCCAAAAACCAAAGCCCAACAAGATTTTCGATAGCAAGGTCCAACAGGCCCATATAATATATTTTTAGAATCCTAAAAATAGCCCAAGTTCAAGCCCAAAACTATTTTCATGCCCTCGCCTCTAAATTTACTAACGGGCCTTAAATAGATTCGATACATGGCCCAATAATGTAAAAATAAGTTCTTTTCTGAAATAAGAAGTTGAAATAAGTTAAAATAAACTTAATAAAGTTATAGAAATTTTCAGAATATTTTTCCCGTCATTTTTATACAAAAAGGACTAAAAATGTAACGCGACTTAACCGAAAAAGACTAAAACTGCCAAACCTGGAAACTAAGGGACTGAAACTGTGAAAACAGTTGTAAAGGACTTAAGTTGACATACCATTGAACTCCAAGCCTTATATGGACATCTGGACAATTATTGGACTATTATTGGACTATGGACTGGACAAGGACTAACGACGTAACCAAACCACGGTTAGGGTAGAAAATATAAAATCTGAAAAGAACAAGGACCAACTATTATAACTTGTCACTTTTATCTTATTTTTCATTTTTGCACCATATCCTTACTTCATATGCATATTCGCATTATAGTTGCATATTAGTATTAGCGATAGAAATATTTCATGATTATATCTTATTTACTCGTTGAAGATATGATCTTACGAGATGTACAAGCACCATAATCATATAACATCTTCATTCTCAACGATTAGATCGTTGTATATCATTTGTATAATCATCATCCACCACTCATACACACACACCATAGAAATTAGTCAGATTCTCAGTTATTTATATATATTTACAGGTTCTATATCGAAGTTGTTATAATCACCTCTGAAATTATCACCAGTAACGCTTAAGGTGAGTCATGGCCTCACTTTTTAAACTCTTATTACTTTTTAAACTCCGTGAGGGGGATACATGCTATAAACTGATCACAAGTATTTTTCTGTATGCTACCTGACTTGATATATGCCTAAGTACACCATATTGCCATAAGACCCTTTATCATGAGCCATTAATCACTGCGGTGAACGCGAATATAATGAATAGATCTATTAGAGGACTGACAACCTATCCTACTAATACTAGGACGGAATGCTTTTTGCTAGTCGTATTAGTCGCGATGCATTATATTTGAGAAAAATAGGAATTGGCAAATCACCTATTACACGAGGGCAAAACCTTCATCATTAATTTGATGATCACCTCCGTTTATGCGGTACTTTGTTAACGTTTGCGTGTCATGAGACTTAGGGCAATATATGAACTGCGATATCAATTTCTAAACTGATTGTATCTCCAATACAATCTTACTTGTGAATCAAACTGATATTTAAATTACAAACTCCATGATTTCACTCAACATTATGTTGACTTTTAAGCATGTATCTCAGGGAACTAGAGGAGCAAGGCAAGGCATGGAGCAAGCATACCCTATCATAAATAAATGGTGTAAAATAAAGTTGTAATTCAGTTAAATTGATGTTTCTTTGGAGAAACCTTAGTACTCTGATGTAACGCTTTATAACTGAATTTGTATTATGGACCTATGTAAATTAAAAATGCGATCTCAGGCTGTTTTCCTATGATTTTGTTTTCGATCCTCACAGTAACACCCAAATGAATCTTCCGCTGCTATGTTTAAAATTTGGGGGTGTTACAGTTTGGTATCAGAGCTTCGGTTATAGAGAACCAAATGTTTTTAAACGTTGGACTATAACTACATTTTTCAAACAAATTAATTATACACCATGTTACCTTAAACTCTCCATGCCTGCTTGCTGCCGCGCTCGGTATGTTATACATTAGGATTATCATATATAAACCTTTGCATACTTGATAGTTACTGTGCACAACTAGATCATCTTATGCTTATACTACACCACTTGATGTTAGTAAGTTACTTATTTTACTATATATGGATCATTACAGTACTATGTCATTTATCACCCACTTTAGTGTATCATCGGAGCCGGACTCCGATGGATCCCTAGCATCAGTCACGTCCCCCGTACTTCCCGATGCTGTAGTACCAGAGATTGTGCCCGACGCGATTGAACCCTTTGTAGAGGGTAGAGCCCGCCCATACCTTTATTAGATGACCCTCATGTGCCAGATTTGTCAGCACCTACGTTACCACCGCATTTTGTCTATGACACCTACTCTCCTTTCTATATACCACCCCCTGACGACTTGTACTATGAAAGTCAGCAATGGCTCCCTGCTGATGATTTACCCGAGCCCCATCATGTTACACCACCATCACTACCTGACCATGTGCTTGACATACATACCCAGACATATGAACTACCACCTCGACAGCGGGATCCGATTCCTGCAGAGGATATTCCTTCATCGAGTAGACGTCGCATCTCGGACCAGATACACCCATCCTCACCATCACTGCCTTACCCTCCTGGTTTCACTCCCCCAGCTCAGACCCATGATGCTTGGGAAGGATTTAGACCAGTAGTCACCCATACCCTTATACCATCCACAGTGGTGACACGACTCGAGAGTCACGGAGAGCAGATTGAGTCACTTCTTCGGATGATCGACCATGTGCCATTGGATTCCCAGGGACTATCAGCGATACTCTGCATAGGTTGGCTTCCAACAGAGCAGTGGTACAGCAGTGTTTGAGACAGATGCAGACAGACTTGGCAGATACCCGTTCCCACGCGATATCCATACGTAGAGAGGGCCAGGACTTAGCTTGGGAGGCTCATTTGGCACAGCGTAGAGCTGACACATTGGAGAGACTCATGGGAGACATACAGATGGAGCATCAGGCTGAGATACAGAGACTCAGAGACCAGATCTCAGAGCTCACAAGGCGTACGGATAGACCTGAGCAGTAGACATAGTTAGCATGATTGTATAGTTTGAGACATTGTAGTCTGCCGCATGTGGCAATTAATAAAGACTCTTGTATCGTTTTGTTGTATAACTCAACTGATCAAGTTATTAATGTTGTAATGCTGGTAGTAATGTACTATATATCTGTTAACTTATGTATTATGGTTGTTCGTATGTATTGTAATTGTATCCAGACATGTCATGATGTTACCTGTTATTATTATGATTCTCTAATTGTGTAAATATTGTAAAAACCTGAACACATAAAATATGGTGACATGAAATTCAGTTTGTATGATTAAATCGATTGTTCCTTAACAATCCCACATCTGTGAATTGATAAATTACAGAGACATCATAATTATGGGAAAATATTCAATTTAATCATCATTTCACACCATGATTACATTGTGCATATACTCAGCTATTCTATTCAAATTCTAAATCTGTACTCTTGTGCCATTAATAGAAAATGGAACATAGCACACACGAAACTACCAACAATACCGTAGCATTGACGCTTGAGGAGGTTCAAAGAATGATTGATGATGGCATCGCCGCAGCACGCGAGGCCGATGCAGCAAACTGCTCAAGCAATACTATGGGAGCAACAAATGAAAGTGAGGCATCTACTCCACGTAAATGCACTTACAAAGAATTCGTGAATTGTCAACCCACCACCTTCAGAGGCGTAGAAAGAGTGACTGAATTAGCCCAGTGGTTTGAATGCATGGAAACGGTATTCATGAGAAGCAACTGTGCAGAAAACAACAAGGTCACTTTTGCCACTGGAACCCTAAGGGGAGATGCACTATCTTGGTGGAATGCTACTGTCAAAATAATGGGTGCTGAAGCAGCATTCCAAATCTCTTGGACCGAACTGAAGAATAAAATGCTGGAAAAGTACTGTCCTCGGACAGAGGTCAGAAAGCTTGAAGATGAATTTCACGAGTTAGTGGTGAAAAACTGTGACGTCAGTGCATACAACCGAAGGTTTCTAGAATTATCTCTTCTGTGTCCACACATGGTATCTGACTTGGAAAAGCTGTTGGAAAAATATGTGGAAGGACTACCTTCAAGCATTGAAGGAGATGTTACCGCATCCAACCCAAAGACCCTCGAAGCCGCATTCGTGTTTGCTCAGCGAATGATGAATCGAGAGCTTAAACGAGGTTCTAAATCCACAGTCATTGGGCAGAAGAGGAACTATGATAACCCTGGCAGCAACAACCGGAACAGCAACAGTTATTACAATCACAACAGGAACTACTGCAACAATGACCGAAACAACCGCAACAGAGATTACCAGCAAAGCCGAAATGACCTTCATCGCCAACAGAACCGTCGTCAAGAGGCCGCAAGGGCTTATGTGGCTGCACCTGCTGAAGGAAAAATGTATGCTGGGACAAAACCCCAGTGTAATCGGTGCAAGATGCATCATACCGGACCATGTACCGCCATCTGCGGTAACTGTCGGAGGATAGGTCATGTGACCCGAGACTGCAGAGCCACGGGAGCGAATGCGCACCCAGTAGCATAAAGTGCCACGGCTGTGGTGAAACAGGTCATTATAAAAGTCACTGCCCCAAGAATGTTAATCAGGTTGCCCGAGGAAGAGCTTACGTACTCGAAGATGGAAACATGCCACAGAACCCCAACGTCACCACGGGTACTTTCTTACTGAATCAACATAGTGCTAAGATATTATTTGATTCTGGAGCTGATAGGAGTTTTGTATCTACTTCATTTGCTTTATTGCTTAATATTGCACCCGTAGAATTAGATACCGCGTACGAAATTGAAATAGCCGACGGGAAATTGTTAAACACCAACACCGTACTAGAAAACTGCACCCTAACCCTCCAAAACAAAACATTTCCAATTGATCTCATGCCCATTCAACTTGGAAGCTTTGACGCAATTGTGGGTATGGATTGGTTATCCAAACATCGTGCCCGAATCATCTGCGACGAAAAAGTTGTCCAAATTCCCATAGACAATGAAACGTTAACCGTTCGTTGTGATCACTATAAAACCCAACTCAATATCATCTCATACGTCAAAACGGTGAAATACATAAACAAAGGATGTCACGTCTTTTTAGTCCAAGTAACGGAAGATAAATCGAAAGAGAAAGAAAAACGACTGGAAGAAGTGCCAGTTGTAAATGAGTTTGCAGAAGTATTCCCCGAAGACTTGCCAGGTATTCCACCCATCCGGCAAGTAGAATTTCGAATCGATTTAGTGCCTGGAGCAGCACCCGTTGCAAAAGCACCATATCGATTAGCCCCTTCCGAAATGAAAGAATTATCTGAGCAGTTGAAAGAACTGTCAGATAAAGGATTCATCCAACCCAGCTCATCACCTTGGGGAGCACCAGTCCTGTTTGTCAAAAAGAAAGACGGAACATTCCGAATGTGCATCGATTATAGAGAGTTGAACAAACTCACAGTGAAAAATCGATACCCATTACCAAGAATCGACGATCTATTTGACCAACTGCAAGGATCGAGTGTTTACTCAAAAATCGATCTAAGATCAGGATACCACCAACTAAGGGTCAGAGAAGAAGACGTTCCCAAAATAGCCTTTCAAACACGATACGGACATTACGAATTCCGCGTAATGCCATTTGGTCTTACCAACGCACCGGCAGTGTTCATGGATCTAATGAACCGCGTGTGTAAGCCATATCTGGACAAGTTCGTAATCGTATTCATCGACGACATTTTGATCTACTCACGTAACGAAAAGGAGCATGCGGAACATTTGAGAACCATTTTGGGTGTACTCAAACAAGAAAAACTGTATGCAAAATTTTCCAAATGTGATTTTTGGATCTCCACCGTTCAATTCTTAGGTCATATCATCAACAGTCAAGGTATTCACGTTGACCCCGCCAAGATCGAAGCAGTCAAAGGTTGGGCTTCGCCCACCACTCCCATTGAAATTCGACAATTTTTAGGACTCGCTGGTTACTATCGAAGGCTTATAGAAGGTTTTTCCAAAATCGCAAAACCTTTGACAGAACTCACTCAGAAAAACAAGAAGTATATCTGGGAAGAGAAACAAGAATCAGCATTTCAATTCTTAAAACAAAAACTCTGTGAAGCACCAATTCTAGCGCTACCAGACGGAAGCGAAGACTTTGTAGTATATTGTGACGCATCACATCATGGTTTAGGTGCGGTACTAATGCAGAGAGACAAAGTCATAGCTTATGCGTCTCGACAACTCAAGAAAAATGAGGAAAATTATACCACTCATGATCTAGAACTAGGAGCAGTAGTATTCGCTCTTAAAATATGGAGACATTACCTATACGGTACAAAGTGCACGGTATACACCGATCACAAAAGTCTTCAACACATACTGGATCAGAAAGAGTTGAATATGAGACAGCGCCGATGGATAGAACTACTCAACGACTACGACTGTGAAATTTGCTACCATCCCGGTAAAGCGAATGTCGTGGCCGACGCGTTAAGCAGAAAAGAAAGAACCAAACCTCTTAGAGTTCGATCATTAGAAATGACAATTCATTCACCACTCCCATCTCAAATACTCATAGCCCAATCGGAAGCTCTTCAGGAAGAGAATCGAGCTCACGAGAAAATTAAGGGCATGCTAGAAAGTGAGAATGGATTCATACGCAGATCCGATGGAATGTTATGCTTCAAGAAAAGATGCTGGATTCCTCTCTATGGAGGTATTCGAGATTTTATCATGCATGAATCTCACAAGTCCAAATATTCCATTCATCCCGGATCCACCAAAATGTACCAAGACCTCAAACAACTCTACTGGTGGCCAAACATGAAAGCTGACATTGCAACATATGTTGGGAAGTGTTTGACTTGTTCAAGGGTCAAAGCCGAAAGTCAGAAACCTTCTGGACTACTTGCACAACCCGAGATACCAGTTTGGAAATGGGAAAGAATCACTATGGATTTTATTACCAAGTTACCAAGGACGTCGACCGGATATGACACTATTTGGGTTATCGTCGACCGCTTAACCAAATCAGCTCATTTTCTGCCTATCAAAGAAACTGACGAGTTGGACACACTCGCTCAGTTGTACTTCAAAGAAATCATAATCCGACATGGAGTCCCAGTCTCTATCATTTCAGACAGAGACAGTCGATTCACTTCAGGATTTTGGCAATCCCTGCAGAAAGCCCTCGGTACTCAATTGGACATGAGCACCGCCTATCATCCTCAAACTGATGGACAAAGTGAAAGAACAATCCAAACCTTAGAAGATATGCTTAGAGCATGTGTGATTGACTTCGGAAAAGGTTGGAACAAACACTTACCATTGGTTGAATTCTCGTACAACAACAGTTACCAAGCTAGCCTGAAGGCTGCACCTTTTGAAGCACTTTATAGGAGAAAGTGCAGATCACCTATCTGTTGGACAGAAGTTGGTGACATGCAGCTTACCGGACCAGAACTAATCCACGACACAACCGAGAAAATATTCAAAATCAAACATCGTCTCCAAGCCGCTCGTGACAGACAAAAGAGTTACGCAGACGTGAGAAGGAAACCCATGGAGTTTGAAGTCGGAGATAGAGTTATGCTAAAAGTTTCGCCCTGGAAGGGGATGATACGCTTCGGAAAGCGTGGAAAACTCAACCCAAGGTACATCGGACCATTTAAAATCCTCGAGAGGATTGGTCCAGTTGCCTATAAGTTAGAACTTCCAGAAGAACTCAGTAGGATACACCCTACATTCCACGTATCTCAACTTAAGAAATGCCTATCGGACGAGACTCTCGTCATTCCACTAAAAGAGATTAAACTGGACGACAAACTTGTATTCACAGAGGAACCTGTAGAGATAATGGATAGAGAGGTTAAGCAGCTCAAGCAAAGCCGTATTCCTATTGTGAAAGTAAAATGGGACTCTAAGAGGGACCAACGTACACATGGGAACGCGAAGATCAAATTCGTGAAAAATATCCTCATCTATTCCCGTAAACCACTCTTAGTAGCCATTTTAGACTTGAATTCCGGGACGGAATTCGAATGAGGGAGGAGTACTGTAAGATCCCTCGAAAAAACCCTTGTAATCAATCTCAATGATTAATGATAATCCCGTATTGTCGTTTACTAACGCCTATTTTCACTAGAAATTTAAACTTTCCACTATTGTTATTAATAGCTACGCATTATATATAATAATATATATATATATATATAATATATATATATATAATATATTATATATATATTATATATATATATATATATATATATATATATATTGTATACGCCATACTCGAGATAACACTTTTGTTGCAACAACACATTATCACAAGCAACGACAAGTGATCATATTCATCTAGTTAATACACCACACTTAACAAAAGTTAACATTTCCAAATACACCTAACCAAGAACTTAACTAAAAACACTAATCCTAAGTCCTAACTCTACACAAATTACCAACCGGTTGAACCCTTAATAGTTCGGCCCACATACTCCACTTAACCCATCGAATCCCACACAAACCCAACTGAAGTTTCACAGCCCAATCATCACAAGGCTTATTTCATTTTATTTCCTTCCTTTGCTCTTAACAACCGCTCGCTACCCACTTCCAAAAACCCGACCTTATTATTAATATCGAACATGACTTTCGTTATACATTCAAATGCACCACTTAATTAACTGCTATGACACAAAAACCCAGCTAGAGATATCAAGTACTAGCACAATGATGAAACTTGTTTTGGCAGTCCCAATTCGAACCAAGCATATCACTAAAGACCTCGACACAAAACGTTATCATACTCCAACAATTCCCACAACCTACTAACTATATTACTAAGTAAATGTGATACTCCATATGCAAAATAAACAAGAAACATGAATTGTAACTAAGCCACTCAAACTTGTGATAATATGTATAAGAACCGAATGAAGCAAGAAACATACAAGAACTAGCAGCCAAAATCACAACTACTCACACATGTTTCACACTCAAACTAGCATATCAACATACAAGTGTCCCCTATACACAGTGCTCCCAATCATTTGGTCAAATAGTCAATGCACAAGTGAGATATTTTGCTTATATAAACTCTTCCATTCGATCCAATCTCTTCCTTATATTCCTATCACTGTCTTTCAACATCAACACATTCCCAAAGCAACCTTTCTGTCGAGAATTTTGGAAGCAAACTCAATAAAGTCAAGCCATATAAGAACCATTCGAACCCACTGTCTCTTCTTGTGTTTCATTCGAACCACACAACTTCCGTCACACCCATTTAACTATCATTATACCTTCACTTAAATCTACTCCTTCACAAACAGAGAACTTAACCAGTTTTGGAGTAAAAGAGTTCTAAACAAGTGGGTTGTCTCCCTTCGTGTTCCATCCGACTAGCACTAAGTCTCCACCACCTTTCTCAAAGGTGTTGTAAGTCTTCTCGTCCCCTCTTAAATATATATCTCACGTACTCACTTGCATGCATATCTCATGCTACATACGAAACATATCTATTTTATTTCATACATACGATACAGTTACAAACTCGTCTCACATTCACCATATGCGCACGCCATGCATTATTCTAGATCGAACATATTTATTTTTACACACCACACAGTTATAAACTCATGTCGCATGATACCAAGTAAGGATTAAGAACCACTCACATCTTGCTAATACACGTTTAATTCACCACACCATGCATTATTATGTTTCTCATGTAAAACGTATATATTGACACTTCATTTAGTTGCATGCATATTTTACTCGAACTTAAAACACTTGAGCTCAATCGGTTATCAAAAGATAGAGAAAACATGTCAGACCTTAACTTGTTCGAACCACCCATGTCACGTTTAACATATGACCACTTTATGTACACCACACTAATTCAACTCGAACTCAAATAATAGCTCCCACGCCAAACCAGTTGAAAAGAGATAGAACAATATTCAAAATTTTACTAGTTAAAACTCATTCGAACTAACCACTTCACGTTTAATTTAATGCGAAACATTTCATGCAAAACATAAATATTTTTGCACTTCTCAATAGTTCACATGGCGAACTAAATATTTCGTATTCTAAGATCCCACCCATAATGTCCTATCGACACTTAAAATAAACCCTTTTGAATACTACTCGACTAGTGTAAAACACTTAGAAAATTTCATGGTACATTTCACAAACTTACTTCATTCGACCAGGCCAAAAACCACTATTATATTTTCGAAATCTTGTATATAATATATCTAAATTATTACATCACTCGATAGACAAGCTGGCAAACTATATTTTTCATGTTCTAAGTTCGACCTCATGAGCTTGTTAACACGCTCAAAACATCTCATTTTGATCGACCATCACTAGCACTTAATAAACATTTTCAGAAATTATTAAACATTCGGTTGGGCCAAAAACCAAAGCCCAACAAGATTTTCGATAGCAAGGTCCAACAGGCCCATATAATATTTTTTTAGAATCCTAAAAATAGCCCAAGTTCAAGCCCAAAACTATTTTCATGCCCTCGCCTCTAAATTTACTAACGGGCCTTAAATAGATTCGATACATGGCCCAATAATGTAAAAATAAGCTCTTTTCTGAAATAAGAAGTTGAAATAAGTTAAAATAAACTTAATAAAGTTATAGAAATTTTAGAATATTTTTCCCGTCATTTTTATACAAAAAGGACTAAAAATGTAACGCGACTTAACCGAAAAGGACTAAAACTGCCAAACCTGGAAACTAAGGGACTGAAACTGTGAAAACAGTTGTAAAGGACTTAAGTTGACATACCATTGAACTCCAAGCCTTATATGGACATCTGGACAATTATTGGACTATTATTGGACTATGGACTGGACAAGGACTAACGACGTAACGCAAACCACGGTTAGGGTAGAAAATATAAAATCTGAAAAGAACAAGGACCAACTATTATAACTTGTCACTTTTATCTTATTTTTCATTTTTGCACCATATCCTTACTTCATATGCATATTCGCATTATAGTTGCATATTAGTATTAGCGATAGAAATATTTCATGATTATATCTTATTTACTCGTTGAAGATATGATCTTACGAGATGTACAAGCACCATAATCATATAACATCTTCATTCTCATGATTAGATCGTTGTATATCATTTGTATAATCATCATCCACCACTCATACACACACACCACTAGAAATTAGTCAGATTCTCAGTTATTTATATATATTTACCAGGTTCTATATCGAAGTTGTTATAATCACCTCTGAAATTATCACATTAACGCTTAAGGTGAGTCATGGCCTCACTTTTTAAACTCTTATTACTTTTTAAACTCCGTGAGGGGGATACATGCTATAAACTGATCACAAGTATTTTTCTGTATGCTACCTGACTTGATATATGCCTAAGTACACCATATTGCCATAAGACCCTTTATCATGAGCCATTAATCACTGCGGTGAACGTGAATATAATGAATAGATCTATTAGAGGACTGACAACCTATCCCACTAATACTAGGACGGAATGCTTTTTGCTAGTCGTATTAGTCGCGATGCATTATATTTGAGAAAAATAGGAATTGGCAAATCACCTATTACACGAGGGCAAAACCTTCATCATTAATTTGATGATCACCTCCGTTTATGCGGTACTTTGTTAACGTTTGCGTGTCATGAGACTTAGGGCAATATATGAACTGCGATATCAATTTCTAAACTGATTGTATCTCCAATACAATCTTACTTGTGAATCAAACTGATATTTAAATTACAAACTCCATGATTTCACTCAACATTATGTTGACTTTTAAGCATGTATCTCAGGGAACTAGAGGAGCAAGGCAAGGCATGGAGCAAGCATACCCTATCATAAATAAATGGTGTAAAATAAAGTTGTAATTCAGTTAAATTGATGTTTCTTTGGAGAAACCTTAGTACTCTGATGTAACGCTTTATAACTGAATTTGTATTATGGACCTATGTAAATTAAAAATGCCATCTCAGGCTGTTTTCCTATGATTTTGTTTTCGATCCTCACAGTAACACCCAAATGAATCTTCCGCTGCTATGTTTAAAATTTGGGGGTGTTACACATATTACGAGCTTCAATGAATTATTAATCTGCTAAATCATTGATGAGGAGTCTAGCAAGGAGTTACTACAAGAGAGTCTTAATCACCATCTTCGTTGCAGTAGTTTTATGTGTCTCATTCCATGTATTGTGCCTGACAAATTCATAAACATCACGTACTCTCAGCTTTGGCAAAAAGGTCATTTCATGTCCTTTTTGAGGGGGAGAATTAGCGCGAGTTTCCTAGCAGTTCCGTCTCCAGCGATGTGAATTTTAGCGGTTCCGGTTACAGCGATTCAGGATTCAGTGGTTCAGTCTCCAGCAGGTTGAATATTAGCGGTTCCAGTTTCAGTGGTTTAGCTTTCAGCGGGTTGGCTCTTAGCGACTTTCCTAAGATTTCAGCGGTTTGATACTTAATGTTGTGCAGTTTGTTCCTGAATTTAATTCCCGGTTAGATCTCAAGAACTGTAAAATCCTGTACACAGTACGACAACTATTCCATGCACAGCACCAATAACATCCAAGCAGCTGGGTCAGACAGCTATGTTTGTTTGGACTGACTATGATTCTTAGGCACTGCTAAGAATTTGCGCATGTTTCTTCTCCCTTTGACTATTCAACCGCACAAAATGATCACGAAGTTAATTTGGCATTCCTTGTTTGAGATTGAAGTTGAATTTCACAAAGGCGTCTACTTAGTTTATCTTGAAGTCGGGGTTGGTTGGATGCATGACCTTCAATGATAACTTGCTCGTTCTTAACATTTAAGTTGAAGACTTAGGTTATCTAGTTACCAGCAGTCGGGGTAACTATCACTTAAGAGTCATGGGAGTACTCAGTGTCACACGTCAATGACGTTGTCGATAATCGCAAGAGGTGTTAATGTCTCATACGTTGGTTGGGTATTGAGCACTTAGAGATTTGTTTGGAGCATTAATTTTCTACACCGTTCTTCCAACATTAATGCAAGCTTAAGTAACCAATTTGGGGACTACTACTTCAGTTTTTCAACATTGGTATATCGGGTTTCCTTCATCATGTGGTCACAAATAGATGTTTGTGTACGAGGTTGGTCAGTTGGACAAAGGTTTAAAAGTTATGATGTGATCTGTAATTCCCACAAGATATTCTTAACCCAAACAAATGTTCACCAAAACCAAATCAGTCATGCCACATTCAATCTGTTACTGTCTCACTGTTTCTTCTTGGTTTTGTAAAAGCCCGCGAAAGAACTTATTTCTCGGTTTAAACCATAGATTTGTAAAATCCCGTGATGATGGGCTTAGCGCTCTTGACCATGATCGGGTTAAAACCATTATCAAAGTTCAGCTATTACATCACAAATGGCTGGATCGGGGCATTTAATCGACAAGATGTGACTACGGTGTTTGTTCAGTATTATTTATTTGAGGCTGAAGTGAAATTTCATGGGTGCGTGTACTTAGTATCTGAAGATATCGGGGAGGTTGGATGAAGATTCTTCGAGATCCTTGTTCGAGCGTTCAACATCTACAATGACGACGACTTGGATATCTAGTTATTTTTTCTTTCTTCCTATTACAAAATAACTATAACTTTAAGGAGTCACGTTGTAGTGCTCAGTGTCACACGACGTTGTGGATATCCAAGAGGTGATGTACGTCTTATACTTGATGGTTGGTTGGTTGAAGAGTATAGAGTACTTAGGGATTCAATGTCGCACGAAGTCTCTACACCGCTCTTTATCTCGCATTAGTACAAGTTTAAGTCACAAGTTCGGGTTATATTACTTCAGTCTCAAGTTCATCATATTGGGTTTTCTCCATCAGTGGTCACGACATCAAGCCAACAAAATGATAATGAGGTTGGTAAAGAGTTAGATGAGAGAAGTAGTAAAGAGAGAGATTATGGCTTCTGTACACGTCAGTGCAGGCCTCGTTCTTCATCATATGACGTCTGAATACCTCAGTTCAGGCCTCGCTCTTCATTAGTATGACGTCTGTACACATCAGTGCAGGCCTCGCTCTTCATCATAATGACGTCTGTACACTTCAGTGCAGGCCTCGATCTTCAAAGAAAAGAAAAGTGTACGCTTGAGTGCACTTTATCTTCAAAAGAAGAGGAATCTTCTTATTTATGGCCATTCTCATCAACAAGTTTCATGCTCTTTCCGTGCTCATTCAATCTTCAAGTGGATCGACACACATTGGAGTATATTCTTATTCACTTATTCAACCAAAAATTGCAGTTGACAGGCATATGCAATTTTTGAGGGGGGGAAAGGGTGAATAAACAACATGTTAGTCTTCAAGAACCGTCAAGTAGAGCTACTTATCGTTGATGGTATTCATATTCACTCGTTCAATCATCAAAAATTGAAGTTGGCAGGCATATGCAATTTTTGAGGGGGGGGGGGGAAAGGGTGAATATTAATCTACATGTTGATTAATGATTGAGAAATGGTCAAACGACTCCTGAATACGTCAGTTCAGGATTCGTGCAAACCATGGTTCACCAACACTACTTCTTCCTCCGTCTATCAAGGTGTTGAAGAACATGGTCATGGAATGCTAATCGACATAGTCTCACGGGTTGGTACAATCAGCAACAATGGGTTTCTAGTCAATGCTTCATGTACACTTCATTAGGCTACATGTACACATCATGATGATGATTCCGATTAATCGTAACCATCATGGGGGAGAGAAATGTGTACACCAAGGATGCACAACAGGTTCACGTGATCGGGCTTAATCATTTATTCCGGTGTTGATAACCGCAAAGATGATCAGTGGTTCAACTTGTTACCATGGTATTAACGTTTCACTCTTACGTCATGGGCTGATTAATCGTAACCATCAGGGGAGAGAGAATGTGTACATCAAGGACGCACAACAGGTTCACGTGATCAGGGCTTAATATCCAAGGATGGATACATACTATAGATGATCAGTGGTTCAACTTGTTACTTTGGTGTTATACTAAAGACTGAAGAAGGTCGAGTCGTCAGTCTATTCTACATTCTCTGTTGGGTGTTATCATCTCATGTGTATGCTGCGGGCTGATGGGTTATATGTAAGGTTACTGGAAGGCATTTGGTGAGATGAAGATGGTTGGTATTCGGTTCCTCCATACTGGGCAATCTTGAAGAAGGTCGAGTCTGCAGTCTTCTCTACATTCTCCGCTATGTGTTAAAAGACTAAAGACGGCATGCATTTGGTTATCAAAAGACTTCTTCATATTATGGGTGTTCATCCAAAGTCTTCTTCTTCCTCCTATTATGGGTGTTCATCAGAAAGGTTGTCAGATTGGGGGAGAGCACTAATTAGGGGAGAGTGAAAAGCCAGAATCAATCCCTGTTTAAAAGTGCTCACATTGCTCTTCAGCAAGTCAAGTGATGAATGCGGAGAAGATTCAGAATGCTGAGGAGTAATGGTTTCTGGTTCGTATCCTTGTATATATATACTTGTTCATATCTTATACCATCTTGTAAATAGATATATAGAAAACCTGCTTTTTGTATATAAAGAAACTTAAAACCAGAAAATCCATAAAAATTAGAAAATAGAAAATACCAAAAATAGTTTCACCTAGGCATGTCTTCTGTTTATCGATAACATTTACGGACCTAGAAATGTCATTCAATAATGGCACGGGTCTTTAAATGAAGCTCGAGCAGAAGTTAAAATGGATGGTTAAAACATGTCTAAATGGTTTGCTATTACTTTAAATAGCAACCCGCACTTCAAAATGGGGAAAGCACGTCGCAAAAAAGACGGCTGTTCCTCCAACTGGGTGATGTTCACCTGGGCATGGATTACTTTATATCCATGTTTCTTTGATCTGATGTACGTTTCAGTGCATCATTTCTTGAAAAGGAAGAGAAATCTTCTTTGTATGCAAATAGTTTTCATTCAATGATTCTTCTGAAAATTATTTGTGAGACACTTAGTGATTACGTGTTGCTTGAAATTCTTTTATACTTGGATTGTGCATAAAATTTGTCACTCAATCAACGACTACAAATATTTAACTAGAATACGGGTCATTGATTGAGGGGGAGAGTGAATTCAAATTTTATATCATCAAACGGATTTATTGGTTAAATCATACTTGTTAGAAATGGTTTTGTAGTTAATGGGGAATTAGTTGAAGAGGATCTTGCTAAAACTTTATATCAAATGGCCAAACGTGTTAGTTGCTAGAAAGTTTAGAACATTATGTGCAATTTTCTTATAGTTTCCTAGCTTTATGTATCTAGAAGGTTCATTTGTGTTACTTTGGTATCCTCGTTTAATCCCCTAAATACTTTAAGACTCAAAACCTAAAAGAAGTAAGAAAACCAGTTGTGTTTGATGTTCTTGAATACTCCTATGACACTTGTATGATCTGAATGAATGAGTTTCAAATGTTGTTTGACTCTTGTTAGTCGATTGCTGCTTAATTGTTGTTGATATTGTGCATATGTTCTCAAGATTCGCTTAGGTATATTGCTATTATGTTAGAATCATGTTCCTAAGATCCTGAATTGAATATTGAAATCTGTGTGAATTGCCATGTTCATGATTGCTAATTGCTCTTCATGCTAGATAGTGGTTTGACGTACTTCCTGATTGTGGTTTGATTATAAGATGAACTTGGTATTATAATGTGGCAAGCTGCTGAAGGGTAGCTATTAAGGAATAGTGTATCTGTATGTATGTATATCTGTGTTGATATTCTTATGCAGATTCCATAGCCAAAATGAATGTGCCAGTTCCCATTCTAACCATTTGATCAGACGTTCAAACTCTATTGATTGGCTCGGAATTCACCACAGCAACAACGTCGGCAACAACAACAACAACAACACTTTCACCACCACCACCACCATTCATCTATTTTGGTCTCGCCAAGTGGGGATCAACTACATTTGCGAAAGATTTGTTGGTGGATGGATGATTGATGTTGACCACTGACTCACTCAGAAAAGCGGATTATCACATCATCTGCGCAAAAAGGTCAATATCATTTGTGTCATAAAAGTTATCTTGTGCATAATGAGCAGTGAATCTCCCTCTTAGATTAAGGGGGAGCAAAGTATGTTTCATCATCAGAACATGTTAAACCTGACCACATTTTCTCCCATGTTTTCTAAATTATTTAAATCAATTGGGATCACAAATCTCAAAAGGTTTGAAATTTTTGATCGGGGGAGAGAATGTGATTTAAATATGAAATCTGATAAAATGTGATGTTTTGGACTCAAATGTTAGGCTCTTCCATATGTGCTAAACTCTTTCGTATATCGATGCACATATTGAGGGGGAGCGAATGGACAAAAAGGATTTGGCATAGCATGAGATCGTGACTCAAACTTAACTAATGAATTGACGAAACCTATACTGTCATTGATCGAAAGGACATATCCTGGCCGGGTAATAATTTCAAGCTGGTCTAACCAGTGATGTAAGCGTGTCTCGAAAAGGATGTGTCTGAGTAGAGTGTACCGTTTCGAGAAACTTTCTGTGGACTTGACCAGGCCGGGTAATAATTTCAAGCTAGTCTAACTAGTGATGTAAGCGTGTCTCGAATTGGTTAGGTTCACTGAAAGTTGATCAATTCAAAAAGTGCAAGCTCTACCCAACATGTGCAAATTTATAAAACAATCATCCGAGCACATGTTGAGGGGGAGCATTTGAAAAATATAAAACTCTCAAAGTGTTAGCAAAATGTGTTTCATAATAATGAACACTTTGAGAGATTTTTCAAGGATTTGGTTTTATGTCAATCGTGAAAGAATACCAAAGACTGACCATTTTAATGAATGCATGGAGTTATAAGGATGGTTAGGTTAGGCTCAAGTTCCCACGATCCTGCCAGAGCCGGAGGGATCTACCCAGGGACAATCCACTAGTTAGTGTAGAAGTCCTTAGGTATGATTAAAAAAGGAGAAAAGTGAATAAGGGAAGAGTGCCGACTGAGATGGAACTAGTACTGGAACAAACCCAACAAGGTACTAGTAAGGAAGTCTCGGTAAGCACTGAAGGGGTTGAAGAATGAAAAAGAAATGTAAAGGTAAAGGGTGAAAAGAAAGAAGCCCTCCTTACACTTAGGCACAAACCGGGTCAATACATATGCTGTCAGAATCACTTAGTTGATTGCTAGCATTGAAGAGAAAGTATCATGGACCCAGTGATACGCTGCACAACCCTCCCTAGCCACTCAAGGTCCCTCAAAGGACTCTTGTTTCACTTGTCACGGAGATCAATACATTTCTATCGTCTCTCTCACTCCGAGTTAGATGATATTGAAAAGGTAGCAGTCCTCTCCAGCCTCCGATCACCAAATCAAAACGCACAATTGAGTCTAGAGCCACGAGATGCATAATAAGATCTCATAGGGACACGAATTATTTCTACACTGGGTGTTCAACATTAAGGACACCAGTTGTAAACTTAAGAGTCCTACGCAGATCTTAGCAATCTGCCAGAACATTTATGAGGGAATTTACAAATGTAATTCTCAATGATTGAATGGAAATTCCTGCCAGGGTCAACATCAAGCAGCCCTGAAAGCAGGTCACTTCGGTAATTCTTTATGGATTACGCTTAGTGGTCACGGCGGTTTCTAACGGTCTACAGTCGTGGAGTGATCTCCAGCGACTCACCTAATCGTTGATGTGCTACGGTTCGATCTTAAAAAGCCCTCTGTGGGTTTTCGATTAGGAACGGTCTTGGTAAGGATTAGAGAGAGTTTTCACACTATGCTGTTAACAATCTCGAAGTCCGAACCTGTAAGTACCGGTCGATTTGTTGCTAACTATCGTACGCAGGAACTTCTGGCGATTGTAGCTGTGGAATGCTGTAGCTGGTTGCTGTTGTAGCTGGTTGCAGAAAAGATGCAAATCCTCTACCACATGTTCACACTACATCATCATCTTAAACAAAGAAGTCATGATCAATCTAAAAAGACCTTCAACAATGCTTCCGCAACTCTGAAGCTAAAGATCATGATCCAGAAAAGTGTGAGCATGTCGACACAACATACACAATCCATTACCACATGTTCACTCTACTCCATCATCATATTCAAAGAAGTCATGACAACCTAAAAGACCTTCAACACAGCTTCTGCAAACTCTGATGCTGAAAGTCATGACCCTGACTAGAGTGAGCATGTCGGCTCAAAGAATAACACATCACGTGGTGACATACTGCTGAAAGATGACTTGAAGACAAACGTTGGATGATGAACTCAAAGAATTCTCAAAGATCATCCAAGACAACCGATCAGTCATCAAAAGATTACTGCTGAATGCACAAAGTTTCAAGACGTTGAAGAATCGAAGACTACGAGCTATGAAGTCAAGATCATAAGATCAAATGCTAGAATTCGAAATATTATTTCCGGGGTGACCTCCCTTAGGGGGAGATTGTTAGGAATATAAATATTCATATGAAGGTTCGGTCACCCCGAGTATCAATTTAGCATTTATGTAGCTCGTAGGCTTATTATTATTATTAGTATTATTAGTATTATTAGTATTATTAGATTAGTCGTATCTATATTTGTGGAGTGGGTCGGGGCTTTCCCCACTGTCAGCTCACTCCACAGCCCACTAGGGGCACAAATATTAGTAAGTATATAAACCCCTTCCCACACATGGGAAGGGTGGAACTCTTGTAACATTTCACACATTGAATCTAATATTCACAATTTTTCCCTTCATCTCTTTCTCTCTCTAGTTCATCTCTCTAACTCAAACCATGGATCTAATCTTCCATAACCCAAGACCACCCGAATCATCCACACAATCAAGATGGTTATATCCTACAATGTCACAACCATGATTTTTAGCAGGTTAGTTTGACCTATAGTCTCAACTCATTTAACTTTTTCTTGGTATGTATTACTTGCTTATTTGTGATATGCGTATTATATGTGGTATATGAGTAGTATAAGTGCGTGTGTGGACCACTAAATCCCTTGGTATGAGATTTTGTCATGTTGAGTAGTGTCGGATTTCGGGATAAGTTCATTTTGATCGCCTTTGTGGTGTGGAAATGACTTGTGTATTTTGTTGGAGTTTTGTGGTTTTGTGTAACGATTCTTCGTTCAAGTGTTTTGAGCGCAAGTAAGTTACGTGGAGTTGGTTATTATGGGTTATGTTAATATTAAGTATGAAAAATCTATTTTTGGAAACTTTGAGTGAAAATGATATTTTTTCGGTTGTCGTAAAATTTAAGTTTATCGCGTAAGACATTAGGTTTTGATATGGGGTTTTTATAAAATATCAAAAATACAAGGTTTTAAGTGTAATAACTAGATTTAATAAAAATATATATATATATATATATATATATATATATATATATATATATATATATATATATATATATATTCGGCCGACTAAGGGTAAAAAAAAAAAAAAAAAAAAAAAAAAAAGGAAACCAAACTTTATAAGAATTGCAAAACTTGGTAGAAAAGTTATCTATCTAGGGTTTCCTATAGGTCTATAAATACAAACCAAAAACCCTCATTCCCCTCTTTGTGAAAAATTCGGCCAAACCTAAAGGGAATAAAGGAAGAATATTTTTTTTAGGGTTTTCATTCTTCAAGAATTAAGGTAAACTTTAATACTTATGTTTAAATAATTTTTATGATTCATATAATACAAATTGTGATGGATTAGGGTTATATTTAGATCTGTAAATTAATGATATTAAACATGTTAGAGTCATTAATTAGTGATATTATAATGATTGGTGAAGTAATTAGGGTTTTAAATATGTTAATTAATGAGTTATGAATCTGGCAGAATTAATAGGCTGTAAAGATACGATTGTAATTAATAGATGGTGATTAGTTAGATCACGAATTTTATGTCTAAATTATAGTTCAGAGAAAGAGCTTTCCAAAAAGTCTGACCACGATCAATTTTGAGGTCGGGATGTCAGTCAAACGATATTTGTAAGTTAAGGTCTTAAAACAGTTAAGTCGGGACAGAATTAGGGTAAAAGTATTGAGGTCAATGGTGACTTTTAAAGTGTAATTAGGGTTAGGCCTTCTGTGGAAATTGAGTTCTATATTATATTTGACTTCCACGAGAAAATTAGACGATAATAAGTTGTGCGAGTGTGTCTAAGAGGTCAAAACTTTTTTATGTCCGATCAGATCCGAATCTGGATAGATGGCATGTTTTATTTTTCATTGGGTACTTGTGTGTGTTTTTAGTGCATGGCTTTCTGGGACTAGCTTGTATGCTTAAGAAGGGTCATGTTGAATTTTTGGTGTGAGTTGTGAAGCGTTATTCGCTGTGATTTTATGTGGGTGAAAGTACCCTATAAATCTGAGTTTTTAAAGTTTTATTTAAGGGATTTAGTGAGTGTAAAGTATTGGGTGATGATTAGTATGGAGTCTAGGTAATTCCTAGTGGGTTATATGAATATTAGACATCCATCATATATATGTGTTACATGGACTATAGCTTTTGGCTTGGTCGCGTGTAATGTGGGATTGTTTGTTTGTATAGATTTGTGTGTTGATAACTTGGAAGCTGCGGAGTTGAGGTGAGTTCATAGTCCCATATTTTTACTTTGTTTTAAACTTGGGATGGAGATGATGCTTGTTAAAATTGTTTTTAAGTTACCGTGATTATGTGTTGTTAAAATGCATGGACTTGTAATGGTTATTGTATGTATACTGCATGTTATTGTGGTGTTTAATTGTGGTGATTATTTGAGTGGGAAAGTCCTAGTGGCTCTACTCATTATAATTATCTTGGATCGGTGGGCGCGTTCCGTCCCAATTGTGGTGGTATTTGGATCGGTGGGCACGTTCCATCCCAATTGATGTGGTGTTTGGATCGGTGGGCACGTTTCGTCCCGTAAGCTGTGATTGCATGTTAGTTATATGATAACTTTACTTTTACTGTCCTGCAATGCTATACTATGTTTTATAATCACAGTAAATCGATAATCGAGGTGTTTTGTGTGTCTTAAACCTATGAATCTCACCAACATTATGTTGACATTTTAAGCATCATTTTCAGGTGAGCATTCTAAGGCTAAGATAGAAGGGCGCGATTAGAAGAGACCTAGTTTGCATTGAGGATGGCTTATCTTTGAGTTTAGTTTGATTAAGATGGATTTTGTTTGTGATACTTGAATGTCTTTCATTTTTTTTACTTTATTTTTTAATGGAGATACCTTGGAGATTGTTTTGGATATTTATTTTGGGGTATCGTTACGACACTTTGTGTTTATACTTTGCTCTATTTATTTGCATGTAGTATTTTCTCTATTTAGACACCAAGTGTTGTGATGATATCCATGATGTTGCACTCGCGTTTCCGCCATTGGCAAGGTGTGACAGATTGGTATCAGAGACTTGGTTATAGAGAATTAGGTGGTTGAGCCTAGACTATAACCTAGGAATCCCTTATATAGTTGCATTTAGGGCCTATGTGTTAGTATAGTACTTTATGTGTTTTTCCTTCTTGAGATTATGAGTAGTTTCGATTGAGTTTTAGACGTCTGTTGGATCCTCATACTTGTTATCATATGTGTCATTTGTAGTATGGCACCCCTTGCGAGTAGGAGGTTTCGTTGGGCAATTGTTGTCATGACGGGTTGCAAGTGGGATGGTAACTTGAGATGGGTGAGCATGAGGATTCAGATTCCTGCAAGCATGTGGCCGTGTCTGATCGAGGAGAAGCTGACCATAGTGAACGTAAGTGGCACGGGGGTAAAAGTGTACGAGACGGAAGTAACCAATAAGGATGGTTTCACGACTAGGTATCCTGGAAAGTGTCCCAGATTTGTAGAAGATGGAGGAGTAATTCGGGCTGAGCCTCGGGATTTGTATGGATTTGTGGATGGCATAGAGGAAGAAGGAAGGAATTCCGCGAGCAGCTTTGCGAGTCGTCCGTTACCACAGCCCGAGGGAAACCAAAATGGATGGCTAAATGAGGAAGACGAAGTAGATTCAGATTTGGAGTCCACCGCGAGTAACACGATTTAAGTATAGGAATAGGGCTCGAGTCGCGTGCGACATTATTGTTTAGAGTTATGTTTTGGGATATTTGTTTTTCCTTTGTGGTCTTTTGATGTTAGTATTGATGGAATGTGGATTTTATTGGATTTTGGGATTTTTCCCGTGTGATTAATAATAAGGCTCGAGCAGTTTTTGAATAATTCATGTGTATATGATATGTGATATGCTCTGAGTTTGTGTATATGTTATTGTGAGATGTTGTTATTGTTAGGTGTGGTGTTGGAAGCGAGTACACATGTGAAAGGATACATCTATAATTATGGGTGGCCAACATAATTATACATGTATCACTACACATGTGGACTTATGGCCAATACTACATTGACCAATGATGACATGCTTACGTGTGTTAGGATTTGTGATTAGTTGTGATATGTGTACTAATGGGGAGTACTTGTGTTAAATGTGGATATATATATTCACGAATGTCGTGAACGGCGCCAAACGATTTGCGTGTCCAGGTTATGGCACCAAAGAGATCAAGACGCCTATTTAAGTCACCAATGAGTGGAGCTTATCGGACGCCGAGGAAGCGGACGCCTTAGGGACGAAAGTCGACACCCACCATGGGAGATAGTAATCCTATTTTTCAGCAGATGATTAATTAGCAATTGGAAACGATGCTGCCGAAAATTGTTAATCAGTTGAGCATTCAAGTGGGGGATGGTGCTCGACCAAGTGGTGCTGGAAATAGCGAGAGTGGTAATAATGGATGATCGTACAAGGAATTCATGGCTTGTAAGCCTAGGGAGTTCGATGGTAAGGGTGGCGCGCTAGTGCTCACCTGGTGGATCGAAAAGATGGAGGCTGTGATGGACATTAGTGGGGTGTGCTGAGGATCAGAAAGTTAAGTATGCGGCGAGCTCCCTGAGCAACAAAGCTTTGACTTGGTGGAATACACAAGTCCAGGCTAGGGGAAGGGTTGCTGCAATGGGTATGACTTGGGAGGACTTCAAGGCTTTAATGGTGGAGGAATTCTGCCCAAGTAATGAAATGCAAAAGCTAGAAGAAGAATTCTGGAATCATGCGATGGTAGGGGCTAACCACGCGGGATATACTGATAAGTTTCACGAGTTGGCCAAGTTGGTTCCTCACTTGGTAACTCCTGAATCCAAGCGAATTGAGAAGTACATTCGGGGGTTGGTTCCACAAATACGAAGCATGGTTAGGGCTACGGAACCCGCGACACTTCAAAGTGCTATCCAGAAAGCTGGGGCGTTAACGGATGAAGCTGTTAGAAGTGGAGTACTTGCAAAGACGGGTGAGAAAAGAAAGGAAGAGACTGAAGCGGGAAAACAGGGTAGTTCTGGGACTGATAATAAGAAAGCAAGGCATGGAAGAGGGTTTGTGGCGGCAAATCCTGTGGTAGCAGCGAGTTTTGCAATGGCAGCTACTCCGGTGGGGATAGGAAATGTCGATAGAAGAGGGTACAATAATTTTCCCAAATGTGCTAAGTGCAATGGCTATCACCATGAGCAAGCTGGATGTCGTATGTGTTTCAGGTGTAACAAACCTGGACATTTTGCTAGGGAATGCCGTGCGGTAATCACTCAGGCGACACCAATTGATGAAGCGAAAAGTGTACCGCTTTTAAGGGGTCATTTAAGCCCTAAATCGTATTTATTTGATCAAATATTGCCCTAAATCGTTCCTTTTGTCATTTTAGGTACTTTTGAGAAGAAATCTGGAAAAGGAAGCATTTTGGACGTTTTTGGAGCATAAAAGTGAAGAAAATGACAAAGTCTCAAAATCATGCTAAAAGTTACCTTTGACGGCGTCAGGATTATCTCCAGACGGCGTCATGGCTTGGCAAGAAAAAGTGGATGTGAAATTTACTCATGATAAGCCAGAGAAATTTGCATGGGAATTCTGACGGCATCACGCTTTAATCTGATCAAGGTCGTCACGGCTTAATTTAAAGAGGGACGGCGTCACCCCTAATTCTGACGGCGTCAACCCCTGATAAGCCAGAACGGAATTTGGAGAGCTAAAGAGGGACGGCGTCAAGAAGGTCATCCGGGAACCCTAAAAGCGGCGAGGTGACGGCGTCACACTCCATAACGTGACGCCGTCAGATCTAAAAGTCTATATATAGTTTTGCAATTTTTTGTCATTAGTGTGGAACTTATTGTGGAACTATTTGGGGAACTTTGTGTGTGAAAACCCTAGGACGAATTTGGCAGCTCTTTCAAGGCTTTTTTGCCTTGAGATCTTCCATGTTACATTGAAGATAAGTTATCAATTAATCATTCAATATGTCTATGTGTTGTTTGATTCTATCTTGTTCTTGTCTTTTGTTTAACATGCTAGGCTAGATTTATCTTGTGTTTGCTTAGATCTAATGAAACCTAGCTATTGATTATTGGTTATTAGTGTGTTGTTAGTTGTATTGGATGATTGTTCATCTATGTTAGGCTTAAGAAAACTGGCTAACTTCCTATTCGGTAACTTGCTTGAACGTCTTAAGAAACATGAACCAATGCGTACTAAAGGTTTTTATGGTTGTATTTAATGCACAAGCGAATTCTAGTGATCCCATGTTAGGAGCTTCCTAGCCGGCTCAACATAGGAGTGAAGTAGGAGCTTGTAGAGTTGGGGAAGTACGTACGCCACCCCACGAATGGTATTAAGGAATACACCCGTCATCCACGCAACTAATACACACTAATCAACCGGTAAAAGATAGTTAGGGAGTAAGGAAATCTAAGTAAACACATTTCCCTCCACATAAGTTTTCACCAACATTTTCATTTTCTGTTATTTTATTTTATTTGCATTTGTAGTAACTTGGGTTAGTTGACTAGCAACTAATTCCGCCCACTCTTTCAAACCCGAGATTTTAATTGCTTTCATAAAATTATAAAAACATAAAAAGAATCTTCTCTCACCCTTAGACCTATTAGAGTAGTTTTTCATACCTAACGAACACTATTCCCTGTGGAGAACGATCAATCCCCCGTACTTACCACTACACTATACTACATCGGTCAGGTACACTGCCTGGTGGGGTTGTAAGCCTCTTGAGATCCCTCGAGAGGTAAAACCTGTTGTAAGGTTGCAAAACCACGCATCAAGTTTTTGGCGCCGCTGTCGGGGAATAGTTATTGTTTAGGTTGAATTTTTATTTTATAGGTCTACTCACTAGATTCCCTTCTAGTGAGATTTTTATTTTCTTTTTCTAGGATTTTCTTTAGTCTATCTTTTTCTTTGTGTCTTTGTTCGTAAAAGAAATTTCCATTGACTCTTCCGTTCACCATTATGGAGAACGTGAATCCACTACATAATCTACCTCTTCCACTCCAAAATGACATCTTTATGTTCCGTCGACATAATGGTGAATCTTTTTCCGATACATGGACTCGTTTCAAATACTTATTAAAAAAGGTCTTTCATCATGGTCTTGACTTATTGTTTCCACTTCAAATCTTTTACACTCGTATCGACCGCCAAACCCAGCAGGAGATTGAAAATATGGAAGATGGGAAAATGTGGGATTATGGTGATGAAGAGGCATGGGAAATCTTTGAGATTCTCGCCCAAAAAAGAAGTGGAACATGTGACCCAAAAAATGCAAGCTTAGATCTATTTTGTATTTGGATAAATCAATCGGAAGGTTTGTTTAGGAATGAGGTGGGTAGAATTGAGCCACCTAGTTGCATGTCATGGTTAGGCACTACCATAATACAGGATGAACACATAGGTGACCTTGATGTGATGGAGGATTTAGCCGAACATGATCACATTAATCAAAAATACCTAGGTTTTATGATTGATGACGTTGAATCTCAAGAAACACATGATGAATCTTTTAGGCAATTTGAATATAGCAGTCAGAATATTGAGGATGATCCTTATGATTCGGACATAGAAGTTGAGATGCCTAGAGAAGCACTTGAGATACTTGGGAAAATGTTAGGGTTAGATCCTACTAAAACACATGATGAGGATATAGGCGATCTTGACATAAGGAATGATGAGGTAAGTAACATAAGCCTACAAAGTACCCCACAAGTCCTACCATCATTCGAGGCATACACACCGCCCGTGACTTACCCGGAAGAAGTAGAAGGGACTATAGGAACCCCAATTGAAGTAGAACCTTTGGAAGAAACACAACTAGAAGAAATAGGTTTGAATACTTGTAGTCATAACCTTTCTTTTAGTTCTATGGAAGTTCCTAGTTTTGATGAATCGGAGCCTCAACCAAAACCGCTACCTAATCTTCCATCCTTAGATGTGAATTTAGGAATTGAAAAAGGTCCCGATCAACCCATCAAACCATATAGTCCGGATAGTCTTACGTTGGAGGTAGTAGACTCTAGGCCTTGTAGAGAGGAAGCTAACATAGGAGTGAACCATGACCTTACATACTTACATCACCCATTTATGATTGATCACAAGAAACATTATGGGTTTAAACCGGGTTTATTAGGTCAAAGTGGATTCTTAACTTGGAGTCTCTCGAAGTTGATAGAAGATGATCCCTTTCTAGGAGAAAATCTTAATCCGCCCACTAACCCAATTGAATTAGGTAAGGTTATGATGATAGGATCCCGCACCTTTGAGCATATAATTCACCCGTCACTCTTTCCTCACGCGGCATACTTCCACCAAGATGGTGTGTATCGCTACTATCACCCGCACTTAATCCTAAGTGTAGGAAAAACCTCTCCTTTATCCATTAAATAAGGGTAGAGTCAGGCTCGTGACTCGAACAAAAACAAGCGCTTCTTGGGAGGCAACCCAAGCTTTATTTGCTTTGTGTGTTTATTACTTTGTTTGTTTGATTTTATTTGTTTCCGTATATGTGTTTAAATTTTATTATTATTGATTCATGTTAAAAACTAATTTGTGAAAACGTTTTATCTTGTTTTTAACTTCGTCTTAACTACATATAAAGGTATTTTGCAAAAGTTAAGTGTAAGGGAAATCTAAATACGTTTATTAGAACACAAATGAACATGAATCGTAATAATAATAAATTAACATGCATATTAGTATTTGTTTGAGTCAAATGCTTGTATCGAGTCATAATGATGTTTTGCAGGATTTCCAGGAAGTAAGGTATAGGTTTTTCCAAAAATTTTCCGGAAACATAACATGAGAATTCTGTCAGATCATTTCTGACGGCGTCAGGATTTACAACCTGACGGCGTCAGGTTTAATTTTCTGAAAATTTTTGAAAGTTTTGTTTTCATAAAAAGTTTTTATTAAATCTCTAACTTATAATCTCCAGGAATCTGCAAAATTATCATTCCACAAGCATTATATCCTTATATATAGATTTTATCCCGCCGATGTTATGCAGGTTTTCGTGTTTGTTTTCTCAGGTTTAACAGGTTATTTTGGACAAGGAAGTGTTTGATGGATCAAGCTTATGGCGATGCATTAGTCATGGAGCTTCAACATTACTTTGGAAGAAGATCTAACCATGTTATTTCATTATCCACCGAGCGAATCAGGGGAGTATTTGATTTCATTCTTTTACTTTATGCTTTTACATTTGTTATTTGAACATTGGGGACAATGTTCATCTTAAGTGTAAGGGGGGGTAAAAGTACGATTAGAGAATGCTCTTACGCTTGATTTTTGTTTGTTTGATAGTAGATGTGTAATAAAACTGAGAGAAATACCTGTTAGGGCAATTTTAGTGCCAAATTTAAATTTTTTTACAACATATAGGAGTGAAACTTTGATCTTAATGAGCGTCTCACGGATAGGAGTTATATGGCTAGCACAAAAAACCGTACCACTAAAAAATTTTCCACCCCCAAATATGTGAGGTTCGCCCCTAGAATTGGTAGGAAAAGCATTTTGCTCTGATGTGTGTACCGGTAGCACTTAGATTCTAGAACTTGCGTTAGGACCATTCCGAGGCCACAAGTGAGACTACATTCGTGTAGTTAGATTTACTACATGATAAAAGGCATTAGGATTAACCCATTGTTTTACACCTGTGTTTTTGTTATAATTACGTTGGCTACATTGGTCAAGTAATTCTCCCACACCCTTTGCGTTGTACTCATTTTTAGTACACGATACCCCTAGTACACCCCTCAGAGCCTATCTTTTCGTTTCTAACTTTAAGCATTTTACTTAAAGGAAGAATTTGTTACACCCCACTAAAATGTACACCCAAATCGCCTTAGCCTACCTTGTATGCACTCATTTTTAGTGCATTATTGTTACAACATTTGTTTAAACCCAAGTTAATTATCTAATTGATTACATGATTGCTAAGTCGAGTCATATCCTTGTACATATTGTTTTGGGACGATTGGGACTCATGGGTAAAGTACTAGTGTAATGGAGTAATGAAGAAGAACATTATTACCCCCATATGTGCTAAATATTTTAAAAGTACTCCAAGTGTTTTGATTATCTTAATTCGAGTCATTAGATTAGTTAATTGTAAAGTTATGTAAAAATTCAAGTGTAAGGGGAATGCAATGCCCCTTTGATGTATTATTTTGGATGGTAGGGCAAAAGTGTATGAAAAAAAAAAAAAAAAAAAAAAAAAAAAAAAAAAAAAAAAATCGAAAAATCAAGAAAAATACAAAAAAATGAGAAAAAGAAAAATAGAAAAAACATACGGACTACCATCCCGTTTCATTTTATGTTTATTTTATGTTTTTGTTATTTTGTTTTTAGCTTAAGATTGAGTCGAGTCTTGGCTTAGCAACATTGTATAGTACATGTAATTGATCAAGATCTTTAACTCGCCACCAGTAAAATATCCTTTATCCAACAAAACCGTGTTTTCCTTTTCCCTACACCTAACGTTATAACCCATGTAAAAGCCCTCTTTGATAGTTTATCTTAGGTGCTTACGCCTAGTGGAGGAGGTTTTCGATCCTTTCCCAAGCCTATGGTAATCTATTTACTATGACAGGTAGTGAGAGATATTATCCATTTTCATTTATGAGATTTATTTTGATGACACTTGAGAGATGTGAGTATCTAAACACTACTTGTGAGGTGCTAGTTTGTAATCTCCGTGCTTATTATGATTAAAGTGGAACGACTATTTGTTGTAATTACTTTTATGTTAGCATTAAATGACCCCTAACTTGTATTTTGATTAGAATAAAAGCACATTTGCTTGAGGACAAGCAAATCTCAAGTGTAAGGGTATTTGATGAAGCGAAAAGTGTACCGCTTTTAAGGGGTCATTTAAGCCCTAAATCGTATTTATTTGATCAAATATTGCCCTAAATCGTTCCTTTTGTCATTTTAGGTACTTTTGAGAAGAAATCTGGAAAAGGAAGCATTTTGGACGTTTTTGGAGCATAAAAGTGAAGAAAACGACAAAGTCTCAAAATCATGCTAAAAGTTACCTTTGACGGCGTCAGGATTATCTCCAGACGGCATCATGGCTTGGCAAGAAAAAGTGGATGTGAAATTTACTCATGATAAGCCAGAGAAATTTGCATGGGAATTCTGACGGCGTCACGCTTTAATCTGATCAAGGTCGTCACGGCTTAATTTAAAGAGGGACGGCGTCACCCCTAATTCTGACGGCGTCAACCCCTGATAAGCCAGAACGGATTTTGGAGAGCTAAAGAGGGACGGTGTCAAGAAGGTCATCCGGGAACCCTAAAAGCGGCGAGGTGACGGCGTCACACTCCATAACGTGACGCCGTCAGATCTAAAAGTCTATATATAGTTTTGCAATTTTTTGTCATTAGTGTGGAACTTATTGTGGAACTATTTGGGGAACTTTGTGTGTGAAAACCCTAGGACGAATTTGGCAGCTCTTTCAAGGCTTTTTTGCCTTGAGATCTTCCATGTTACATTGAAGATAAGTTATCAATTAATCATTCAATATGTCTATGTGTTGTTTGATTCTATCTTGTTCTTGTCTTTTGTTTAACATGCTAGGCTAGATTTATCTTGTGTTTGCTTAGATCTAATGAAACCTAGCTATTGATTATTGGTTATTAGTGTGTTGTTAGTTGTATTGGATGATTGTTCATCTATGTTAGGCTTAAGAAAACTGGCTAACTTCCTATTCGGTAACTTGCTTGAACGTCTTAAGAAACATGAACCAATGCGTACTAAAGGTTTTTATGGTTGTATTTAATGCACAAGCGAATTCTAGTGATCCCATGTTAGGAGCTTCCTAGCCGGCTCGACATAGGAGTGAAGTAGGAGCTTGTAGAGTTGGGGAAGTACGTACGCCACCCCACGAATGGTATTAAGGAATACACCCGTCATCCACGCAACTAATACACACTAATCAACCGGTAAAAGATAGTTAGGGAGTAAGGAAATCTAAGTAAACACATTTCCCTCCACATAAGTTTTCACCAACATTTTCATTTTCTGTTATTTTATTTTATTTGCATTTGTAGTAACTTGGGTTAGTTGACTAGCAACTAATTCCGCCCACTCTTTCAAACCCGAGATTTTAATTGCTTTCATAAAATTATAAAAACATAAAAAGAATCTTCTCTCACCCTTAGACCTATTAGAGTAGTTTTTCATACCTAACGAACACTATTCCCTGTGGAGAACGATCAATCCCCCGTACTTACCACTACACTATACTACATCGGTCAGGTACACTGCCTGGTGGGGTTGTAAGCCTCTTGAGATCCCTCGAGAGGTAAAACCTGTTGTAAGGTTGCAAAACCACGCATCACCAATTAATGCGGTTGGCGCAGGGTATGGCCGTAAGGCATGTTATGAGTGCGGGAGTGCAGATCATCTCAGGAATGTGTGTCCTAAGTTGAATAGGGCACCTGGGCAGTCGGGAAACAGGTTGGCTATCGAAGGAGGTCAAGGACAAGGGCATAACAGGGATGTAGCCAGAGGAAGGATGTACACCATGACTGCAAACGAGGCGTGGCAAGATCCGAATGTCGTTACTGGTACATTTTCTCTTAATGGTCATTATGCTACTACCTTATTTGATACGGGTGCAGATTATTGTTTTGTATCTACTGAGTTTGCTAAGTTGCTGAATATTGAACCTAGTAAGCTTAGGTCTAGTATAGTGATCAAAATAGCTAGCGGTAGGGAAGTGGAAGTTGATACGGTTTTACGTGGGTGTACTATAGTACTAGAAGGTATCCCATTTTTGATTGACTTGATACCTTTTGGGCACGAGTGTTTCGATGTGGTGATAGGGATGAGCTGGCTATCTAAGCATAGGGCTGAGGTCATATGCCACAAAAAGGTTGTTCGAATTCCTTTGGAGAGTGGCATTATACTTCGGATTCAAGGAGAGAGTGGAGGGAGTGATTTGAAATCCCTTGAGTATGTAAGTTTCCCGGTGTATGTAGAAGAAATCCCTGTAGTATGTAAGTTTCCCGGTGTTTTTCCTGAAGACTTGTCTGGATTGCCTCCAATCCATCAAGTTGAGTTTCGTATTGAATTAATTCCTGGAGCAGCACCTGTGGCGAAATCTCCATATAGATTGGCACCCTAAGAAATGCAGGAGTTGTCCGAACAGCTGCAAGAACTTCAGGATAAGGGGTTTATCCGACCTAGTCATTCTCCGTGGGGAGCACCTGTGTTGTTCGTGAAGAAGAAGGATGGTTCATTCCGGATGTGTATTGACTATCGGGAATTGAACAAGTTAACGGTTAAGAATCGATATCCTCTTCCTAGGATTGATGATCTTTTTGACCAACTACAAGGTGCTTGGTTTTTCTTGAAGATAGATTTACGTTCGGGGTATCATTAGCTAAGAGTGCATGAGGAGGATGTTCCGAAGACCGCCTTTAGAACTCGTTATGGACACTTTGAGTTCACGGTTATGCCATTCGGGCTGAAAAATGCACCTGCGGTATTCATGGATTTGATGAATCGCGTTTGCAAGCCTTACTTGGATAAGTTCATGATTGTGTTCATAGACGACATTTTAATTTATTCCAAGACGAAGGAGGAGCATGGAGAACATCTGAGATTAATTCTTGGATTATTGGAGAAGGAGAAGTTGTACGCCAAGTTCTCAAAGTGTGAGTTTTGGCTGGAGGAAGTGCATTTTCTTGGACATGTGGTGAATAGTGAAGGAATACATGTGGACCCTAGTAAGATAGAAGCGGTCAAGAACTGGAAGGCTCCTACGACGCCGTCCGAAATACGCTCATTCTTAGGATTGGCAGGATATTATCGAAGATTTATAGCGAATTTTTCGAAGATTGCTAAACCCCTTACTTTGTTGACTCAGAAGAACAAGAAGTATGTTTGGGGAGAAGAGCAGGAGGTGGCTTTTCAGTCATAAAGGATAGTTTGTGTAATGCACCTATTCTAACGTTACCTGATGGGCCAGATGATTTTGTTGTGTATTGTGATGCATCGAATCAAGGATTTGGATGTGTGCTAATGCAAAGAGGTAAGGTGATAGCTTACGCATCTCGACAGCTAAAGATTCATGAGAAGAATTATACGACTCATGATTTGGAACTTGGTGCGGTGGTATTTGCTCTCAAGAATTGGAGACACTATTTGTATGGCACAAGGAGTGTTGTATATACGGATCATAAAAGTCTTCAGCATATCTTCAATCAGAAGGAGCTGAATATATGGCAAAGGAGGTGGATTGAACTATTTAGTGATTATGATTGTGAGATTCGCTACCATCCTGGAAAGGCGAATGTGGTAGCTGATGCTTTAAGTAGGAAGGAGCGGATTAAGCCTAAGCGTGTGCGAGCAATGTGTATGACTCTACATTCTGGAATTAAGGGTAAGATATTGGCGGCGCAAGAAGAAGCTCTCAAAGATGAGAATGCGACTGTTGAAATGCTGCGTGGATTAGGTCAACAAATGGAGAAAAAGGGGGATGGTGGACTGTATTTCTTAGATAGAATATGGGTTCCATCGGTAGGGGGTGTAAGGAAGTTGATCATGGATGAGGCTCATAAATCGAGATATTCGATTCATCCAGGATCGGATAAGATGTATTATGATCTTAGAGATGCTTACTGGTGGCCGGGAATAAAGAGGGAAATAGCTGAATATGTTAGCCATTGTTTAACTTGTTTGAAAGTTAAGGCTGAGCATCAGAATCCCTCAGGATTGTTACAACAGCCGCCGATTCCAGAATGGAAATGGGAGAGAATAACAATGGATTTCATTACGAAGTTGCCTAGGACGAGTAGTGGACATGACACGATATGGGTCATAGTGGACAGGCTGACGAAGTCTGCACATTTTCTGGCCATTCGTGAAGATTATAAGATGGAAAAGCTGGCAAGAATTTATATTAATGAGATTGTGGCGAGACATAGTGTGCCTGTGTCAGTTATTTCAGATCGCGACAGTAGGTTTACCTCGCGGTTTTGGCAATCATTGCAAAAGGCGTTGAATACACAATTGGACATGAGCACTGCTTATCATCCACAGACTGATGGGCAAAGTGAGCGAATGATTCAGACTTCGGAGGATTTACTTAGAGCGTGTGCTATTGATTTTGGAGGAAGTTGGGATACTCATTTGCCTTTGGCTGAGTTTTCCTATAACAACAGCTATCATTCCAGTATTAGATGTGCACCATTTGAGATGTTGTATGGGAGAAAGTGTAGATCACCTATTTTATGGGAAGAGGTTGGGAAAAGCCAACTAATTGGTCCTGAAATAGTGCAAGAGACTACAGATAAGGTGTTTCAGATTAAGGAAAGACTTAAGGCAACAAGAGATCGCCAAAAGAGCTATGCGGATAATCGCCGTAAACCTTTGGAGTTTAGTGTTGGTGATCTTGTAATGCTGAAAGTGTCTCCTTGGAAAGGTGTTGTGTGTTTCGGTAAGAAAGGCAAGTTAGCACCTAGGTATGTAGGACCGTTTGAAATTACAAAAAGAATCGGGCCGGTGGCATATCGGTTAAGATTGCCTGAGGAATTAAGTAGTGTGCATGATACGTTTCACGTATCTAATCTGAAGAAGTGTTTGGCGGATGCTAGTTTGCACGTGCCATTAGAAGAGATTAAGATTGATAAGACTCTTCACTTTGTTGAGGAACCTGTTGAGATTATGGATCGAGAGGTTAAGAGTATGAAACGTGGTAAGATAGCATTGGTAAAGGTACGTTGGAATTCCAAGCGGGGTCCTGAGCTTACTTGGGAACGTGAGGATCAGATGAGGTCCAAGTATCCTAAATTATTTGCTGAGAAGAGTGATGAGGCGAGCTAATAAATCTCGGGACGCGATTTTCCTAAGTGGGGGATAATGTCACAACCATGATTTTTAGCAGGTTAGTTTGACCTATAGTCTCAACTCATTTAACTTTTGCTTGGTGTGTATTACTTTCTTATTTGTGATATGAGTATTATATGTGGTATATGAGTAGTATAAGTGCGTGTGTGGACCACTAAATCCCTTGGTATGAGATTTTGTCATGTTGAGTAGTGTCGGATTTCGGGATAAGTTCATTTTGATCGCCTATGTGGTGTGGAAATGACTTGTGTATTTTGTTGGAGTTTTGTGGTTTTGTGTAACGATTCTTCGTTCAAGTGTTTTGAGCGTAAGTAAGTTACTTGGAGTTGGTTATTATGGGTTATGTTAATATTAAGTATGAAAAATCTATTTTTGGAAACTTTGAGTGAAAATGATATTTTTCCGGTTGTCGTAAAGTTTAAGTTTATTGCGTAAGACATTAGGTTTTGATATGGGGTTTTTATAAAATATCAAAAATACAAGGTTTTAAGTGTAATAAATAGATTTAATAAAATATATATATATATATATATATATATATATATATATATATATATATATATATATATATATATATATATATATATATATATATATATATATATATTCGGCCGACTAAGGCTAAAAAAAAAAAAAAAAGGAAACCAAACTTTATTAGAATTGCAAAACTTGGTGAAAAAGTTATCTATCTAGGGTTTTCTATAGGTCTATAAATACAAACCAAAAACCCTCATTCCCCTCTTTGTGAAAAATTCGGCCAAACCTAAAGGGAAGAGAGGAAGAATATTTTTTTTAGGGTTTTCATTCTTCAAGAATTAAGGTAAACTTTAATACTTATGTTTAAATAATTTTTATGATTCATGTAATACAAATTGTGATGGATTAGGGTTATATTTAGATCTGTAAATTAATGATATTAAACATGTTAGAGTCATTAATTAGTGATATTATAATGTTGGTGAAGTAATTAGGGTTTTAAACATGTTAATTAATGAGTTATGAATCTGGCAGAATTAATAGGCTGTAAAGATACGATTGTAATTAATAGATGGTGATGAGTTAGATCACGAATTTTATGTCTAAATTATAGTTCAGAGAAATTGCTTTCCAAAAAGTCCGACCACGATCAATTTTGAGGTCGGGATGTCAGTCAAACGATTTTTGTAAGTTAAGGTGTTAAAACAGTTAAGTCGGGATAGAATTAGGGTAAAAGTATTGAGGTCAATGGTGACTTTTAAAGTGTAATTAGGGTTAGGCCTTCTGTGGGAATTGAGTTCTATATTATATTTGACTTCCACGAGAAAATTAGACGATAATAAGTTGGCAGTGTGTCTAAGAGGTCAAAACTTTTTGATGTCCGATCAGATCCGAATCTGGATAGATGGCATGTTTTATTTTTCATTGGGTACTTGTGTGTGTTTTTAGTGCATGGCTTTCTGGGACAAGCTTGTATGCTTACGAAGGGTCATGTTGAATTTTTGGTGTGAGTTGTGAAGCGTTATTCGCTGTGATTTTATGTGGGTGAAAGTACCCTATAAATCTGAGTTTTTAAAGTTTTATTTAAGGGATTTAGTGAGTGTAAAGTATTGGGTGATGATTAGTATGGAGTCTAGGTAATTCCTAGTGGGTTATATGAATATTAGACATCCATCATATATATGTGTTACATGGACTATAGCTTTTGGCTTGGTCGCGTGTAATGTGGGATTGTTTGTTTGTATAGATTTGTGTGTTGATAACTTGGAAGCTGCGGAGTTGAGGTGAGTTCATAGTCCCATATTTTTACTTTGTTTTAAACTTGGGATGCAGATGATGCTTGTTAAAATTGTTTATGAGTTACTGTGATTATGTGTTGTTAAAATGCATGGACTTGTAATGGTTATTGTATGTATACTGCATGTTATTGTGGTGTTTAATTGTGTGTGATTATTTGAGTGGGAAAGTCCTAGTGGCTCTACTCATTATAATTATCTTGGATCGGTGGGCGCATTCCGTCCCAATTGTGGTGGTATTTGGATCGGTGGGCACGTTCCGTCCCAATTGATGTGGTGTTTGGATCGGTGGGCACGTTCCGTCCCAATTTATACTTGGATTGGTGGGCACGTTCCGTCCCGTAAGCTGTGATTGCATGTTAGTTGTATGATAAATTTACTTTTACTGTCCTGCAATGCTATACTATGTTTTATAATCACAGTAAATCGATAATCGAGGTGTTTTGTGTGTCTTAAACCTATGAATCTCACCAACATTATGTTGACATTTTAAGCATCATTTTCAGGTGAGCATTCTAAGGCTAAGATAGAAGGGCACGATTAGAAGAGACCTAGTTTGCATTGAGGATGGCTTATCTTTGAGTTTAGTTTGATTAAGATGGATTTTGTTTGTGATACTTAAATGTCTTTCATTTTTTTTACTTTATTTTTTAATGGAGATACCTTGGAGATTGTTTTGGATATTTATTTTGGGGTATCGTTACGACACTTTGTGTTTGTACTTTGCTATATTTATTTGCATGTAGTATTTTCTCTATTTAGACACCAAGTGTTGTGATGATATCCATGATGTTGCACTCGCGTTTCCACCATTGGCGAGGTATGACAACGGATTCGTAAGAAGAGCCGATGGAATGTTATGCTTCAAGGAAAGATATTGGATTCCTCTCTACGGAAGTATTCGAGATCATATCATGCATGAGTCTCAAAAGTCCAAATATTCCATCCATCCAGGATCCAATAAAATGTACCAAGATCTCAAACAAATCTACTGGTGGCCGAACATGAAAGCCGACATCGCAACGTATGTTGGAAAGTGTTTGACTTGTTCAAGAGTCAAAGCTGAAAGCCAGAAACCATCAGGACTACTTGTACAACATGAGTTGCCAGTCTGGAAATGGGAAAGAATCACCATGGATTTTATTACCAAATTACCAAGGACGTCGGCCGAATTAGACACTATCTGGGTCATCATCGACCGTTTGACCAAATCTGCCCATTTTCTACCCATCAAGGAAACTGACGAGATGGATACACTCGCTCAGTTATACTTCAAAGAAATAATAATCCGACATGGAGTCCCAATCTCCATCATTTCAGATAGAGACAGCTGATTTACCTCGGGATTTGGAAATCTCCACAGAAAGCTCTCGGTACTCATTTAGACATGAGCACCGCTTATCATCCACAAACCGATGGACAAAGTGAAAGAACCATCCAAACCTTGGAAGATATGCTTCGAGCATGTGTTATTGACTTCGGAAAAGGTTGGGATAGACACTTACCGTTGGTTGAATTCTCTTACAATAATAGTTACCACGCTAGTTTAAAAGTCGCACCCTTCGAAGAACTTTACGGAAGAAAGTGCAGATCGCCTGTCTGTTGGACGAAAGTTGGAGACATGCAACTTACCGGACCAGAACTGATTCACGACACGATTGAGAAGATATTCAAAAATCAAACAATGTCTACAAGCTGCTCGTGACAGACAAAAGAGTTATGCGGACGTAAGAAGAAAACCCATGGAATTTCAAGTCGGTGACAGAGTCATGCTAAAAGTTTCTCCGTGGAAGGGAATGATACGCTTCGGAAAGCGTGGAAAATTAAACCCAAGATACATTGGACCTTTCAAAATCCTCGAAAGGATTGGTCCAATTGCTTATAGATTAGAACTTCTAGAAGAACTCAGTAGGGTACACCCTACATTCCACGTATCCCAGCTTAAGAAATGTTTGTCGGATGAAACCCTCGTCATCCCGCTGAAAGAGATCAGACTAGACGACAAACTTGTGTTCACAGAGGAACCTGTAGAAATAATGGATAGAGAAGTGAAGTGACTTAAGCAGAGCCGTATTCCCATTGTCAAGGTTAGATGGAACTCCAAGAGAGGACCAACGTACACATGGGAACGCGAAGATCAAATTCATGAAAAATATCCACACCTATTTTCATAAACCACCCTCATTACCTATCTTAGACTTGAATTCCGGGACGAAATTCAGAATGACAGGGGAGTACTGTAAGATACTGCAAAAATCCATTGTAATCATACTCGTTAATCAATAATAATCACGAGTTATTGTCTAATGATTCCCATTTTTACGGGCAAATTTAAAAATTTCCTATTATGTTATTCTCACCGAGTCACGTGATCACAACATTCACCAAATAACGATACTAGTTCACGACGGGTATTACGAGACATAACTATTTCACAACAAAATTAATATTTCACAAATCACAATTCACACAAATTACAAACTTCACTAATTACAATTACCAAATACACTAATTTTATTTTTCACTAATACAAGCCGAATGGGGCAGAACTTCGGCCAGCCCATCACCCCCACCACACGCTATACCAAGCCCGACTCCCAAGCCCATTTCACATTTTATGATTTTATGTGAAATCAACCCCCAAACCACCTCCAAAATAGCCCTCGTTCTCTCAAATATTAAACACGACACTCGAATGTTTTTACACACTCTCATTCACCACCCACTAGAACATGTATGTGCCAAATTTTAGATCAACATGTCACATTTTAATATGATTTTGAAGACCAAAGCGTTTGTCCCATTTTAACCCAAATCGATATACATAACACATCAAACCTTAATCATTTTGACCCACGCTTTTTCCTACACATTCCAAATACTTGTTTTAGCATATTTTGATGTTAAGAAATCCATGAGGACAGGAATGTGTGAATGCTACTCGCTAAACTCATTTTTGCACATATTTAAAATACAAATCGACACATATGTATTTCAAAAGCCAAGGATAAGCTTACCTACCTTCTAAAATCTTTCCTAGGATCTTGTATTGTCAGTGAATGATCACTCATGTCCTCTCAACTCCTGGTCATCCACAGTAGCCAACAATAATAGGGTTTGAAATTCAAGAAAGTTAAGAAACGTGGGTAAACTATCCTATATTATACCCTATCCTACCACACTCTACCCTACCCTCATTTCAACATATTTTCACTCACAAAGATACCTTAAAAAGGCCAGGAGTCTTCTGTGATGATTTGGAATACTTGTCGAGTAAAAGGGTTACAAGTATAAAACGTATACTTGGTTTCTAGCGAGTGGGTTATTCTTCCTTGAGTTCATTCGATCCTACTGAATCTCTACCGCCTTCAAAAGGTGTAGTAAGTGTCTACAAACCTTCTTTACCTTCATATCTCACGTACACAAATTACATGCATCATCTATTTTGACACTCGAACGTATATATATTCACTACATGTTTTACGTGCATTTTATTTAGTATAACCCACCCAAAAGGTGGCGAACCTCCATCATGGGAGGCTTAAGAGTCACTAACCACACTCTCGTCACGTTTATTTTCAGTCACATGCATGGTTCAAACTTACACTAACTTCATATTCACACGTATAAAACATATATGAAAAACACTTAGAATTATTTAAGAAGTTTTGTACATGAAAGACAGCCCCAAGCTGCCTATTAAATGACTCAAAAACTCACGATTTAACTTAATGTCTACGCCTCATTTTTATACGAACCAATAGACCCTATTACTAGCTACATTTTTCGTATAAACATCTGGTAAAAATAATCATGTTACGACCCTTAAAAACAGCCAAAGTAAAACGCTAAAACCTATTTTGAAACTGCCAATTTTTGCGACATGGGCTTTACAGCCCATTAAGCTATTTATAAGGTCTTAGAATAGGCTGGTTTCTGGAGCTTTTCAATAAGAAAATAAGATGTTAAAAGTGAACTTTTGATATACCCAACCCCCCTCAAGAACCACGAATTAAAAATGACTAATGGGCTAGAGTTATGGCTCGTTAAGGGCCTATTAATGTGGAAAATAAGCTAGCAACCGAATAAGCTATTAAAATAAGCTTTACTAATCTTAAATAAACTTTAGAAAAACACGCCAACCTTTTTCCTCACCTTTTTTAACACATTTGGACTAAGAATGTAAAACCCAAAAACTTAGCATAATATGAAATAACAAAAACGCCCTAAAATTTAAATTTTAAGAACATATGAAAATAGATAAGTACATCATTTAATCTTAACCTAAAGTGAATAAAACCCTAAGTATCAAATAAATTAAGTTAACAAAACTATATACTACAAATTAAAAATCACGAAACAAGTTCCGTAAACCATGATCAATATATATGCTAGGCGATTTTTTTTTTCTTTTTGTGTCAATACACCATAGTTCGGGCCAAGTAAAGAGATGTTATGCAATCACTACCAACAAATAAATTGACTTATCAGTACGATGTTTTCTATCGAGTAATACATATTTACATGGGAAAAATGACAAACAACCAATTCACATGAATATATGAGTTACCTCAATACCATTTTAAAAGATTATGATCCCCACAATTCCAGCCTAAAGTCACGCCCTCCATATCAATCAAGAAAATAGTTTCTAAAATATTCACACGTCTCCTTATGACTACACGTTTTGACCATTCATATTTCATATGAACAGCCCACGCTCCACCTATTTGTCCCTACTAAATAACTTCCTCCCTTTCTTTCATTCTTGCGCCACAAAAGGAAAACAAAATAAGGTTACTGTTGTCTCTTTCTCTCTCGATTCCAAGGAAGAGGTTGAAGGTCGTTGCCGTGGTATTCCATTCGGGGTTAAGAGTTTTCCAAGACCAGGTGTGGTTAAATTCGTGGTATGGTCTTTGCTCTTTTTCCTTGTCTCGTTAACACCAAAGGTAACATCAAACCCATTTTTTTTTTAGTCGACATCAGGTTCTTGATGTCCTCATTTTGCTCTCTTTGGCTCGACCTATATATCTTGAAACAAATCTAAAAGCCATGCTAACAAACCAGTAGGATCATGCTTCTATACTTAAATGGTCTCATTAAAATAACTACATGAAATCATGAATCCATGCGCCTTTAAGTAACTGTTTTACGTCCAGTTTGTGTTGACTGTTTTGCGTCGCTGTTCCAGCCCTTGGTCGACCATAAATATTACCTAAACGAGCCCTAAGAACCTGATATAAATGGCCATTAATAAGGAGCACAACATTAGAAACCCTAGGCTATATGGATAACGAGAATTTTATGATTTTATGTGAATGAAGTTGTCGAGTTTTGGGTCGAAAATCGTGTAGTGTGTGGCTGTGTTTATGTGTTGTAAAACCTGATCAAAACTCTTGTTTTTAAACGTTAAAAGGGGACTGGCTTGTGTCTGCTGCTGTTCATTTAAAACCCCTCTCGCACCTTATTATATTGCCTCGCCTTTTGTTGTCTCGCGGGATCATTCGTGTCGATATATAAACATGGGCAAATCGTGTGTCTCAACAAGTGTATAAACCTGAATATATCATTTTGAACAGTCGCGGGGTGTGGTATTTAAATGTGTCGTTTGCTGCTGGTTATTTGCCCTAGCGTACACTTTAATTCGTGTCGCTAACATAGTGTCGACTTGTGATATCAAGAAGGGTTTTGGTTTGATGATTATGTATCGCAATGCATGGGTCTAATGTGTGTCGATCATGTCATGTTGTGTGTGTGGGTTAGTGTGTAAAGTGGCTGTGAAATGGGTCTTGTGTGTGGGTACCATGTGGGAAACAGTAGAACTGTGTTTCATACGTTAATCTGCTGTGTCGATGGGCTGGAAAGAGTGTAAACGTACTTGTGTTTTTCTGTTTCATAATCGCATCTAAACAAATGAAAAGAAGGTATCGCGAGTTTAGTTAGTGTGTCGAGCTAGTATAGATTGTGGCTTGTGATGTTTCGCGAGCTGTTTCGAGGTCCCCGTTTTCCTTCTCAAGCTCGTATTCATGTGCACTTATATCTCATATATCATGTAGAGTGGGCTTGTGCTTGTAAGTTTTACATCATGATACGTATATAAAGAAAAGATAAGGCTTGTTCAATATATGAGTTGTGTGGCATGGTTTTGTCAACTGTAATTGTGTGAGTAAATATGATCGTATAGGGCCATCTAATATGCGAGTCGATTCGGCATGTTACAAATTAATATATCATACGAGAGATTTGGTAGACATGCAACACATGATGTTTTGGCCTAATTCTCATTAATTTTCTTAATACACCCTATACTTTTCTATTTAGACACATTAAAACCCTAACCTTACAAACGTTATCATAATAAACCCTAATCCGTGTCTATTGTCATTTTTAACTACTTTAACTTGACTAAATGGTAAGCCTATTGATAAATGACTAATATTGCTAATTCGGGAAAATTACTAAGAATAGAAAGTTACTATATTTGGAAAGCTGCTATAAAAGGAAAGTTACTAAAAAAATAGAAAGCTGACTAAAATAAGTAATCTGATTTAGATAAGATATTAATAATAAGACGATCATGTATTCGTGTAGATTCGCTGAAGAAGGAGTTTGATTCCGATCTTTATGTTTCTATTTGTGTCTTCACTTGCGGTATAAGGTACAGATATTCTGCTTCTTTATTAAGGGGCCTTCATTCTCTTATTATGATTCATATTAGGGTTTCCCTATACCATTGCTATGTTTCCTTTATTCATGAACTCCGATTATTGTACCATCATGATATTGAACCTCTTATGATTATGAACCTTTCATGCATGAACCTTTAATTATGAACTCTTGACCATGAACCTTTGCTTATGAACCTTGCTTATGAACCATGATTATGAACCTATGATTATGAACTTATGAAACATGATTATTGACCTATGCAAGTAAACTAAAACATGACCCATGATACTTGACCTTTACCCTCAGTTTGATACTACGAGCCACTCACTAGGCATGAGGGTTTCATGTCCATGTCAGTCGATGCACCGATGGCATGACTCTAGGACAGGAGAGTGATGACCTGTCCCGTCCCTGCATGTTATGTTTACGTAGAGGCAGATTATGGCCACCTGGGGCGTATGGATGCATCCTAGATTTGTTCATGTTCATGTTATGTTATGTTATTCATGGTGACTGATGGTGTGTGCGATACACGTCTTTCACACTCCGGGAGCTAGCTACTCCAACCCACGATTGAGGACACCCCTCATAATTACAGGATACCCATGATTGAGGACACCCTCATAATTACAGGATACCCATGATTGAGGACACCCCTCATATTTACAGGATACCCATGATTGAGGACACCCCTCATATTCACAGGATACTAAGAGGTCTCCCCTCTGCATGTTTACGATTATGATTATGATTATGATTCATGTTATGTTATGGGCTCGTAGTGGATTTCTGACCTCCTTTTCCATGTACCCTTTTACCTTTCCTTATGATACCATGTATTCTTACCATGTATTCATGCTTCCACACTCTTTTACTCATGTTATTTATTCATTATACTACTGCTTGTTACGTTATATCTGTTCACTGAGCTCTAGTAGTTCAGCCGCGTTTCTTTTCCCGCGGCAGGTTTTAGTTGGAAGCTGGGTAAGAGTGAAGAGACTTTGGACCTAGAATACTTTGAGTAGAAGCCATTAGAAGAGATGTACTTATGGATTTGATAGGCAGCTTTTATTTTCCTTTGTAACCCTTTGTATTGCAAGATTTCATTTGTAACCTTTGAGAACCATTGTATTACTATTGATTGTATGCTTTGTTTGATCTGATATGGAGCCATTTGTGTGATACTTCTACCCTTGCCGGGTTGGGGTGTTACAATTATGGTATCAGAGCGACAGGCTGCGATTCGTAATACATTTACCCTTGGCCTGTGTAAGTTAGGACCACTAAGTTTTCCCTGTAGGCGCTCGTAAGACAATTTTTGAAAATTGCTTTAAGATTTCCTTATAGGAACGTAAGTGTTGACCAGTGAGGAATGGGTAGACTATAAGGCATTTGTTTAAGCATCTTTGCTTCCGCATCACTCTGATTCGTGCCTTGCTTTTGATTAAAGTCTGTTAAGACCATTTTTGGGAATTGAAAGCTTATGCTCTGCACTACCTAAGATCTGAACCTAAATAAATCTGGAAGGCATTGCGAACTGCATAATATTGCCTGAAACTATTTGATCCTTGTCTGCAGAGTCCGACTCTGACTTCTGATCCTTTTGTTAATCATTTTGATACCTCTACGGGCATTTTGAAAATCTCCTTGACAATGACGTACTTGATACATTCTGTGATCTGTCTCTTGCTTTTGATAAGCATCTATGAATTTTCTGACACTATTTGATTTCGTCTTACCCATCTCTGTCCTTATGAAAAGCCTTGTGGTGTTTAACCACGAGTATAAGAATGTTTCCCTATCAGTTTGGACGATGAGATTTGCCTTGTTGATCTGTCTTTCTGTGGACTGTTAATTCTAATGTTATTCTGATAAAGGATTGACTGTTTGACAACTATCCTCCTATGTCTCACCTTTGACGTTTGAAACAATTTTGAACTCCCTACCATGATTACAAATTGTTAAACTCTTGACTATCATTATTACTCTGAAGACTCGTGTGTTATGTTCGCGATTATGAAGTTTTCCTTGAACCCATTTCGTACAACAATGAATGAACCTTAGCTTGAAAATTACTTGGCACCCAGAATTTTCTGAACACGATTTCTGATTGAACCACCAAATTTTCCACTGGAGTGAGAAGTAAGTTCGCTTAAGTGTATTTTCTTGACGTGTTTCGGTTTTGTTCGCGATAAAGAAGAATGATGACAGGAGACATGTATTGATTTTGGAAGCTGAACCGTATTGCTATTTGGAACCCTTATTTCTCCACCCTGAAACGACTTGTATCTATTCAATTTCAGAGCGCGAAGTTTCCTTCAGATGGAAATATGAATTGAGGTTATTCTTGAGATCGCTGTCCGTATTTGTAACGACTGATATAAAGATTTGTGACGCTAATAGTATTAGCTAAAGCTCTGACTATTCTGTAAATTTGATAAATGAATGTGTTCTCGTGAGTACTTGGGCAAATGGTCATTGTATGACTTAATAGTACATTCGGAGACGAAGAAGAACATGAAAATCATTTTGTAAGAAATTTGACGATCACTTGTGCATTCTGAGAGATTGATATCTGTTGAGACAACGATTTTCTTGATTGGGAATATCTCTTTAAATCCCGAAAATTTTGAAACTATCACCGAATGGTCAAGACCGATAACAAATGGTAAACTGAAATCTTTTGAACCTTGCATCAAAATTCTGAAAGACGTTTACAACTTGCGTTACCCTTGATAAATTTCGTGACCAGATAGAAACAGCTTAGTCTGATTGAGAACGGAGTTTTGGAAAGCTGAAATAGAAATTTGTTTCCATACCTTCAGACGGAACAAATTTTGAGACATTTTAGAAAGAGACTCGGTTATGCTCCCTTGCAACACAGAAGATTTTGCGTATGCATCAAGACAACTAGAAACGCATCAGAAGTATTACTTCACTACCTGACCTAGAGTTGACAACAACAGTGGCTACCCTGAAGAGTGAAGACATTCCTTTCAAGGCAGAAGTGTCGGCGGTAGAGAAGGAAGATGGCGACCCGGGAGCTGACGAAGACGTACAGTCTCACTTCCCTATTTATCTGGGTTGTACTAAGATGAATTGAGAGCGGAAGCAGACTGGATGATGAAGGAACTTAAAGATCGTGCCAGAAATTCACATTACTCCATCACTTTTCAAGAAGAACTGCAAGACGCATGATGAACCAGACACAAGTTCGTGATTTTGTTTCACTCCCAACTTGATGGACAAACGAAGACAGATTGACCGGACTTGAAGAGATTGAATGTTTTGAATGAACGGATTTTTTGAAACGGACCTTTTAGATTTGGAAGAATTGTGAAGACCGAAGTTATTGACGATTAGTTTTCAGTTCCGTTGACTCCCTTAAGCTTCGTTATATCGTGATAAGATCCGCTAATGATTTAAGTTACTGGAAGCATTTCAGCCCCGTGCTTATTTTCGTATGTTCTATGATGGCTTTGTTCTGAGAAATTTTGGCAAACTGTGGAAAATCTGATGCTTGTGACGGCGTGCCTTACTCTGCTTGGCAATCTGAAATTCTGATACTCTTGCGGATAGTTTTGCTTGCCCTCTTATTTATGTCTTTGATATTATTGGCTCTGAGATTGTAGAAGTACTAGGTGGATTAAGATAGGTTGTTATACTCACGAATCGAGATAAAATATGATCATCATGAAGGCATATTTATGTGGTGCTAGTATTATGACGCCTGATCAACGTGATAATACTGATTGCATGGTTTTGTAACCTTACAACAGGTTTTACCTCTCGAGGGATCTCAAGAGGCTTACAACCCCACCAGGCAGTGTACCTGACCGATGTAGTATAGTGTAGTGGTAAGTACGGGGGATTGATCGTTCTCCACAGGGAATAGTGTTCGTTAGGTATGAAAGGCTACTCTAATTAGGTCTAAGGGTTGAGGAAGATTCTTTTTATGTTTTTATAGTTTTTATGAAAGCAAGTAAAATCTCGGTTTTGAAGGAGTGGGCGGAATTAGTTGCTAGTCAACTAACCCAAATGACTACGAATGCAAATAAAATAAAATAACAAAAATGAAATGTGGTGAGAAACTTATGTGTAGAGAAATGTGTTTACTTAGATTTCCTTACTCCCTAACTATCTTTTACCGGTTAATTAGTGTGTATTAGTCGCGTGGATGACGGGTGTATTCCTTAATACCATTCGTGGGGTGGCGTACTTACTTCCCCAACTCTACAAGCTCCTACTTCACTCCTATGTCGAGCCGGCTAGGAAGCTCCTAACATGGGATCACTAGAATTCGCTTGTGCATTAAATACAACCATAAAAACCTTTAGTACGCGTTTGGTTCATGTTTCTTAAGACGTTCAAGCAAGTTACCGAATAGGAAGTTAGCCAGTTTTCTTAAGCCTAACATAGATAAACAATCATCCAATACAACTAACAACACACTAACAACCAATAATCAATAGCTAGGTTTCATTAGATCTAAGCAAACACAAGATAAAATTAGCCTAACATGTTAAACAAAAGACAAGCATAAGATAGAATCAAACAACACATAGACATATTGAATGATTAATTGATAACTTATCTTTCAATGAAACATGGAAGATCTCAAGGCAAAAAGCCCTGAAAAAGTAGCTAAAATCGTCTTAGGGTTTTATCCCAAAATTCCACACACTAAGCTCTCCCTTATGACAAAAGATTAGAAAACTATATATAGATTTTTGGATCTGACGGCGTCACCTTATGCATTGTGACGCCGTCACCTCGCCGCTTTTAGGGTTCCCGGGTGACCTTCTTGACGCCGTCCCTCTTTAGCTCTTCAAAAATCCATTCTGGCCTATCAAGGCTTGACGCCGTCGGATCATGAACGTGACACCGTCCCCTTATGATTTAAGCCGTGACGCCCTTGATTTAGTTAAAGCGTGACGCCGTCAGAATTCTCATGCTAACTCACTGGCCCGTCATGAGTAAATTTCACATCCAACTTTTCTTGCCAAGGCATGACGCCGTCCAGAGTAAAGTCTGACGCCGTCAAGAGTAACTTTTAGCCGATTCTTGAGACTTTGCCGTTTTCTTCACTTTAATGCTCCAAAAACGTCCAAAATGCCTCCTTTTCCAGATTTCTCCTCAAAAGTACCTAAAATGACAAAAGGAACGATTTAGGGCAATATTTGATCAAATAAATACGATTTCGGGCTTAAATGACCCCTTAAAAGCGGTACACTTTTCGCCTCATCAAATACCCTTACACTTGAGATTTGCTTGTCCTCAAGCAAATGCGCTTTTATTCTAATCAAAATACAAGTTAGGGGTCATTTAATGCAAACATAAAAGTAATTACAACAAATAATCGTTCCACTTCAATCATAATAAGCACGGAGATTACATACTAGCACCTCACAAGTAGTGTTTAGATACTCACATCTCTCAAGTGTCATCAAAATAAATCTCATAAATGAAAACGGAAAATATCTCTCACTACCTGTCATAGCAAATAGATTACCATAGGCTTGGGAAAGGATCGAAAACCTCCTCCACTAGGCGTAAGCACCTAAGATAAACTATCAAAGAGGGCTTTTAAATGGGTTATAACGTTAGGTGTAGGGAAAAGGAAAACACGGTTTTGTTGGATAAAGGATATTTTACTGGTGGCGAGTTAAAGATCTTGATCAATTACATGTACTATACAATGTTGCTAAGCCAAGACTAGACTCAATTTTAAGCTAGAAACAAAATAACAAAATAACAAAAACATAAAGATAAACATAAAATGAAACGGGATGGTAGTCCGTATGTTTTTTTCTATTTTTCATTTTCTCATTTTTTGTATTTTTCTTGATTTTTTTTTTTTTTTTTTTTTTTTTTTTTTTTTTTTTTTTTTTTTTTGTCATACATTCTTGCCCTACCATCCAAAATAATACATCATAGGGGCATTGCATTCCCCTTACACTTGAATTTTTACATAACTTTACAAATACTAATCTAATGACTCGAATTAAGATAATTGAAACACTTGGAGTACTTTTAAAATATTTAGCACATATGGGGGTAATAAATGATGTTCTTCCCCGTTACTCCATTACACTAGTACTTTACCCATGAGTCCCAATCGTCCCAAAACAATATGTACAAGGATATGACTCGACTTAGCAACCATGTAATCAATTAGATAATTAACTTGGGTTTAAACAAATGTTGACACAATAATGCACTAAAGATGAGTGCATACAAGGTAGGCTAAGGCGATTTGGGTGTACATTTTAGTGGGGTGTAACAAATTCTTCCTTTAAGTAAAATGCTTAAAGGTCGAAACGAAAAGATAGGCTCTGAGGGGTGTACTAGGGGTATCGTGTACTAAAAATGAGTACAACGCAAAGGGTGTGGGAGAATTACTTGACCAATGTAGCCAAAGTAATTATAACAAAAACACAGGTGTAAAACAATGGGTTAATCCTAATGCCTCTTATCATGTAGTAAATCTAACTACACGAATGTAGTCTCACTTGTGGCCTTGGAATGGTCCTAACGCAAGTTCTAGAATCTAAGTGCTACCGGTACACACATCATAGCATAAATGCTTTTCCTACCAATTCTAGGGGCGAACCTCACATATTTGGGGGTGGAAAATTTTTTAGTGGTACGGTTTTTGTGCTAGTCATATAACTCCTATCCGTGAGACGCTCATTAAGATCAAAGTTTCACTCCTATATGTTGTAAAAAAATTTAAATTTGGCACTAAAGTTACCCTAATCAAGTATTTCTCTCAGTTTTATTACACATCTATTATTAAACAAACAAAAATCAAGCGCAATTGTATTCTCTAAAATCGTACTTTTACCCTCCCCTTACACTTAAGATGAACATTGTCCCCAATGTTCAAATAACAAGATGTAAAAGCATAAAGTAAAAGAATGGAATCAAATACTCCCCTGATTCGCTCGTTGGATAGTGAAATCACACGGTTAAATCTTCCTCCAAAGAGAATGTTGAAGCTCCATGACTAATGCATCGCCATAAGCTTGATTCCATAAACATTTCCTTGTCCAAAATAACCTGTTAACCTGAGAAAACAAACACGAAAACCTGCATAACATCGGCGGGATAAAATCTATATATAAGGATATAATGCTTGTGGACTGATAATTTTGCAGATTCCTGGAGATTATAAGTTGGAGATTTAAAAAACTTTTTATGAAAACAAAACTTTCAAAAATTTCTGGAAATTAAATCTGACGCCGTCAGGTTATAACCCCTGACGCCGTCAGAAATGACCTGACAAAAATTTTCATTTTAAGTTTCCGGAAAATTTCTGGAAAAACCTTTACCTTACTTCCTGGAAATCCTGCAAAACATCACTATGACTCGATACAAGCATTTGACTCAAACAAACACTAATATGTATGCTAATTTATTATTATTACGATTCATGTTAATTTGTGTTCTAATAAACCGATTTAGATTTCCCTTACACTTATCTTTTGCAAAATACCTTTATATGTAGTTAAGACGAAGTTAAAAACAAAATAAAGCATTTTCACAATTTAGTTTTGAACATGAATCAATAAGAATAAAAATTAAACATACATACGGAAACAAATAAAATCAAACAAACAAATAAACAAACACACAAAGCAAATAAACCATGGGCTGCCTCCCAAGAGCGCTTGTTTTTGTTCGAGTCACGAGCCTGACTCTACCCTTATTTAATGGATAAAGGAGAGGTTTTCCCTACACTTAGGATTAAGTGCGGGTGATAGTAGCGATACACACCAGCTCGGTAGGAGTATGCCACGTGAGGAAAGAGTGGTGGATGAATTATATGCTCAAAGGGGTGTGCTCCTTTCATCATAACCTTGCCTAGTTCACTTTGGTCAATGGGTGATTTTGAGTTTCCTCCTAAAAAGGGATCATCTTCTATCAACTTCGAGAGACTCCTAGTTGGGAATCCATCTTGACCTAATAAACCCGGTTTAAACCCATAGTGTTTCTTGTGATCAATCATAAATGGGTGATGTAAGTATGTAAGGTCATGGTTCACATCCTATGTTAGCTTCCTCTCTACAAGGCTTAGAGTCTACTACCTTCAACGTAAAACTACCCGGACTATATGGTTTGATGGGTGGATCGGGACCTTTCTCATTTCCTAAATTCACATCTAAAGATGGAAGATTAGGTAACGGTTTTGGTTGAGGCTCTGGTTCATCAAAACTAGGAACTTCCATAGAACTAAAAGAAAGGTTATGACTACAAGTATTCAAACCTATTTCTTCTAGTTTTGTTTCTTCCAAAGGTTCTACTTCAATTGGGGTTCCTATAGTCCCTTCTACTTCTTTCGGGTAAGTCACGGGCGGTGTGTGTGCCTCAAATGATGGTAGGACTTGTGGGGCACTTGGTGGGCTTATGTTACTTACCTCATCATTCCTTATGTCAAGCTCACCTATATCCTCATCATGCGTTTTAGTAGGATCTAACCCTAACATTTTCCCAAGTATCTCAAGTGCTTCTCTAGGCATCTTAACTTCTATATCCGAATCATAAGGATCATCCTCAATATTATGACTGCTATATTCAAATTGCCCAAAAGATTCATCATGTGTTTCTTGAGATTCATCATCATCGATCATAAAACCTAGGTCTTTTTGATCAATGTGATCATGTTCGGCTAAATCCTCCATCACATCAAGGTCACCTATGTGTTTGTTTTGTACTATGGCATTACATGACAACCACTTAGGTATCTCAACACTAATGTATTCATCCCCAAACAAACTTGTTTCATGATCCAGGAAATTTATATTCAATTGACTTGTACTAACGTCTGTTGGGTTGTCTACCCTATAATAATATTGGGCACAATCTTCTATGGCATCCCATGCTTCTTCAGCACTTAATTCCCTAAAGTCCCCATTGGCAAAATCCTCAATGCGCATTTGGTCATATTGGCCAACACGATAGTAAAAGGTTCGGGTTAGGGATGCTAAAGCGAAACTATGATGAGGGAATTTTCGGAGTAAATTTCTAAAACGAGTCCATGCATCATATATGGGTTCATCTCGATATTGTTTGAAATTCGAGATGTCAATAGGGTAGAATGGCCTTTGTGGTTGGTGGTATGGTGGATTCGCGTACTCCATAATGGTGAACGGAAGAGTCAATGGAAATTACGAACAAACACACAAAGAAAAAGATAGACTAAAGAAAACCTAGAAAAATAAAATAAAAATCTCACTAGAAAGGAATCTAGTGAGTAGACCTATAAAATAAAAATTCAACCTAAACAATAACTATTCCCCGGCAGCGGCGCCAAAAACTTGATTGCGTGGTTTTGTAACCTTACAACAGGTTTTACCTCTCGAGGGATCTCAAGAGGCTTACAACCCCACCAGGCAGTGTACCTGACCGATGTAGTATAGTGTAGTGGTAAGTACGGGGGATTGATCGTTCTCCACAGGGAATAGTGTTCGTTAGGTATGAAAGGCTACTCTAATTAGGTCTAAGGGTTGAGGAAGATTCTTTTTATGTTTTTATAGTTTTTATGAAAGCAAGTAAAATCTCGGTTTTGAAGGAGTGGGCGGAATTAGTTGCTAGTCAACTAACCCAAATGACTACGAATGCAAATAAAATAAAATAACAAAAATGAAATGTGGTGAGAAACTTATGTGTAGAGAAATGTGTTTACTTAGATTTCCTTACTCCCTAACTATCTTTTACCGGTTAATTAGTGTGTATTAGTCGCGTGGATGACGGGTGTATTCCTTAATACCATTCGTGGGGTGGCGTACTTACTTCCCCAACTCTACAAGCTCCTACTTCACTCCTATGTCGAGCCGGCTAGGAAGCTCCTAACATGGGATCACTAGAATTCGCTTGTGCATTAAATACAACCATAAAAACCTTTAGTACGCGTTTGGTTCATGTTTCTTAAGACGTTCAAGCAAGTTACCGAATAGGAAGTTAGCCAGTTTTCTTAAGCCTAACATAGATAAACAATCATCCAATACAACTAACAACACACTAACAACCAATAATCAATAGCTAGGTTTCATTAGATCTAAGCAAACACAAGATAAAATTAGCCTAACATGTTAAACAAAAGACAAGCATAAGATAGAATCAAACAACACATAGACATATTGAATGATTAATTGATAACTTATCTTTCAATGAAACATGGAAGATCTCAAGGCAAAAAGCCCTGAAAAAGTAGCTAAAATCGTCTTAGGGTTTTATCCCAAAATTCCACACACTAAGCTCTCCCTTATGACAAAAGATTAGAAAACTATATATAGATTTTTGGATCTGACGGCGTCACCTTATGCATTGTGACGCCGTCACCTCGCCGCTTTTAGGGTTCCCGGGTGACCTTCTTGACGCCGTCCCTCTTTAGCTCTTCAAAAATCCATTCTGGCCTATCAAGGCTTGACGCCGTCGGATCATGAACGTGACGCCGTCCCCTTATGATTTAAGCCGTGACGCCCTTGATTTAGTTAAAGCGTGACGCCGTCAGAATTCTCATGCTAACTCACTGGCCCGTCAAGAGTAAATTTCACATCCAACTTTTCTTGCCAAGGCATGACGCCGTCCAGAGTAAAGTCTGACGCCGTCAAGAGTAACTTTTAGCCGATTCTTGAGACTTTGCCGTTTTCTTCACTTTAATGCTCCAAAAACGTCCAAAATGCCTCCTTTTCCAGATTTCTCCTCAAAAGTACCTAAAATGACAAAAGGAACGATTTAGGGCAATATTTGATCAAATAAATACGATTTCGGGCTTAAATGACCCCTTAAAAGCGGTACACTTTTCGCCTCATCAACGTGATAATACTTACACCATATAACGTGCACTCATTGTGGCCATAGGATATCTTGGGGGAGTACCTAAGAAGTTTAGAATCTGATCCCCGTTGGTTATCCGTGATTAGTGAGCCATTAGGTTCATTCTACCTATGCGTATACTCTACCTTCGTTCGTTAAATATCTGGATGAGTTTTGGACTCTCGTTTTGCATTCTGTTGACCTCTGTTATAAATTTTGAATTCTGGTAAAACTCTCTACTGTTGATATAGTTAATTTGATCTGAAATCTTGTCTGCATTTCCATATGAACTTTCCGGAAGATTCACCTACCCTCCATTTTGTTGCATGGTCATTTGATCGGAATCAACCTAATTTGTCTCCTTCTGAGGAATTTGAACCCACCTCATGTCGGTTAGAGTCATGAGAAACTATTTGGTCTGAAGATCTTTTGGAAGAACCTCCTCGGGCGTGAGAATGTTCGTGACTATCTTTTGCGATTTGCTACGACTTCGTCTAGCTTGGCGACTTCAAATTTCGAGGACGAAATTTTTTCTTTTAGAGGGGAAGAAGTTGTAAAACCCAAAAACTTAGCATAATATGAAATAACAAAAACGCCCTAAAATTTAAATTTTAAGAACATATGAAAATAGATAAGTACATCATTTAATCTTAACCTAAAGTGAATAAAACCCTAAGTATCGAATAAATTAAGTTAACAAAACTATATACTACAAATTAAAAATCACGAAACAAGTTCCGTAAACCATGATCAATATATATGCTAGGCGATTTTTTTTTTTTTTTCTTTTTGTGTCAATACACCATAGTTCGGGCCAAGTAAAGAGATGTTATGCAATCACTACCGACAAATAAATTGACTTATCAGTACGATGTTTTCTATCGAGTAATACATATTTACATGGGAAAAACGACAAACAACCAATTCACATGAATATATGAGTTACCTCAATACCATTTTAAAAGATTATGATCCCCACAATTCCAGCCTAAAGTCACGCCCTCCATATCAATCAAGAAAATAGTTTCTAAAATATTCACACGTCTCCTTATGACTACACGTTTTGACCATTCATATTTCATATGAACAGCCCACGCTCCACCTATTTGTCCCTACTAAATAACTTCCTCCCTTTCTTTCATTCTTGCGCCACAAAAGGAAAACAAAATAAGGTTACTGTTGTCTCTTTCTCTCTCGATTCCAAGGAAGAGGTTGAAGGTCGTTGCCGTGGTATTCCATTCGGGGTTAAGAGTTTTCCAAGACCAGGTGTGGTTAAATTCGTGGTGTGGTCTTTGCTCTTTTTCCTTGTCTCGTTAACACCAAAGGTAACATCAAACCCATTTTTTTTTAGTCGACATCAGGTTCTTGATGTCCTCATTTTGCTCTCTTTGGCTCGACCTATATATCTTGAAACAAAGCTAAAAGCCATGCTAACAAACCAGTAGGATCATGCTTCTATACTTAAATGGTCTCATTAAAATAACTACATGAAATCATGAATCCATGCGCCTTTAAGTAACTGTTTTACGTCCAGTTTGTGTTGACTGTTTTGCGTCGCTGTTCCAGCCCTTGGTCGACCATAAATATTACCTAAACGAGCCCTAAGAACCTGATATAAATGGCCATTAATAAGGAGCACAACATTAGAAACCCTAGGCTATATGGATAACGAGAATTTTATGATTTTATGTGAATGAAGTTGTCGAGTTTTGGGTCGAAAATCGTGTAGTGTGTGGCTGTGTTTATGTGTTGTAAAACCTGATCAAAACTCTTGTTTTTAAACGTTAAAAGGGGACTGGATTGTGTCTGCTGCTGTTCATTTAAAACCCCTCTCGCACCTTATTATATTGCCTCGCCTTTTGTTGTCTCGCGGGATCATTCGTGTCGATATATAAACATGGGCAAATCGTGTGTCTCAACAAGTGTATAAACCTGAATATATCATTTTGAACAGTCGCGGGGTGTGGTATTTAAATGTGTCGTTTGCTGCTGGTTATTTGCCCTAGCGTACACTTTAATTCGTGTCGCTAACATAGTGTCGACTTGTGATATCAAGAAGGGTTTTGGTTTGATGATTATGTATCGCAATGCATGGGTCTAATGTGTGTCGATCATGTCATGTTTGTGTGTGGGTTAGTGTGTAAAGTGGCTGTGAAATGGGTCTTGTGTGTGGGTACCATGTGGGAAACAGTAGAACTGTGTTTCATACGTTAATCTGCTGTGTCGATGGGCTGGAAAGAGTGTAAACGTACTTGTGTTTTTCTGTTTCATAATCGCATCTAAACAAATGAAAAGAAGGTATCGCGAGTTTAGTTAGTGTGTCGAGCAGTATAGATTGTGGCTTGTGATGTTTCGCGAGCTGTTTCGAGGTCCCCGTTTTCCTTCTCAAGCTCGTATTCATGTGCACTTATATCTCATATATCATGTAGAGTGGGCTGTGCTTGTAAGTTTTACATCATGATACGTATATAAAGAAAAGATAAGGCTTGTTCAATATATGAGTTGTGTGGCATGGTTTTGTCAACTGTAATTGTGTGAGTAAATATGATCGTATAGGGCCATCTAATATGCGAGTCGATTTGGCATGTTACAAATTAATATATCATACGAGAGATTTGGTAGACATGCAACACATGATGTTTTGGCCTAATTCTCATTAATTTTCTTAATACACCCTATACTTTTCTATTTAGACACATTAAAACCCTAACCTTACAAACGTTATCATAATAAACCCTAATCCGTGTCTATTGTCATTTTTAACTACTTTAACTTGACTAAATGGTAAGCCTATTGATAAATGACTAATATTGCTAATTCGGGAAAATTACTAAGAATAGAAAGTTACTATATTTGGAAAGCTGCTATAAAAGGAAAGTTACTAAAAAAATAGAAAGCTGACTAAAATAAGTAATCTGATTTAGATAAGATATTAATAATAAGACGATCATGTATTCGTGTAGATTCGCTGAAGAAGGAGTTTGATTCCGATCTTTATGTTTCTATTTGTGTCTTCACTTGCGGTATAAGGTACAGATATTCTGCTTCTTTATTAAGGGGCCTTCATTCTCTTATTATGATTCATATTAGGGTTTCCCTATACCATTGCTATGTTTCCTTTATTCATGAACTCCGATTATTGTACCATCATGATATTGAACCTCTTATGATTATGAACCTTTCATGCATGAACCTTTAATTATGAACTCTTGACCATGAACCTTTGCTTATGAACCTTGCTTATGAACCATGATTATGAACCTATGATTATGAACTTATGAAACATGATTATTGACCTATGCAAGTAAACTAAAACATGACCCATGATACTTGACCTTTACCCTCAGTTTGATACTACGAGCCACTCACTAGGCATGAGGGTTTCATGTCCATGTCAGTCGATGCACCGATGGCATGACTCTAGGACAGGAGAGTGATGACCTGTCCCGTCCCTGCATGTTATGTTTACGTAGAGGCAGATTATGGCCACCTGGGGCGTATGGATGCATCCTAGATTTGTTCATGTTCATGTTATGTTATGTTATTCATGGTGACTGATGGTGTGTGCGATACACGTCTTTCACACTCCGGGAGCTAGCTACTCCAACCCACGATTGAGGACACCCCTCATAATTACAGGATACCCATGATTGAGGACACCCCTCATAATTACAGGATACCCATGATTGAGGACACCCCTCATATTTACAGGATACCCATGATTGAGGACACCCCTCATATTCACAGGATACTAAGAGGTCTCCCCTCTGCATGTTTACGATTATGATTATGATTATGATTCATGTTATGTTATGGGCTCGTAGTAGATTACTGACCTCCTTTTCCATGTACCCTTTTACCTTTCCTTATGATACCATGTATTCTTACCATGTATTCATGCTTCCACACTCTTTTACTCATGTTATTTATTCATTATACTACTGCTTGTTACGTTATATCTGTTCACTGAGCTCTAGTAGCTCAGCCGCGTTTCTTTTCCCGCGGCAGGTTTTAGTTGGAAGCTGGGTAAGAGTGAAGAGACTTTGGACCTAGAAGACTTTGAGTAGAAGCCATTAGAAGAGATGTACTTATGGATTTGATAGGCAGCTTTTATTTTCCTTTGTAACCCTTTGTATTGCAAGATTTCATTTGTAACCTTTGAGAACCATTGTATTACTATTGATTGTATGCTTTGTTTAATCTGATATGGAGCCATTTGTGTGATACTTCTACCCTTGCCGGGTTGGGGTGTTACAAAGAATGTAACGCAAACTCACCTAGAAGGACTGAAACTGCCAAACCAAGAAACACAAGGACTGAAACTGTGAAAACAGAATATTTAGGATATAAATTGACATGTTATTAAATTTCAAGCTTAGTTTGTATTTTTGGACAAGTAGAGGACTGTAATTGGAACTTGGACTTAACAAAGGACTAACGGTGTGACGCAGGCGCAGTTAGGGTAAAAGTTGTAAAAACTGGAAAAGGACAAGGACCAACTGTTGTTACTTGACATCCTTATTTCATTTTCCATTTTTTGTCACCTCATCACGTCATATGCATTTTTAAACATTTTAATTACGTATTATTTAACTTTCGTTATTTATTATAACTAGAAACTTTACGAGATAACTTTACGTACTATTTCATTCTTTCGAAAAGATAATATTATGGATTTGTTGACATAAGAATCAGAATAGTATCATATGTAACATTATTTTTGAATTGTAAGCACTTTAAGCATCACACACTCACACTCAACGATCATATCGTTATTCATCATTCGTTATTCGTTATTCACTATTCATGCCACATCCACCACTAGTATTTGGTCAGATTCTCAGACATTTGTATCTACCAGGTTTCGTACTGAAGTCATTACCATAATCACCCCTGAATTTACTTTCACCATCACCAGTAACGTTTAAGGTGAGTCATAGCCTCACTTTTTTTTTAACAACTTTAAACTCCGTGAGGGAGATACATGCTATAAACAGATCACAAGTATTTTTCTGTATGCTTATCTGACTTGATATATGCCTAAGTTACCTATTGCCACAAGACCCTTTATCATGAGCCATTAATCACTAGTATGTGAACGCGAATATAGTGAATAGATCTATTAGAGGCTGACAACCTATTCCACTAATACTGGACGGAATGCCTTAGTTGCTAGTTGTATTAGTCGTAATGCACTATATTTGAGAAAAATAGGAATTGGCAAATCACCTATTACACGAGGGCAAATTATCCATCATTGATTTGATGTTGATCACCTCCGGTTTTACGGTATTTGTTAACGTTTTGCGTGTCATGAGACTTAGGGCAATATATATACTGCAATATCAACTTTTTGAACTGATTGTATCCCCAATACAATCCTACTTGTGTATCGAACTGATTATTAAACTTCAAACTCTATGATTTCACTCAACATTTTTGTTGACTTTTAAGCATGTTTATCTTAGGAAATTAGCGGAACAACCAAGGCATGGAGCGGGCTGCAACCTATCTTTATTTTTGGTGTAAAATAAAATATGCAATTCAGTTAAAATAATATTTCCTTTAAGGATTTTTATCACTCTGATATGAAACTCTTGTAACTGAATTCATAACGTGGACCTATGTTATTTAAAAACGTCTCTTTCGAGTCGTTTTCTATGATTTTGACTTCGATCCTCTCGGTAATACCCCAATTAGTCTTCCGCTGCTATCTTAAAATTTTGGGGGTGTTACAAAATGTCTAAAAAGTTAAGTATCACTTTATTTTCTCATTTGCAAGTCGTGATTAAACCTTGTCATTGTAGCTTATAAAAATAAACGTAGGTTTATATTTTTTTCCTTGGGAAAAATGGGCATGACCCGTGTATTTATGCTAGGTTTCTCGTGATTACTTTGTGTTATATATAAAAATATATGTTTAGGTTAAAATCATTTTATTAACTTATAAAACTTTAGTAAGTTTTTATATAATTATTTCGAGTGTAAACAAGTCAATTGGGCGGTATAAGTAATTAGCATGTTTATTATTTACGAGTTTAGTTTCGAGTTCGCGCTTATAGGCTTTAATTGTAAAAGTGTTTATAGTTGCATGTGTGGTGTATACCAACTTGAGTTATAAGGTATTTATATCATTTCATTACAAAACCATGTTGAATTACAAAGTAAGTTGTGTGTTGTTTTTGCGAATTTGTGATCGAGTGAGTCGAAATAAGTCGGAATCAAAGCCGTGTATAGATATATCAAAAGTACACCCGAGATGAACGTTGGGCTCCGGACTGCATAACGAAAGTTTTTAAATATGTGGGTTGTGGCCCAAAGCGACAGTCACGCTGCTTTATGAACAATGGGCTTCGGCCTAAACTGTAACAGACCAACACACTCCCTATTCGTTTATATGGTTGGGCCTGGTAGGCTATGACTCACTCCGCACACACATGAGCCCAAATGGGCATTTGTTAACCCCCTTTTATTTTGACACGCGCTTTTGTTTGGAAGGGAAACAAAGGAGTACGCTTTACACGGGACAAGTTATACCACTAGTTTTCTATGCGTTCTTGAGCACTCGAGCATGAGGGAAACGTAAGCAAGTTTTTACGCGATACGTGTATTAATTCAACACCTCTTGAGTTTAGACTAGAATGAAGAACATTCCCCTTGGAGTCCTTGTGAGACTCGAACCAGGGGTGACCCCAAATGGTTCACACACGCAACAACCCAAACCAATATGTGCACAAGGTTAACGTCATCTTGTTATTCCAAACGAAACACGAACACTAGACCCGCACCATATGTGGGTCGGATGAGCCAAACGCAAAACAAGCACTCTTTTGATCCTTTGAGATTAATTTGAACAAAGACCCACTCTTGGTGGTGTCCTTGTGGGATACGAACCATAACAACCCTATGTGGGTTATGGAACCAAAAATGACTCAACGCAACAAGTTTATAACCCTTTGCCTAGGCTGCAAAGTGAGCCAAGCTTTATGGTCATTCCGAAACTAAACCCAATCCGTATGCACCCTACGTGGGTTGCCGTCTTGAGGAGAAGCTAAACCAGTATGGCCTTCCACACTGTGTACCTAATCGTCTATATCGAAAAACCGCAACAACTAGATTAACTCAAAATGCCAAAATAAAAGATTGAGATTAAGCCAACAACAACACTTCCAAGTCCAAGTTTTGTAATTCCGGTTTTAGTTCGACTTGTAAATCTTTACCACACAAGATAATAACACAAGAATTTAACCCTCAATCATATAATCAGTTTTATATAAAGAGAAAATAATGACTAGTCGATTCACACAAGAGATTATAACCAAACAGATCTAAATAAAACACAAAGGTATCCCCATATTCGAATGAAAACAAATCAAACAAGAATTTTAAAACCTTACAAAAATGAAGTCAATTGACAAGGAGACCAAAGAAAATCAATAACCCAAATCCGATTCCAAACAAACCCACACTCCTCTAAAAATCTTTTAAACCTTTATAAATCGAACCTTGTAATTGTTTTGTTAGAGTTTGAGAGTGTGTGGATTTACCGGAATCGTTTTTCATTTAAAGGATCGTTAGGGGTGGCTTTGACTTCTCCTTTAGGGTTTGAACAGATAGGACATAACCGAATTGGGCTAAGGGGCTTATCATTCTTAGTATCTTCCTCCTTGTCGTCATTGACCTTGATGTTTAGACAAAATGGATCCAGACCTGGTGTGGCTTTAAGGACGCTAGGGGACCAATTGTATTTTTGTTGTCATCAAAGATGGATCAGATCTGTGTATATGAGGTGGGGGAGGGAATTGACGGTATAAACTGAGGGTGAGAGAGAGAGAGAGAGTTTGCAGTGTGTGGGGATAAGAGAGAAAGAGAATTGTTTTATCTTTTTTTTTTTTTCTTTTTTTTTTTTTTTTTTTTTCTTTTTTTTTTTATGTAGAAGTTAGTGGGGTTATATTAAAAGGTAGGTTTTTAATTTGGTGTTTATAATATTTGTGGGGGTTTAATTGTACCCCATGTTTCGCTAAGCTCCGGTTTAATTCAGTGTTTTTCGGGTTGTCGTGAGCACGAAAGATACTGTCTTCGAGTACATTTTTATAAAACTCATATAAAAACAAGGTTTTGGTTCCCGGATAATAAGTACTGGTTTATGCCGTTACTTGATTTGTGTCAGTACGCGTGTGGTGTTCTGTGCGAGATATTTCTCGTTTTATTACGTAAATACTCAGTAATAGCCAGAAAATGAAATATTCACATTTTTCTGATAAAATAACCAATGTAATGAGTTACTGTAAGCTACAGTGTGCGGGTTTGTTTCCCGATTTAGATATGCAAGCTCATGAATGCTTAATCAAACAGTTAGGTACTAATAAATTAACATTTATTATTAAAATATTAGTTGGAAAATTACCGTGTGTCACAGTACGTGGGATAGCTTCCTGTGATTTAGCCCAGTGAGCTCGTATATGCTCAGCTAATTAGATAAGTAATAATAACATCGCTAAGGGCAAGAAGTCAATGGAACCTAATAATCATTCTCTGTTAGATTGACTTTTTATCGTGATGTTTCTTATGCGTTTCGGTAAATAAAAGGAATGGGGTTACTTTCATATGAACAACATTAAGTTTTATTTTCTTACTTGGTTTGAAATCTCATCTCCACAATCACTATGTTATGCATATCTTTATACATTACACAATGAAACACAAAAACTTATTTTAGGCAATCTGTTTTTTTTTATTTTATTTGCAAATCACAATCAATTCTATGCATACATTTTGTTGGTGTGCATATGTCGTCAATGTTACATTCTATAACTTAAAAGGTGAAGTGTAATCTTTATTTTTGAGCTTTGGCTCATATATCTTGACACCACATGTAAAATCCATCGTCGTCCAATCTTGATGGAGAGGTTAAATCAAGGGGCCAAAGTGTAGTTTTTGTTAATCTTTTAACACCACGTTTCTCGGGCTCGTTTAGCGTAGCAAAAATGCTCGTGTGACGTTTTATGTTGCGCCATTATTATGAAATTCATTTTTCCGTTAAAAATGACTGTAAATATGTCTATATTCGTTTAACGCGTCAAAATCAATTATTTCTCGTATTATTAGGTTAGACTTGTGCCGACTCGCGTTGTGCTAAAACTTTAAGTTCCACGGAGGGGGGTCAGTTACACATATCAAATAACAATATTCCACGTTCAAATCTCATATAATCTAAATTGTTTCTAGGTTCTTGTTATCATGTTTAACCGTACCGTAGATCTTAACTAAGTCTTAAATTACCGGGTTATCACATTATTATTCCCTTAAAAAATATTGAATCTTATTTACGTTCGTTGTTTTTTATTACTTTATTCACACACTCAACTTTTTAATGAATCATTTCTTTAAAACCCCATGAATTTCACGGGTCTATAAGCTAGTACAATAGAGTTGTGACATTGGAAACTTTCAATGATTACAAAATTAAGCAACAAACATCATCACAAAAACTTAGGAGTGGGTTGACCCTAGCTATATGTAACACCCCCAAAATTTAACAGTCGCGGAAGCATACAGATCTTTGAGGGTGCTACGGTGCATAGATTGGAAATCACAACACAAGGTAAACAAAGAACGGAATACATACTCCGTTTTAATTAAAACAACATTTAGAGTTTACAAAAGATGATTCTTTGTTTAGATAAAATTTAGGCTCATTGAATACAGTGGTCTCACATAAAAACAAGTCTCAAATAATTGCCATTTCTTCAGAAAAGGTCCATGACCCTTGCCTTGCCAAATCCTTGCCATAACAAATCAACTTACACACCTGAGAAAAACATGCTAAAAGTCAGCAAAAAGCTGGTGAGTTCATTGGTTTAATTTAAAAGCATCAAGTAGTTAATTTGGACCAGCATGATCATTAAAACACATATAATGTCATACAAAAGTTTCTATCGCGCTAGCACTAAGTTCATGCAACCAAAGCTCGACAGTTTAGTATGCAAATCTATAACACATAAATAATAGTCAAGGGGCCCTTAGCGAGTGTTTAACCAAATACACTCGAAGTCCGACTTGCTATACGTCCGCATTGACCTGTCTGGCTAACCGAACGGGGGAGTCACTCCAATAGATCTATCTAAAGCAATCACGCTTCCCAAAAGGAACTAACGGCTCATGAAAATGGGCATGATAGTGGGTTCTAGGGCTTAGGCTAACTACGTACGTAATAGTTTTGAGAAAAAGTTATAATATTATGGTCCATAAAAAGATTTGCATGTTTCTCACCCCATATTTGTAAAACAAGTATAAATAAAATAGGGCTATAAACTCACCCTTAATGGACTGAACAGTGAATGCGGTAAAATAATGGAGTGTACGGCACCAACACGCAACTAGATTAAATAACCATGTCTTAGTTTCAAGTAGTAAATTTAAGTCCTTTCATAATTTAGTTTCAATGTTTTAAAGTAAATATGCTGTTGTCACTTGTGTGGCGACAAGTGTGGTTACGAAGGAATTCTCTAAGAAAGTAAGGTTTAGCTCTACGAATGACCTAAATGTACAGAAATGAGATAATGCGAACAGTGACAGAATTTGGAAAGAAAAGGAAATGAACGATTTAAAGCACGAGTGGATATAATCGAGATGTTTATATATATATATATATATATATATATATATATATATATATATATATATATATATATATATATATATATATATATATATATTAAAATCGTGTAGTTTGGTCGTTATATCTAATTATATAGGTTTTTGAAGTAAAACTTAACGTAAGTGAAGTTTATTATTTACTAGTTTAATGTTTTGAGAAAATGTAATATAAAGTTAATTTTAACAAAACTTGGTTGATTAAAATGAACTAGATTTATGTTGTTACTAATAATTAGCTATGACTCATTTTTATACATTTTAAGTTTAGAAACAATTGATCTCATTAAATTGGTTTAAGCAAGATTCATGTTTAATATTTCATTTCTAGTTTTCATTAGTGACGTTATTATTGGTTGACTTAGATTTAAAACGACAAGTGTAAGTGTCAATTTATATACTTCCCGACATGTATTATTGCCTATACTTAATGTGTAGTTGATTTGTCGTTAATTCGCTCAAGTTTTATATCTTTGACTACACATGTGTGTGTATAAAGTTTGTGCCAATTTTTATGGTTTACTATATAAAATCGTAAGGCGACTTCTAGTGAAAATTGTAAGCTAAATAGTCCAATTATATGGTTGTCGAGTTTTTAAGTTACGGAATACAAGTTTTATATATATGTACGTTAGTTTAATATGAAAATGTTTGCGTGATCGGCTATATGAATTTTATTTTGCGACTAATATTCTTATAAGTGTTAACAGATTTTTGGTATACTTAACATTTGTTGGGTTGCGGCCCAACTAGATTAGAGAATGAGGGGGAGTGTGTCGTTATTGGGTTGGGTCATTTCACTAGTGGCCACAATGGGTCTGGTGGGTCGAAGGTGTTCATAGCAGACTACATAAATGGACTAGAACAAAAAGGATTATAGTTGGGCTACTCTTGGGTTTGGCCTGTAAATGGAAATACAAGGCATACACGCACAAGTCTAAAGACTTGGTGTGTTCCTTCCTGGGAATGCTCCTGACCGAAACTCGCAACCAAAAGGGACTAGAAGCTCATTTTTTGGCTAAACTTTGGGTTGAGTACTACTCAACTCCGAAGTTTAGGAGTCTCGGTGTTAACAAGGGGTTTTGGTTTTGGCACATCTTTATGTTTCGACAAGGAACAAGAATCACTTCTAAGGGAAGTTAGACCTTGCCCACTAGCACTCTTGTGCTTCTAATGTTGAGCCTAAAATTACCCGTTAAAAGGAGTAATCCATTCGAGTACTAACAGTCCTTGGTGGATTTGTTTTGGGGCGAAAGTGGTTCTACCCTATTGGGGTTTGGTCTTGGGTTTGAGTGGGCACATCCAAGGCTCGAACCGAGGGTACAACCCTCAAAGTCTTGGGTTTAACTTGACAAGAAAGACTTGGCCAGAACCTCCCCTACGCAGGGTGGTCTTTCCCAGCCTAAGATCATCACCAAACACCTTGTTTTGGGGTGGTTCCTATTCGACTAACTGGTGAACGTGGGTTCATCCGAATCACTAACACCACACCAAAGCGAGTGAGTCATCTTCAAAAGAGGTTCTAACACTAAAGTCCTCATCAATACTTTCTAGATTTCATACTTAAATTTATAAGCTCCTGGAGTCATTTGACTCGAATCACAGCTTTTAGCCACAATAATCAACGAGATTATTAACCTAGTAATCGAGTTCTAGACTTCCTACGCCACACGAATATAACAACAACAACATTTGACAAGAATTTCTACAATATCAACTATCACTTCTGGGCAATTTTTAACAACCGAAACTAAATAAACTCAACACCTAAATTAACTTTTATTCGGCCTAAGACAATCAGAAAGATCTAAAATAAATGGATTTGAAAAGAATTCGAATATGAACTCAATCCTTACAGTGATTTTGAGAGATGATGAACTCGAATGAAACTCCAATCCGAAAAACCCAACTGCTCCAAACCGAACCACAATCACCACAAACCCTTGTTCTTTCTTGAGTGATCTTAATCTTCTCAGAACCTTTGTATGAATTTGTTGGGGTGTGGTTCGATCTCCCTTGGAACGTTGGATTAAAAGGACGATTTTGGAGAGTAACTCCATGGTTACTTTCGGACTTGGGAGGAATAAGATTGCCATTCGAGTGTTCCTTCTATTTCTATTGTGATATTCTAGGCTTGACTTGGGTGGTTTTCAAGATCTGTAAAGATGATAGGGCGTCTAGGTCAAAAAGGAAAAAGTAGCAGAGATTTGGGGATGGGGATGTACCGAATGGTTTTTGGGGAAGAAGGAGGGGCGGACAAATAAAAATAGGGTACCTAGGGTAAAAGACAAACTAATTTTGGGATAAGTGTGAGTGGATGGATTTATTTTAAGTATTTAGAGATAGGTTTAATTAAAAGCGTGGGTACATTATACCCGAGTTTCGCTGAACTGAGTTAAACTCGGGTCCTTCTCGGAACCGTCATAAATATGAAAGATTGTATTTTTCATAGACGTTTATATAATACCTGAATGTATTTTGAGTTTTATGAGTTCATAATAATTCCTGAGTTTTAGATTTATTTCTATTTAGACTCTGGTACGCGTGTGGTGTCATCTGAGTAAAACTGGGATAACCTCCCGTTTTACTACAATTATAGTAGGTAAAATATGAGATGAGATGATTTCACGGTTCTTGGTGAGATTTTCAGGTGACACAGTGTGCAGGTCTGTTTTTCGTGATAATCACATAAATGCCTAATCTGGTGATTTAGTCATAATAAATTAACTGTTATGAATTAAATATTAGGGGAAATTTACAATTTGTCACATCCTCCCCGTCTTAGGAACGAAAACCGTCCTCGGTTTTCACTTAGAGTTACCCGATGGATTTGAGAAAAGATGTGGGTATCTTCGTTTGATCTCATCCTCCTGTTCCCAAGTGTATTCGGGACCTCTCCGGGAGTTCCAACGAACTTTGACGATAGGAATACGGCTTTGTTTTAGCCGTTTGATCTTTCGATCCATTATTTCAACGGGTTCTTCAACGAAATTTAACCTTTCGTCAACCTGAATTTCTTCCAAAGGAATGGCATGAGTCTCGTCGGAAAGACTTTTTTTTAGATTGCTCACATGAAATACGTTGTGTACGGAACTGAGTTCTTGAGGTAACTCAAGTCGGTAAGCTACTGGTCCAATTCTCGTGAGAATTTTGAAAGGTCCTATATACCGGGGGTTCAGCTTTCCACGTTTCCCAAAATGGATCACGCCTTTCCATTGCGATACTTTCAGCATGACATGATCTCCAACTTGAAATTCAAGTGGTTTTCGTCTTTTGTCAGCATAGCTTTTCTGACGGTCTCGAGCCGCCTGCATACGACTCTTAATCTGTACAATCTTTTCCGTGGTCTCTTGTACTAACTCAGGACCGGTGAGTTGACTTTCTCTGACTTCAGCCCAGCAGATTGGAGATCTGCACTTTCTGCCATATAGTGCCTCGTACGGTGCAGCTTTAATGCTAGTGTGATAACTATTGTTATAAGAGAATTCAGCCAATGGTAGATGTCTATCCCAGCCGTTACCAAAATCTATCACACAGGCTCTCAGCATATCTTCTAACGTTTGGATGGTTCTTTCACTTTGACCATCTGTCTGCAGATGATATGTTGTGCTCATATCTTGGTCGGTTCCTAAGGTATCTGTAGAGATCTCCAAAAATTTGACGTAAAACGACCATCTCTGTCGGATATGATGGAAAGTGGGACTCCATGTCGAGCAACTATTTCCTTCACATATAGTCGCGCAAGTTTGTCCATGCTGTCATTTTCCTTAATGGGTAGGAAGTGGGCAGATTTGGTAAGACGGTCAACGATCACCCAGATGGTGTCATAACCACGTGACGTTCTTGGCAATTTGGTGATGAAGTCCATGGTTATACGTTCCCATTTCCACTCGGGGATTTCAGGTTGTACGAGTAAACCTGACGGTCTCTGGTGTTCAGCTTTGACCTTGGAACACGTTAGACATTTACTAACATAAGTTGCAATGTCAGCTTTCATATTGGGCCACCAATACAGCTTTTTCAAGTCAAGATACATCTTGTCGGCTCCTGGATGGATGGAATATTTTGACTTATGGGATTCGTGCATGATGAGGTCTCGTATACCTCCTTAGAGTGGGATCCAACTCCTGTCCTTGTAACAAAATGTTCCATCTGCTTTCTTCACGAACCCATTTTCGCTTTTAGGCATTCCATAAATTTTCTCATTAGGTCTATTTTCTTCCTTAAGAGCCTCAATCTGAGCTTCACGAATTCTCGACGGGAGTGGTGAGACAATTGTCATACCTAACGATCGTACTCTTAGAGGTTTCGGTCTCTCTTTTCGGCTAAGTGCATCCGCTACCACATTTGCTTTGCCTGGGTGGTATCGAATCTCACAGTCGTAGTCAATGAGCAATTCTAACCATCGGCGTTGCCTCATATTAAGTTCCTTCTGATCTAAGATATGTTGCAAACTTTTGTGGTCGGTATATACTACGCACTTGGTGCCGTAAAGATAGTGTATTCAGATTCTGAGGGCAAACACTACTGACCCTAACTCTAGGTCATGGGTAGTGTAATTCTTCTCATGGGTTTTCAATTGCTGCGAGGTGTAAGCTATCACCTTTTCTCGCTGCATCAATACAGCTCCTAACCCTTTGTGAGAGGTGTTACAGTAGACTACAAAGTCCTTACTGCCTTCAGGTAGGGCTAAGATAGGTGCGCTACACAACTTATCCTTGAGAAGTTGAAAAGCTTCCTCTGCTTTCTCTCCCCAGTCAAACTTCTCATTTTTCTGGGTCAACTTAGTCAAAGGCTTCGCTATTTTCGAGAATCCCTCAATAAATCTTCTGTAGTACCCTGCGAGTCCTAAGAATTGGCGTATTTTCGTGGGAGTTGTAGGTGTCGCCCAATCCTTTATTAACTCAATCTTTACAGGATCTACATGAATGCCTTGTTTATCGATCACGTGACCTAAGAATTGGACTGTTGGTATTCAAAATTCGCACTTGGAAAACTTGGCATATAACTCCTCTTTCTTCAACAATTCCAGATTCAACCTAAGATGCTCTTCATGCTCTTTTTCACTCCTAGAATATATCAATATGTCATCAATGAAGACGATCACGAACTTGTCTAAGTACGGCTTACACACCCGGTTCATGAGGTCCATGAATACCGCTGGTGCGTTGGTTAAGCCAAAAGGCATAACCTGAAACTCATAGTGGCCATAGCGAGTTCTAAATGCCGTCTTCGGAATATCTTCTTCCCAAACTCTTAGTTGATGGTAACCGGATCTTAAGTAGATTTTCGAATAGATTCACGATCCTTGAAGTTGATCGAACAGGTCATCGATTCTGGGGAGTGGGTATCGGTTTTTGATAGTCAGTTTATTGAGTTCCTTATAGTCAATGCACATTCGGAATGATCCATCTTTCTTCTTAACGAACAGAACTGGAGCTCCCAGGGCGAGGAACTTGGTCTGATGAATCCTTTTTCAGAGAGTTCTGACAACTGTTCAGATAACTCCTGCAGTTCTGTTGGGGCTAATCGGTAAGGCGCTTGTGCCACGGGTGCGGCACCTGGCACTAGCTCGATCTGAAATTCAACCTACCGTTTTGGCAGGAGTCCGGGTAAGTCTTCAGGGAAGACTCCTGGAAAATCTCTTACGATCGGCACATCTTCCAATCGCTTTCCTTCTGGCTCCTTTTCTTCCTTTCCGGAAACCTGAGCTAAAAAGAGACGACATCCTTTCTCAAGATGTCCCTGGACCTTCGTATAAGAGATAATGTTTAATCTCGAGGTACTTCGTCGGTCTTTCCTATCGCCTTCGATGATTAGAACCTCGTTCTCGTAAGGTTGTCGAACGATCTTTTCGTCGCAAAGAATAGTGGCATGGTATTGTGACAACCAATCCATGCTGATAATAACATCAAAACTACCCAATTCTACAGGCATTAGGTCGATGTTGAATGGGTGGTTCAATAGGTTTAGGGTGCAACCTATTATAATGGTGTCTACTTTTTCTACCTTTCCATTGGCCAGCTCTACGTTATATACATTGCCTAAGGTGGTCGGGGTAATGCCAAGTAATGGACTAAAGGCAGTTGATGAGTGTGTAAATACTCATCATTTTACACCCATTTAAGACACAAAAATGACCAAAAACACCTAAATATATTGCAGATATCCTTGGTTTTGTGTTTTTTATGTGTTTCTGGTACAAAGGATTGAAAACGGAGCAAAAACAGGCATTTTTGGATTGACTCGACAACAACGGTGTAATTGATCAAGTGAAGACAAAAAGTCAAAGTCAAAGTCTAGTCAACCTCCAAAACACCAAAATAACACAAATGGCCCTTGGATAATTTCAGAGTTACAAGATTGGTCCCTAGCTAAACTTTTGAGAAATGGCAGGAATGGTCCCTGAAGTTGCAAAATTTACACCTTTGGTCCCTAAAATTAAATCCTATACTACATCCGGATCTAATTTTAAACAAAACACAACCCATTAAACCCCTAAACCCTTTAACCCCAATCCAAAATAAATAACAAACCCTTAACCTTTAACCAGCCCACTTAAATAATCCATGCCCAACAAACCAAAAATAACCCATACCCGGCCATTTTTTTGTTTTAGCTAAACACACAAGGGTCTGACCTAGGTCAACTCTTCTTTTCTCCTTCCCATTTTGATGAAGCGAAAAGTGTACCGCTTTTAAGGGGTCATTTAAGCCCTAAATCGTATTTATTTGATCAAATATTGCCCTAAATCGTTCCTTTTGTCATTTTAGGTACTTTTGAGGAGAAATCTGGAAAAGGAGGCATTTTGGACGTTTTTGGAGCATTAAAGTGAAGAAAACGGCAAAGTCTCAAAAATCGGCTAAAAGTTACTCTTGACGGCGTCAGACTTTACTCTGGACGGCGTCATGCCTTGGCAAGAAAAGTTGGACGTGAAATTTACTCATGACGGGCCAGTGAAAATAGCATGTGAATTCTGACGGCGTCACGCTTTAACTTGATCGAGGGCGTCACGTTCATGGTTCGACGGCGTCAAGCCTTGATAAGCCAGAATGGATTTTTGAAGAGCTAAAGAGGGACGGCGTCAAGAAGGTCATCCGGGAACCCTAAAAGCGGCGAGGTGACGGCGTCACACTCCATAAGGTGACGCCGTCAGATCCAAAAATCTATATATAGTTTTCTAATTTTTTGTCATTAGGGAGAGCTTAGTGTGTGGAATTTTGGGAGAAAACCCTAAGACGATTTTAGCTACTTTTTCAGGGCTTTTTGCCTTGAGATCTTCCATGTTTCATTGAAAGATAAGTTATCAATTAATCATTCAATATGTCTATGTGTTGTTTGATTCTATCTTATTCTTATCTTTTGTTTAACATGTTAGGCTAAATTTATCTTGTGTTTGCTTAGATCTAATGAAACCTAGCTATTGATTATTGGTTGTTAGTGTGTTATTAGTTGTATTGGATGATTGTTTATCTATGTTAGGCTTAAGAAAACTGGCTAACTTCCTATTCGGTAACTTGCTTGAACGTCTTAAGAAACATGAACCAAATGCGTACTAAAGGTTTTTATGGTTGTATTTAATGCACAAGCGAATTCTAGTGATCCCATGTTAGGAGCTTCCTAGCCGGCTCGACATAGGAGTGAAGTAGGAGCTTGTAGAGTTGGGGAAGTAAGTACGCCACCCCACGAATGGTATTAAGGAATACACCCGTCATCCACGCGACTAATACACACTAATTAACCGGTAAAAGATAGTTAGGGAGTAAGGAAATCTAAGTAAACACATTTCTCTACACATAAGTTTCTCACCACATTTTCATTTTTGTTATTTTATTTTATTTGCATCCGTAGTAATTTTGGGTTAGTTGACTAGCAACTAATTCCGCCCACTCCTTCAAACCCGAGATTTTACTTGCTTTCATAAAATTATAAAAACATAAAAAAGAATCTTCCTCAACCCTTAGACCTAATTAGAGTAGCCTTTCATACCTAACGAACACTATTCCCTGTGGAGAACGATCAATCCCCCGTACTTACCACTACACTATACTACATCGGTCAGGTACACTGCCTGGTGGGGTTGTAAGCCTCTTGGGATCCCTCGAGAGGTAAAACCTGTTGTAAGGTTACAAAACCACGCAATCAAGTTTTTGGCGCCGTTGCCGGGGAATAGTTATTGTTTAGGTTGAATTTTTATTTTATAGGTCTACTCACTAGATTCCTTTCTAGTGAGATTTTTATTTTCTTTTTCTAGGTTTTCTTTAGTCTATCTATTTTCTTTGTGTGTTTGTTCGTAATTTCCATTGACTCTTCCGTTCACCATTATGGAGAATGCGAATCCACCATACTACCAGCCACGTAATTCACCCACTCCATATGACATCTTGATGTTTAAACAACATAAAGATGAACCTCTCTATGATGCATGGACTCGTTTTAAATATTTACTCCAAAAAGTCCCTCATCATAACTTCGATTTTTGGTCCCTAACTCAAATCTTTTACAATCATGTCGACCGACATGCCCAAAGGGACATTTACCATATTGCCGGCAGGGATATTAGGGAATTAAGTGCTGAGAAAGCATGGGAAGCTATTGAAGAGTGTGCCCAATATTATTATATAGTAGACAACCCAACAAACGTTAGTACAAGTCAATTGACCACAAATTTCGAGGATCATGAAACAAGTTTGTTTGGGGATGAATATGTTAGTGTTGAGATACCTAAGTGGATGTTATGTAATGCCATATTACAAAACAAACACATAGGTGACCTTGATATGACGGAGGATTTAGCCGAACATGATCACATTGATCAAAAAGACCTAGGTTTTGTGATTGATGACGTCGAATCTCAAGAAACACATGATGAATCTTTTAGGCAGTTTGAATATAGCAGTCAGAATATTGAGGATGATCCGTATGATTTGGACATAGAAGTTGAAATGCCTAAAGAAGCACTTGAGATACTTGGGAAAATGTTTGGGTTAGATCCTACTAAAACGCATGATGAGGATATAGGTGAGCTTGACGTAAGGAATGATGAGGTAAGTAACATAAGCCCACCAAGTGCCCCACAAGTCCTACCATCATTTGAGGCACACACACCGCCCGTGACTTACCCGGAAGAAGTGGAAGAGACTATAGGAACCCCAATAGAGGTAGAACCCTTGGACCAAACACAACTAGAGGATATAGGTTTGAATGCTTATAGTGATCACAACCTTACTCTTAGTTCTATGGAAGTTCCTAGTTTTGATGAACCAGAGCCTCAACCAAAACCGTTACCTAATCTTCCATCTTTAGATGTGAATTTAGGAAATGAAAAAGGTCCCGATCCACCCATCAAACCATATAGTCCAGGTAGTTTTACGTTGGAGGTAGTAGACTCTAAGCCTTGTAGAGAGGAAGCCAATATAGGAGTGAAACATGACCTTACATACTTACATCACCCATTCATGATTGATCACAAGAAACATTATGGGTTTAAACCGGGTTTATTAGGTCAAGATGGATTCCCAACTAGGAGTCTCTCGAAGTTGATAGAAGATGATCCCTTTTTAGGAGGAAACTCAAAATCACCCATTGACCAAAGTGAACTAGGTAAGGTTATGATGGAAGGAGCACACCCCTTTGAGCATATAATTCATCCACCAATCTTTCCTCACGTGGCATACTCCTACCGAGCTGGTGTGTATCGCTACTATCACCCGCACTTAACCCTAAGTGTAGGGAAAACCTCCCTTATTTCCGTTAAATAAGGGTAGAGTCAGGCTCGTGACTCAAACAAAAACAAGCGCTTTTTGGGAGGCAACCCAAGCTTTATTTGCTTTGTGTGTTATTTATTTGTTTGTTTGATCTTATTTGTTTACGTATGTGTGTTTAATTTTTATTATTATTGATTCATGTTCAAAAAAAAAAAAAACTAATTTGTGAAAATGCTTTATTTTGTTTTTGACTTCGTCTTAACTACATATAAAGGTATTTTGCAAAAGATAAGTGTAAGGGAAATCTAAATCGGTTTATTAGAACACAAATTAACATGAATCGTAATAATAATAAATTAACATACATATTCGTAATTGTTTGAGTCAAATGCTTGTATCGAGTCATAATGATGTTTTGCAGGATTTCCAGGAAGTAAGGTAAAGGTTTTTCCAGAAATTTTCCGGAAACTTAAAATGAAAATTTTTGTCAGGTCATTTCTGACGGCGTCAGGGTTTATAACCTGACGGCGTCAGATTTAATTTCCAGAAATTTTTGAAAGTTTTGTTTTCATAAAAAGTTTTTATTAAAATCTCCAACTTATAATCTCCAGGAATCTGCAAAGTTATCATTCCACAAGCATTATATCCTTATATATAGATTTTATCCCGCCGATGTTATGCAGGTTTTCGTGTTTGTTTTCTCAGGTTTAACAGGTTATTTTGGACAAGGAGATGTTTATGGAATCAAGCTTATGGCGATGCATTAGTCATGGAGCTTCAACATTCTCTTTGGAGGAAGATTTAACCGTGTAATTTCATTATCCACCGAACGAATCAAGGGAGTATTTGATTTCATTCTTTTACTTTATGCTTTTACATCTTGTTATTTGAACATTGGGGACAATGTTCATCTTAAGTGTAAGGGGAGGGTAAAAGTACGATTTTAGAGAATACTATTGCACTTGATTTTTGTTTGTTTAATAGTAGATGTGTAATAAAACTAAGATAAATACTTGTTAGGGTAATTTTAGTGCCAAATTTAAAATTTTTTACAACATATAGGAGTGAAACTTTGATCTTAATGAGCGTCTCATGGATAGGAATTATATGACTAGCACAAAAACCGTACCACTAAAAAATTTTCCACCCCCAAATATGTGAGGTTCACCCCTAGAATTGGTAGGAAAAGCATTTATGCTACGATGTGTGTACCGGTAGCACTTAGATTCTAGAACTTGCGTTAGGACCATTCCAAGGCCACAAGTGAGACTACATTCGTGTAGTTAGATTTACTACATGATAAGAGGCATTAGGATTAACCCATTGTTTTACACCTGTGTTTTTGTTATAATTACTTTGGCTACATTGGTCAAGTAATTCTCCCACACCCTTTGCGTTGTACTCATTTTTAGTACACGATACCCCTAGTAACACCCTCAGAGCCTATCTTTTCGTTTCGACCTTTAAGCATTTTACTTAAAGGAAGAATTTGTTACACCCCACTAAAATGTACACCCAAATCGCCTTAGCCTACCTTGTATGCACTCATTTTTAGTGCATTATTGTTACAACATTTGTTTAAACCCAAGTTAATTATCTAGTTGATTACATGGTTGCTGAGTCGAGTCATATCCTTGTACATATTGTTTTGGGACGATTGGGACTCATGGGTAAAGTACTAGTGTAATGGAGTAATGGGGAAGAACATCATTTATTACCCCCATATGTGCTAAATATTTTAAAAAGTACTCCAAGTTTTTCAATTTTCTTAATTCGAGTCATTAGAATAGTTATTTGTAAAGTTATGTAAAAGTTCAAGTGTAAGGGGAATGCAATGCCCCTATGATGTATTATTTTGGATGGTAGGGCAAGAGTGTATGCAAAAAAAAATTAAAAAAATAAAAAAAAAAATCGAAAAAATCAAGAAAAATACAAAAAAATGAGAAAAAGAAAAATAGAAAAAAAACATACGGACTACCATCCCGTTTTATTTTATGTTTGTTTTATATTTTTGTTATTTTGTTATTTCGTTTCTAGCTTAAGATCGAGTCTAGTCTTGGCTTAGCAACATTGTATAGTACATGTAATTGATCAAGATTTTTAACTCGCCACCAGTAAAATATCCTTTATCCAACAAAACCGGTGTTTTCCTTTTCCCTACACCTAACGTTATAACCCATTTAAAAGCCCTCTTTGATAGTTTATCTTAGGTGCTTACGCCTAGTGGAGGAGGTTTTCGATCCTTTCCCAAGCCTATGGTAATCTATTTGCTATGACAGGTAGTGAGAGATATTTTCCGTTTTCATTTATGAGATTTATTTTGATGACACTTGAGAGATGTGAGTATCTAAACACTACTTGTGAGGTGCTAGTATGTAATCTCCGTGCTTATTATGATTGAAGTGGAACGATTATTTGTTGTAATTACTTTTATGTTAGCATTAAATGACCCCTAACTTATATTTTGATTAGAATAAAAGCGCATTTGCTTGAGGACAAGCAAATCTCAAGTGTAAGGGTATTTGATGAAGCGAAAAGTGTACCGCTTTTAAGGGGTCATTTAAGCCCTAAATCGTATTTATTTGATCAAATATTGCCCTAAATCGTTCCTTTTGTCATTTTAGGTACTTTTGAGGAGAAATCTGGAAAAGGAGGCATTTTGGACGTTTTTGGAGCATTAAAGTGAAGAAAACGGCAAAGTCTCAAAAATCGGCTAAAAGTTACTCTTGACGGCGTCAGACTTTACTCTGGACGGCGTCATGCCTTGGCAAGAAAAGTTGGACGTGAAATTTACTCATGACGGGCCAGTGAAAATAGCATGTGAATTCTGACGGCGTCACGTTCATGGTTCGACGGCGTCAAGCCTTGATAAGCCAGAATGGATTTTTGAAGAGCTAAAGAGGGACGGCGTCAAGAAGGTCATCCGGGAACCCTAAAAGCGGCGAGGTGACGGCGTCACACTCCATAAGGTGACGCCGTCAGATCCAAAAATCTATATATAGTTTTCTAATTTTTTGTCATTAGGGAGAGCTTAGTGTGTGGAATTTTGGGATAAAACCCTAAGACGATTTTAGCTACTTTTTCAGGGCTTTTTGCCTTGAGATCTTCCATGTTTCATTGAAAGATAAGTTATCAATTAATCATTCAATATGTCTATGTGTTGTTTGATTCTATCTTATTCTTATCTTTTGTTTAACATGTTAGGCTAAATTTATCTTGTGTTTGCTTAGATCTAATGAAACCTAGCTATTGATTATTGGTTGTTAGTGTGTTATTAGTTGTATTGGATGATTGTTTATCTATGTTAGGCTTAAGAAAACTGGCTAACTTCCTATTCGGTAACTTGCTTGAACGTCTTAAGAAACATGAACCAAATGCGTACTAAAGGTTTTTATGGTTGTATTTAATGCACAAGCGAATTCTAGTGATCCCATGTTAGGAGCTTCCTAGCCGGCTCGACATAGGAGTGAAGTAGGAGCTTGTAGAGTTGGGGAAGTAAGTACGCCACCCCACGAATGGTATTAAGGAATACACCCGTCATCCACGCGACTAATACACACTAATTAACCGGTAAAAGATAGTTAGGGAGTAAGGAAATCTAAGTAAACACATTTCTCTACACATAAGTTTCTCACCACATTTTCATTTTTGTTATTTTATTTTATTTGCATCCGTAGTAATTTTGGGTTAGTTGACTAGCAACTAATTCCGCCCACTCCTTCAAACCCGAGATTTTACTTGCTTTCATAAAATTATAAAAACATAAAAAAGAATCTTCCTCAACCCTTAGACCTAATTAGAGTAGCCTTTCATACCTAACGAACACTATTCCCTGTGGAGAACGATCAATCCCCGTACTTACCACTACACTATACTACATCGGTCAGGTACACTGCCTGGTGGGTTGTAAGCCTCTTGGGATCCCTCGAGAGGTAAAACCTGTTGTAAGGTTACAAAACCACGCAACTTTTCTCCTTCACATTTCCCGCCCAACAAAAAGCAAACCCAACACCATCATCACCACCTCTGCCACACGCCACCCTACTCCTCTGAAATACTCCATCTCCCCTACCCTTTACGAGATACCATTTTCACATGTGACCATTGCCACGCTGGCAATCCAAGTGATTAATTGGGCGCCTAAATGAAATAAAAAGCTGAGATCATTCCAAGTTTTATCCAACGGATGGGATTAGCTCCCAAGAAGCACAAATGAAGTTTCCTAGCTGTTTCCCTCACAAAAGAAACACAAAGGCAGAGAACTCCTTAGTTTAGTATTTTAGTATAAATAGTTAGTCTTGTAGCCATTTTTTGGCAGGATTAATTTAGCTTAAATTTAGTTAAGGTACTTGTATTTTCATCTTTCCAGTAATGTAATTTAACTTTAGTTAATGAAATCTTAATTTTCTTACTTGGTCAACATAGTCAACGTTTTCTGTTTACTGCTTATTGTTTAATTTATGCTTGTTTGCTTGTCTTTAGTTACTTGTATGTTTGTTATTGCCTAGTGTTGCTTTATCTCAGTTCCTATAGTTCTAGTTTCAGTTTCTCTCTAAAAAGTTGCAAAAAGCCTAAAATCAGCTTAATAAGTTATTGCTTATCTAGAGCTTATCTAGTCTTAATTTTAGCTTATTTGGGTACATCTCAGTTAGTTATACACTAGTGGGTCAAGAACCTTAGCCCTTTTGATCTGTTTTAGTCAAAAAATTCAAAATCAGTTTCATTAAGTTGTGTTTGGATTAAGACCCAAAATGGGTCAAAATGGATAGTTTGTGTTTATTGGACTTTTGGTTAAATTCAATCTAGCTTAATTTCACTTAGGTAACTTGTTTAGAGGTTAATGTGAGCTGATTTGAAGCTTTTGCTAGGTTTGAGTAAGATTGCCAAAGATTTGAGACCCTAACTGCACCAAGAAGCCCCCATTAAGCTGAGCTTATTTGACCCATCATTTTTGACATTATTGGGTGTAATTCAGTAGTCTAAGTGAGATCCTAAGAGTTGGTAACATTTCATCCAGATTTAAAAGAGTTGAGGTTCAAAAACCTCAACTACTGCATCTAAACAAGTAAGCAGACCTGCGCATTTTGTGCTAATCTCAGTTTTTGCTTGTTCCCTATTCTGCTAATCCACTTTTAATCTTTGCCTGAAAATTGATTTCTGAGTAGGTTGTAGTATCAACTTTTAGGTTCTGAGCTAACTTTTCACTGTGTGGCTTATTTAAGAGCTTAAAATAGGTCTGCAAGTACCCTCTTTGGACTGTTTTAAAACCTGCATAAGTTTTTTCATGTTTACAATCATCTGATCTAGGCCCAAATTAGAGTTCAATTGGGCAGTTTTAATTGGGGCTTTTTGTGTTTTAGTATAGCCTGTAGTACTAGGTAGCTTTTGCCCCCATAAGCTTCCACTAATCAGCTTATTTGAGGAGCTTATTTGATCTGCAAGTGGAGGGTTTAGGCACTTGACTGTCTTTAACTAGGCAACTGTTCCATCTGCTTATTCAGCTTAATACTTGTGCTTATTTGGTCCTTTTTAGTTGATTTGAGTTTCATATAGTATGTTTGTCAGTATTTGATCATTAGATTATTTTTGGAACTGTTTAGCTTATTTTGAGTATTGGAAACTGCTTATCTGCCTAAACTGCTTATTAGGGTTGAACTAAGTTCTGATTTTATTTTTCCTAGCTCTAGAATATAATTTGAAATTTTTCTGGAAATTTTCATATTTTTCCAAGGTCATTTGCTATTTTTAAATCATTTAATAGTTAAGAATAGTTTTTAATTAATAAAAAATAATTAAAAAGTCAAAAAAAATATAATTCTTTTTTCTAAAATTTTCTTTTATAATTTAGAACGTAGGAAAATTAATTTGGAATTCCTAGGATTAATATTTTTAAAGTTCACGTTTTAGTCTCACGTTTTCCCATTTTTAATTTCGTCATTTGATACGTTTTGCTAATTTATGCTTTGTAGACTTGTATCTTATGCTTTTTAAGTTTCTTTTAGCCTATTTATGCTTCCCGTAGTTGTAAATTTAATTAAAATCCAAAATCTCTCCATTTTCATATTTCAAACACGATTCACAAACCCGATTTCACAAATTCCATTCATCCTTCATCGAGGATAACGAACCGGGTTACACATACTTCACTTGTGTTTCCTTGGAAAAATAATGTGTTGATCACAACGGATCAGCAGTAGAGACAAAACTTCTATCTGCTCCCGTATCAAATAGTATAGATGCATAGCGGTTATTTAAAAGGAACGTACCCGTCACCACATTCGGGTCTTCCTGGGCTTCCACTTTGCCCACCGCGTAAATCCTACCACGGGCTCCTGCATCATTTCCCCGATTCCCTTGGGGCACAACAACTACTTAGTTCATACCAGCTCCTGGGTTTCTCTGATTACCCTGTTGGCCTCTATTGCCACCGTTGCCCTGGTTCTTAAGCCTTCGGCATTCATTCCGATAATGCCCTTTTTCATCACAGCCAAAACACGTGATTTCGGCCTTTGGGTTGTTTTCCGGTGCAACCTGTGCTGTTGCTAAAGGTCTTGCTCTGCAATCGCGGGTCATATGTCCTACTTTCTGACACTTATTGCATTTGACTGTGCACGGACCCTTGTGATGCAACTTGCATCGATTGCAAAATGGCAAGTTTCTGGCGTAGACCTTTTTCTCTGTCGGTCTGGCAGCATACACCTTGGCAACCTCGTGCCTCTTGTTCGGGTGGTTGTTACTTCGGGAATGGTCATCCCATTTCCTTTTGTTGTTCACACCCGCTTCGATCGAATCTTCGATCACCTGATCCATCAGCTTGTTAGCTACCTCCATGGTCTCGTGGAGATCCGTAGCCTTGTATGTAGTGACGTTTCCCTTAATAGACTGAGGTAATCCACCAATATACCTCTCCAACAAGCGGGTCTCAGTTTGAACCATATCAGGACACAGTAGGGCTAGTTCCTGAAAACGTTGGTTATATACTGCCATATTGGTGCCTTGCACCTTAAGATTCAAAAATTCTACCTCCAGCTTCTTCACCTCATTCCTAGGACAGTATTTCTTAAGAACCATCTCTTTAAAGCTTTCCCATGACATTGCATATGCAGCGTCATAGCCAGATGATTTCAAGTAGTTATTCCACCAAGTTAGAGCTGCATCCAGAAATGTGAATGATGCAAACTTAACTTGGTCCTCTTCCAAACATCCACAAATTCGAAACACCGTTTCCAATCTTTCGATCTATCGGACCAGCACAACTGCTCCTTCGGTACCACCAAAACCTCCAGTCATTATTTTCCAGAAGTCTTGATATGTACAACCACGAGCATTGTTGGTTGCAGGTCTCGAGTTGCCAACATCTGTTGTGGAGTTGTTTACTGCTGCCACGCGTTCTTCTACGAGTTGATTGAGCATGGCTCGATTTACAGGTGGGGCTACTGCAGCAACTCCAGCGGGGCCTTGGTTTGTTGTTTTTGCACGAGTGGCTCTGGTTACTTTCTTCGGAGGCATTTTGCTGTATAAGAAGGATGGAGATAATCAAGATTTGAAGAATTGGCACAAGTGTAACGTATATGGGTAAGATTAATTTTAAGGACGATAACACAATAGAATAGTCGATCAAGCCCGTCATATATTAGAATAAGATTGTGTTGGACCACAAATTGTATATGGATCACTAAGTAGTCTTGAATACCTAGTAGATGGTTAGGATAAATCCGAACCAATCTAAGTGAGAAACCCTAGGTGATTGTTATTGTTAATGCGGAATCTTAACAAGAACAATTAAGAACACAAGCAGAGATATCACTAACTTCGTATATTGATTATAATCACTATAGTGAACTCGTACAACTCACACACGAATTAACAATCTTTAGGGATCCTTTTATAACACAAGGAAACCCTAGCCGACACAGAAGATATACACAAATCTTCTATAAAGATACATACACGCATTGTATCTTTTCCTAACATAACTCTAACAGACTTTTCTAACTTCACGACCAGACTTAACTTTACAAGTCAACCAGACTTAAACATGCTACCAGACTTAACATTACATTACCAGACCTAATAACACAAACAGACCTAACTTAGATAAACTACCAGACCTAAGTTGTCTGCTCTTGATACGTATCATAATTCCCAACAATCCTCCCCTAACTTGATCTTCATGCTCCATGAACTTCAAGTTCTTCTGATTAAGCCTTCTGAGGATTGAATGTTGAACACTTTGAACTGTATTTAGGTCTTGTTCCTTTCTAGCAGCTTGAATCTTGATAAGCTCTTCTGATATGGTCTTTGCAGCAACATTGACTATATGTACATCAATTCATATTAAGTTTCATATCTATTCTCATCACTTCCAGGTGTGTTAACTCCTATGAGAGGTGAATCACTGAAATTTAATGGATTTGATGTCTCTTTACCAATAGCCATCACTACTGGAGTAGCCAAATGTTTTGGTGTGTAAGACCATGGTACACTGATAACCATATGATTTTTAGCAAATCATCAGCTTATCAACGGATTTGTTAAGTCTTTACCAAAAGCCGTTTGCTTCTGGACTAGTCAATTCTTTGATGGAAAAGCACCTCATCATGGTGAATTGATTACCATTTATGGTTTTCCATAGCCTTTACCACAAGCCATAACCTTGTGGGCTAGCCAACTCTTCACTTATCTTAGATATGGTGAGTTGAATACCATACAATTTTTGGCAAATTGTCAGCCATAAACGGATTTGGGCAATCTTTACCTGTTAGCCGTTTGCTCAGGATTAGCCAGTCCTTATGTTGATGAGACAAGGTGAACTGATAACCTTTTGATGTGTTAGTGCAAAGCACCTCCACCAAGTGAGAAGTTCCAATAATCTCACTTAACAACTTGTGAAAATTCTTTCAAACATCCTTAGGCTACATCCTTCAAAGACTGCTTCTTAATCAAATCCAATAACATCTCATATCCTTCATCCTTTTTACTAGCATACAACTTTTTGCTCATCATTTCCTTGCAAACACTTGATGATAAAGGATATTCCACCTCTGCAAGCATATAAATATCAACATTCTTTAATGAAACACAATGTACCTTGCAGGTATGAAAATATCTCCAGCTGACAATGTTTTGCTCTTCAGGAAGTTTCCACACTATATCAGACTCAGTTGGTGGCTCAAACATTACCTTCAAATTTCCCCAAAAGACTCTTTCAAATTCATCTTCAGGTGGATGATCTCCATATTTAATGTTCACCAACTGATAAAGTTCTTGAAGATCCTCCCTATTCACATCATTTAAAATTCCAGCAAAATTCATATAAACAATGTCAGAATTATCTTCCCTTATTATTTGATATGCAGCCCTCTCACCAGTCATAATAAGTTGATACTTGACAACCTTAGTAGGTTCCTTAGTGCTTTCAATAGTCCCCATTGTGGCTCCTTCAGATGAAGGTTCTTCATCTAATTCCTCTTCAACAACCACTTTCTTGGATTTACTTTTCCTTTTCAAACCTTTTCTTCTTTGAAACACAATAGGCTTTATTACTTCATCTTGCACTTCTTCTGTTGACTTTCCAGCTTCAGGTTGTATATCAATCACTTTATCAGGTTCAATGACCAGTTCAGCCTCTTTAGCCTTTCTACCTTGAAAGCAATATTTCTGCACATCATCATAATCAATAGCTTTGTAACCTTGATCTCTCTCAAATGCCTTGAGATATGCTACTTGTATTTCTTCATATGACTTCCTTTTCATCTGTTCCAAAGAAAGATGCATTTGATTCTTAAGATACATCTTCATATCATATTTCTTTTCTGCCATAGACATCTTCTTGGGAATCTTTGATCTCTTCTGAAGCTTGAATTTTTCCAAGAATCCACCCAATGTATCATCATTATTTCTTGCGTTTATGAAGTCAGCTAACTGTTTGGCTCGTTCATCAGCAGTTAAACCTTCAATAGTTAGCAGCTCTTCATACTTTGCTCTCACTTCATCATCAACATTGAGCAGCTTTGTAAAATCATCAGATTCTTCAGCCAATTGTCTTGCATAAACTGCATCTAGCATCTTTTGTCTTTCTTCATCAGCAATATCTTGTGCCATAATTCTTTCAATTTCAGCCTCAGATGCAAGTTCTTCTCTTGTTTTTCTTTTAGACTTATTTGGCAATGAAGTTTCCTCCACGACCTGCTTTCCCTTTCTTAGTGCAGATTGTTGTTCTTCATTACCAGAACTAAGTTCATTACCAGACTTTTCTTCACCAGACTTTTCATCAGATATAGTCCCAAACTTTTCAACCTCTTCCTCAACAGACAAAATTAACCTTCTTCTTTTCCTATCCTGTTTAATTTTGCCCATTGATTGAGCCAAAGTCTCTGCTACTTCTAGTGTCTCTGGACTAATTGAGGTGACATTATCTTGAACAAGTGGTTCTTGAACTGGTGTTTGAAGAATATTTTTCTGTTCTTGCTCTAAATTCCTCCCCTGTTTGGAAGAATTTTCAGCTTCATCTTCCTCATCATCAAAAGAAACACCCTTTTTCTTCATTGCTACTCCCATTCTCTTTACTTTCTTCACCAAAGTCACATAAGCTTTTCTGAGTGCCTCATTAGACTTTTCCAAAATACCAATCTTCTTTTGTAGTTGAGGAACAATGATAAGAAGATTTTCCACAGTTATGGGATCATGTTCCTCCTCCCTTTCAGGACTTGGAACATTTGGTTGTGGTGGTGAAGATTGTTGGATAGGTGTAGATGATCTTTCAGCAGATGGTGAGGGACCTGGTTGAGGTGATGGAATTGGAGAGGATGAAGGTGTAGCAGACCTAGATGATGCTTGGTCTTGTGCTTCATCAGGGTCCACTTGTGCAGCTCCAGAAGTACCTGCATTGTTAGTACCAAGCATAGCAGCAAGCAAAGGTTTTTCTGTCCCTTGAAAACTCCTTTTTAAATTTGCAAAAAGTTTGGGAGTAAAGGCCACACTGATGTAAGGCACTTTATCCTTAGTTTCAAAATTCAAGATCATTTGCAAAAATCGTGGATACATTAAAAATTTTGGGTCCTTAGCATTTTTCACCATTCCTTCAAAAATTAATTTTGAAAAGTTAAATTTCCTTCCAAATGATAAACAGACCAATGCAGAAGCAATTCTGCTTCCAAATTGATCACATCCACCACTCTTGGGACTTAAGCTCTGAAGTAAATGATGTACTAAAAACCTCCACTGAGGTGAAAAATGACTTTTCCAAAAGGTAAAACTTCCATCTGTGGGGTACCCAATGCTATTCAAACCCTCCAAAATATCCTCACTAGACAAATCAAATTCTCCTAAAGCATCATCCAATTGGAGACTGTCTCTAATTGAGGCTTCAGTAATGGTAAAACCATTTTTATCTATGATTGCCCTTAAACATGGGGTCCCATCATCAAGAGTCTCAGAGGTAACCGACCTCCAGAACTGCTTGACAAGGGACTGATAAATAGTAGGATTATGAGTTAAAGAATAACAAATGTAAGAACCTTTTAGGAAATCCACAATCTGCTCGAAACCTGCACTTTGATCTGGCTTCTTCAAGAAACCAACTTGATTATGCTTGTCCACAAACTTGAGACTAGCCATGGATGAGTTAATGATTTAGGTCTGGTTGATAAGAAAGGTAGGGTTTTGAAAAATATTTGCGTAGAAACAGAGTCGTGAAAAATAAAGATGATTTAAATTTGGAAGCAAATAAAGAATAAAAGAAGATAAATAATATCAAATTTTAGTCTTATATACTTCATAAATATCTTGTTTTACTGAAAATAGTGCAACGGTAATATATTAGTAAAATCTTTATTTACTCTGACCAGATCTAACGGTCATAAAATTAACACTACCCGACCTAAAATGGTCAACCAGGCCGAATCATAAACTTACCAGACCTAACCAAGAGAGTGGACTTACACACTGAATATAGCGAATGCAAGGCTTTGCATCACCTCATTCCAATCTTTTCTGCAAGAATTAGTTGAAACAACAAGAAAGAGGAGACAAAAACCAATTTTTGCAAGACACATGAGCTACCAGATTTAACACTTAAGTTTACCCGATTTAAAAATATGTAAAACTTGTACATTTGCCTCCCCTTAAATGTACATTACCTCCCCTTAAGTGTAAATCCCCCCTTTTTTTTTTTTTTTTTTTTTATCACTTAATCAAAGTAAAACCTGTGGTCAACTTTCCAAAAATACAAGTAATAACTCTTTCCCTGCAAGTATTAACTCATACACCAACCGAGCATTAAAAGACATTAAACCTTGATTTTCCCTATAAAACCACCCATTGTTTTATCACAAAAACCATCACAAACCAAAATAAAACCTTATAAGCATAATGGATCCATCCAACTTAAAAACCATAGAGATTTCATCCGATTCTTCTTGGGATCCAAATGACTCATCTTCTGATACATCATCAGGAGGATGGGGTGGATACTTCCCACCAGGGTATTCATCAATCACAAGAAACAAGACATTAAGAGAAACAACTCTGAAACAATGGCTAGCTGCTTATGATCTTACTGAAAAGGAACCAGACAATGAAGCACCAAAGACTTCAAGACCAATTCCCCCTTCTGATGTAGATGATAAAAGTGCTAAAGAAGAAGACCCCTCCAAAGATGATGAAAAAACCTTTCCTTCGAAGATTGTGCCTTCCCTGAGAAGTGGTTCTGTGCCACGTCCCCCACCAAGCAGCTTGATTCTTGCACTTCCATGCCCAAAAGCATGGAATCAGTTTGGTGGCAGAGGAGCCAAGAAGACCATTCCTGACTTCATGGGCAAAGGGAAACAGAAAGTGTAGGTGGTGATGTTTAGCTGGTTTGTGTTAAAGCTTTTGTCTTATGAAGCATGTTAGGAATATAAATATTCATATGAAGGTTCGGTCACCCCGAGTATCTATTTAGCATATCACATAGCTCGTAGGCTTATTTATATAAGCTTAGTATTATTAGTATTATTAGTTTTATTAGATTAGTCGTATCTATATTTGTGGAGTGGGTCGGGGCTTTCTCCTCTGTCAGCTCACATCACAGCCCACTAGGGGCACTATTATTAGGAAGTATAAATACCCCTTCCCACACTTGGGAAGGGTTGGAACTCTTCATTCTCTTAATCTAATATTCTCATATTTCTCTCTGCTCTCTCTCTCTAGAATTGTTCCCAACTCTTATCTTCCTCTATCTAAGATTCAATCCATTCTTTAATCTTGTGTTTGTGTCATGAATTCAAATATCCTACAATTGGTATCAAGAGCCATGGTTTGATCTTGGGTACTATTAATTTTTTTCGTTTGATTCATTGACACAAACTCAGATCTGTGGTGCCAACATTTTTTTTTCTTTCGTTGACTGTTCTACTTGAATGATTGTATTTGTTGTTTTTCTTTTTCTCGTTGACTATTAAGCTTGAGTTTCTACTACTATTTTTTCTTTATTTATCCTTCGGATAGTGTGCGGCTATTTTTTTTAATTAACAAAATCAAATTGTGTAGTAGGTTTGTGTTTCTTGGTCAAAATAGGATAGTCTGCTGCTACATTTTTTTTATTAGTTTTTCGTTTTTTTTTAAAAGGTTTCTGAACCGATTTTTTTAATTCGACCATTTAGTTTTTTTTATGTTTTTCTTGGTTTTGTTGTGATCTGCTTGTTTTAAAGGATTCGGTTGCTTGACGTTATTGTTACATATTATTTCTCTTTGTTGTTGTTTGTTGTGATTTCGGTTTAAGGATTTGTTGGTTGCACATGTTCATAGTTGCTGCTTGTGTAAAATGATGATGTTCTTGAATGCGGTTTGTTATGAAAGAGAAAAACACAGATCCGGTTTTTAAGGAAAGTACGAAAGTGACAGCTTTGACCGGTCAAAGTTGCAATTTGTCTCCGATGCGGTTTGTCCTGGACTCGGTTTGTCCATACAGTCATGAACTCGGTTTGTCCATTTACTCACGAACTCGGTTTGTCCATACTGTCATGAACTCGGTTTGTCCATTTACTCACGAACTCGGTTTGTCCATGCTGTCATAAACTCGGTTTGTCGCGGACTCGGTTTGTGTATATAAGACGACGCGGTTTGACTGTATTCACATACGCGGTTTGTCTGTCAAACGGTCAAACGGTCTAATTTGGTCAACGAGTTATCGAACATCAAAATGAAAGATTAGAACGAGAAGAAGCAACAAATGCAAAACCACAAAACATTTCACTATTACAACAACTGATTCAATTCCAACAACTGATACTAAAACAAATCAAAGGCTTCAAGGACAACAACAAAATTACAATTACCAAACCAAATCGTAAATCATCCATGAATCACAACTAATCCAGAACTATCATTACTAAACTCAAATCCAAACGTGACTCTACCTTCCTTAATCCAACACTATCCTACTTTGTCCTTCAACATAAACACCAACAAAAGGAATCGGAATCTCAGATTTGAAAACTTGTTCTCAAATCGTGAAAGATTTACAAGTCACAATCCATCATCGATCCTTTATAGAAGTATTGTTTTTTTTTTAATTTACGAAAATCAAAGAGATAACAAAACCATAAGGTTGCATTCTCTCTTTTGTTCGACTAAATGACACAACAACCAGACCAATACTTACCCGTGACCGTTTGACAAAGATCCTATCACTTGGGTTTATTACTTGTGGTGTGATTCGAGCGATAATCAAGAAGAAAGAGGATCGATCGCTGTTGTTTGCTTTTATTGTGTTGGATCAATTTCAGAAGGGACGGAATATTTTTTTTGTTTTGTTGATTGTTTGTGGCTGCTAAGAAGATGTGGTAGGCGGATAATTTTCTTGTGGAAGGTCTGTGTTTAATTGGAGATTAGGGTTAGGAATTAGGGATAAGATTAGTGAGTGTTTTTATATACAGGATTAGATTTGGGCTTGAACCGGATTTGTTCTTGGGCCTAGTTAAGCTAGTCGGATAGGTTGTGGGCTGTTGATAACTAACGCAAGGACGATTTTTTGTTTTATCAATTTGTTGGTCGAGCTGATTATTCACAAGGACAGTTTTGTTAATTTGTGGTATGATCTTGGACAACGATTTTGATCGTGCTTCGTTATCCAAAATTGAGTGTAATTATGGGTGAAGATTTTCGGGTCCGTTGGATAAAACTATCGTGCTAGTTACTGGATATATCACATTATCATTATCATCTCACGGTTTTTTCTCTTGATTTTGTAAAATCCCGCGAAAGATTCTATTTCTCGGTTTAAATCATAGAATTGTAAAATCCCGTGAACGTTTACATCATGTCTACTACTTCAGATTCTTTCATATCTGAGGTACTCAAGTTGTACGACACATATGATAAACAAAAGATTTCCAGTTCTGTACAACAAACAAACATGGGTGATTCTGATAATACTAATGTCGAATCTTCGTGCCCGAATTCACAAGAGAAAGAGTTTCATCAGTCACTTATGGTGCTTAATGCAAAGGAAAGTCAAGTTGCATGCTTCCGGTCATTTCAGTCACATATCAAGGCTCTGTTTGAAAAATCTGAATACGTGATGGGGTACACACGGGCTTTCGCGACACTCTTTGGTCAAGAGGTTCATAATTTCACAGTCAAAATGACACTATATCTGGATCAACTAGAACAGCAACTGGACAAAGAAGAATTTTCTGAAGCAAAATCCAGAGCCGCTCTCAGTGTGATCAACAATCAACTCCAAGTGTTCATTGACTCACAATACACTATGGACTATGAATATGATAGCCAAATGACCAATGAGTGTTTTGCTAAGTACACGAAGACAGAGATTGCATTGTTCAGAACAACATTGCTACAATTGATGAGTAATGTTAATGGGTTCATTGATGAAAGGGCTAAACAAGTTGGGAATGGAACAAGATCAGACAAGTTTGATGATAGTGACAGCACAGGAAGTGATTTCACAATATGTGAGAATGCAGCCTGCGAATCTGAAAATCACCAAGCACAGTCGGCCATGGTACATCTGTCTTATCAAGATAATGCTCTTTCTAATGAACAACTTACACCTTCTTATGACTCATATCTGTTGGAAAAGACTGATAGCAATATTACCACTGATTCAGCAAATTTGTGTCATAAAGGGGGAGAGATTGATCATGATGTTGAACATGATGATGCGTCAAGTGCTTTGCCTACGGCTGAGTTTTTCAAATCAAATGATATGGTTGAAAAGGATGTTTATAATGAACTTTCAAAAAGATTTTTACTGCTTGAAAAACATTGTATTGATCTTGAAATATCAATGCAACAAAAGAAAGAAAGTCTTCAAAATAAACTACCATGTAAAAACCCGGAATTTCCTGAATTCCGCGAATTTTTTATGATAAATGATTTGAAAGCTCAGCTAGAAGCCAAAAACTTAACGATCAAAAACCTGAAAAACAGATTGGCTGAGATGCGTGACATATGTAATGAAGTTAAGACTAAACATGACAATGATGTTATTACAACAAATAATGCAGAATTAAATCATAAAGTGACTGAATTGTTTAAGGAAAATGAGTCTTTGAAAATTCAGTGCAAAGAACTGAGTGATACAATCAAAGAAACGAAAGCTAAGAATGTAGAGCAAATTACCTCTTTGATTACCAAAAATGATGAATTCAAGGCTCAACTTCAGGAAAAGGGTTTTGCGATTGCATCGTTGAAAAACGAATTGAGAAAACTGAATGGAAATGATGTGAACACTAAGTTTGCAAAACCATCAATCTTGGGGAAACCACCACTTGGGAACCAATCAGTTGTTAGACAACTGTCAGCGTTTAGATCTGAACGGTCAAATGTTTCAAAAACACGGTTTGCCTCCCAAGTTGATGCGGAAAAAGTTTTGTCAAAACCAGTCACTTCACAGTCTAGACCTAGTGAAAAGGAATATGCTGTTGCAAAACCACATCACATGAGTGCATCTAGTTCTTCTAGGATTAGTTCAACGCGTGTGTCACTTGTGACACCAAAGGAACATGTTAGACATAAAGACATTGTTCAGAATCAAAACCTAGTGGACGCTAAGAAAAACACACATGAAAAGACTAGGAATTTGCCTGTTTCTAAGAGTAGTTGCGTGCCAATTAAGGCAATTCCCGTAGCCGATCACTCTAAGAACCCTAGATCTTTTTCTGATTCCAAACACTTTGTTTGCTCGACTTGTCAGAAATGTGTTTTCAATGCAACCCATGATGATTGTATAACAAAACTCCTGAAGGAAGTGAATGCACGTGCCAAGGTTCCATCCTCTAAGACTAGAAACAACAACAAGCCCGTAGAACCAAAGAGGTGTATGCAGAAACCTGATAGGCCGGTTGCCCTAGGACAAAGGTTTTCTCCCAAAAAGTCTGTAACTGTGCATGAGAAACCAAACACTCCTAGATCTTGCCTTAGGTGGATACCGACGGGTAGAACTTTTAAGATTGTTGGTCTTAGGTGGATACCTATTCGAAAGATGTTCACTAAGTGCGAAACCAAGGTTGACAGTGAAATCCCAAATGGTCTAAATTCTGATATCACTAACCCATATAAATGCAAACAAACTCTTAATGTCAATGCAGGAAGTCTTTACTTAATTGCAGGTACATCGTTCAGGCCTGGTATTAAGGAAAGATTCAGAGTTTGGGTGCCGAAAAGAGTGATATCTCATGATGAAGGGGTTCAAACAATTCAAGCTTGATGAACATCATCGACGATGACGTCTGTACACTTCAGTGCAGGCCTCGTTCTTCAACATAATGACGTCTGTTCAAATCAGTTCAGGCCTCGTTCTTCAATGACTACGACGTTTGAATACAACAGTTCAAGCCTCGGGTCTCAATGTTTTCATAATGGCGTCTGCTGACATCTCTTCAGGCCCCGTTCATCAAAGAAAAGAAAGGCGTACGCTTGAGTGCGCTTTATCTTCGGAAGAAGAGGAATCTTCTTATTCCTGACCATTCTCATCAAGCTTCATGTTCTTCAAATGCTCATTCAGTCACCAAAGGGGATAAACGTACATTGGAGTATATTCCTATTCACCTGGTCTATCAAAAATGGCAGTTGGTCGTGATATGCAATTTTTGAGGGGGAGGAGAAGGGTGAATAAACTACATGGTGATTGAGATTTGGGAAATGGTCATACGACTCTCCTTGTTTCTGACTAGTCTCATCAAAAGGTTTCAAACTTGCTCCATGCTCATTCAGATATCAAGTGGATCTACTTCCATCCGATTGGACGTCTATTCATTCAATCAAAAAATTGCATCCTCGTATGCAATCTTTGAGGGGGAGAAGTGTGAACAGTGGATCAACCTCATATGCACTTGTTCAATCAAAGATGGCATCCTCGTATGCAATCTTTGAGGGGGAGAAGTGTGAACAAGTGATTCGATGTACACTTGGTTGTTGGTTTCACTTATTTGGGGTTGAAGGTGACTAAGGAATGGATCAGGTATCACTTATTCGAGATTGAAGTTGACTTCCTCAAAGGCGTGATCTTATCCTATCTTGAAGTCGGGGATGGTTGGATGCATGACTTTCTATGATAACTTGCTCGTGCTTAAGATTTAAGTTGAAGACTTAGGTTATCTAGTTACCAGTAGTCGGGGTAACTATCACTTAAAGGAGTTACGTTGTAGTACTCAGTGTCACACGCCGATGTCGTTGTAGATAATCGTAAGAGGTGTTAATGTCTCATACCTTGGTTGGGTATTGAGTACTTAGAGATTTGCTTAGAGCACTAATTCTCTACACCGTTCTTCCAACATTAGTGCAAGCGTAAGTCACAAGAATGGGGAATTCTATCTTCAGGCTCAAGTTTGGTATATCGGGTTTGCTCCATCAGTTATCTCATCATAAGGCCTACTTGAGGGTTGATAAAGATAGTCAGAGACGGTTTCGGCAGCGGTTAATTCTCATTTGATCTACTTGAGCCTAAGTTGTTCTTCTCAAAAGATTTCAAGAATATGTTCGTAAAATGTGTTGCTGATTCTGAGGTATCAAAACCAGCAAGGGGGAAGGAGACATACATCTGAATGCACAATGAGTACACATGATGGGCTTTATACTTCTTCTCAATTGAAGATTATTCCGGGAAGACAAATGTCATAACCGCAGAGAAAATCAGTGTTCTAACTCGTTCTTTCTGGTGTGTCATTCCAACTAAGTGTGGGAAGAGAATGTCAGTGTCTGATGATAAAAGAGGTACACAATTGTATGATGGTTCCTATGGTTAGTCGGTATCCTACTGAAGGAAATGTGTACATCCGGTACTCAGTAGCTATTATGGTACTGTCTTGGTGTTATCATGTCGACTACATACGGGATAAATTGCTTACACTCAGGACTTAGCTGAATTTGGTGTAACAATTCTCATCTGCAATGTCCTGAAAGGAGATAAGGGGATTTTCGGGTCTTAATTGATCTTGATGATGCATTGTCGACTTCATTAATGGGATTGAGTGTGTACTTGGGTTTTTTTGGGCTTCATATATCGAGACTGGCTGCATCTCTTCAACTACTTGGGGGAAAGTGGTCTCTGGATACTTTTGGTAGGCATTTCTTCAGTCTTCAGCGGGAAGAAATGTGAGAAGAATTATTCAAATGTGAGATGATTCGTTGCTGATCTATTTGAGGATCCCCGAACGGAGAATCACGATGATTATTCTTAAAAGGGAGCAGCAATACTTAATGTGGTTTGCTACGGTTTCCGCTGTACGCTTACCTTATGTAAGCTTGAAAGAGAGCTTAGAATCTGCTCAGTATGAAGATTGTCGGTTTGGGGGGAAGCTATCAAAGCTGTACATTGGGAAGGCTCAAGTTCCGTCGTCTGTTCAGGAGCCTCGAAAGCTTTGGTGGTGAAAGTTTAAGAGATGATTGACCACAGATTTCTACAACATACTGAACGTATCCTTATTTCGGTATTCATTTCATCATCGTCTTAAACTGAATAATATAGTTTGTACATATCTTAAAACATATTGTAAATAGAAAATTATAGAACCAGAAAATTGTATATAGAGAATCTTAAATCCAGAAAAACCATAAAAATTGAAAAATAGAAAATACCAAAAATAGTTTCACCTAGGCATGTCTTCTGTTTATCGATAACATTTACGGACTTAGAAATGTCATTCAATAATGGCACGGGTCTTTAAATGAAGCTCGAGAAGAAGTTAAAATGGATGGTTAAAACATGTCTAAATGGCTTGCTATTACTTTAGATAGCAACCCGCGCTTCATATTGGGGAAAGCACGTCGCCAAAAAGACGGCTGTTCCTCCAACTGGGTGATGTTCACCTGGGCATGGATTACTTCATATCCATGTTTCCTGATTTGATGTACGTTTCAGTGCATCATTTCTTGTAAAAGAAGAGAAATCTTCTTTGTATAACAAATAGTTTTCATTCTATGATTCTTCTGAAAATTATTTGTGAGACACTTGGTGAATATGTGTTGTATGAAATTTGTTTATACTTGGATTATGCATAAAATTTGTCACTCAATCAACGCCTACAAAACCTCATGACAGTTCTTGTTTGATGAGTTGTGGGGTTAAGCGTGATTTTAGTTGAGGTTCAACTAGAATACGGGTCATTGATTGAGGGGGAGAGTGAATTCAAATTTTATATCATCAAACGGATTTATTGGTTAAATCATACTTGTTAGAAATGGTTTTGTAGTTAATGGGGAATTAGTTGAAGAGGATCTTGCTTAAATATATCAAATGACCAAGTGTGTTAGTTGCTAGAAAATTTAGGACATTATGTGCAACTTGCTTATAGTATCCTAGCTTCATATAACTAGAAGGTTCATTTGTATCTCTTTGGAATCCTCGTTTAATCCCCTAAACACCTTAAGACTCAAAACCTAAAAGAAGTTAGAAAACCAGTTGTGTTTGATGTTTTTGGAATACTCCACTGGCATTTGTATGATCTAAATGAATGAGTTTCAAATGTTGTTTGTCTCTGCTGCTTAATGGTTGTTGATATTGTGCATATGTTCTCAGGATTCGCTTAGGTAGATTGCTATTATGTTAGAATCATGTTCCTAAGATCCTGAATTGAATATTGAAATCCGTGTGAATTGCCATGTTCATGATTGCTATTTGCTCTTCATGCTAGATAGTGGTTTGACGTAGTTCCTGATTATGGTTTGATTATAAGATGAACTTGGTTTTATAATGTGGCAAGCTGCTGAAGGGTAGCTATTTAGGAATAGTGTATCTGCATGTATGTATATCTGTGTTGATATTCTTATGCAGATTCCATAGCCAAAATGAATGTACCAGTTCCCATTCTAACCATTTGATCAGACGATCAAACTCTATTGATTGGCTCGAAATTCACCTCAACAACAACTTCGGCAACAACAACAAAAACAACACTTTCACCATCGCCACCACCATTCATCTATGTTGGTCTCGCCAAGTGGGGATCAACGACATTTGCGAAAGATTTGTTGGTGGATGGATAATTGATGTTGACTACTAACTCAGAAAAGCGGGTGATTACATCATCTGCGCAAAAAAGGTCAATATCATTTGTGTCATAATTGTCGAATTGTGCATAATAAGCAGTGAATCTCCCTCTTAGTTTAAGGGGGAGCAAAGTATGTTTCATCATCAGAACATGTTAAACCTGACCACATTTTCTCCCATGTTTTTCTAAATTATTTAAATCAATTGGGATCACAAATCTCAAAAGGTTTGAAATTTTTGATCGGGGGAGAGAATGTGATTTAAATATGAAACCTGATGAAAATGTGATGTTTTGGAGTTAAGTGTAAGCTCTCCCATATGTGCTAAACTCTTTTGTATACCAAGGCACATATTGAGGGGGAGCAAAATGTTTTGAATGTGAAAGTAAGCTCTCCAGTAAGTGCTAAACTCTTTTGTATACCAATGCACTTATTGAGGGGGAGCAAAGGATTTGGCATGCATCTTATGTGAGCAAGGCTCAGACTTCACCAATGAATTGACGATAGCTAAAGTCAGTAGTCGAAAGGACATGTCCTGGACGGGTAATAATTTCAAGCCAGTTTATCTGGTGATGTAAGCGTGTCTCGCAAAGGACGTGTCTGAGTAGAATGTACCGATTTCGAGCGATCTTCCTTGAATGTGATCTGGACGGGTAATAATTTCAAGCTAGTTTACTAAGTGATGTAAGCGTGTCTCGCGATGATCATGTTCTTGGAAAATCAATCAATTCAAAAGTGCGAGCTTCACCTGACATGTGCAAATTTATAAAACAATCATTTGAGCACATGTTGAGGGGGAGCATTTGAAAAAATATAAAACTCTCAAGTGTTTGCAAAAATGTGTTTCAGAATCATGAACACTTTGAGAGATTTTTCAAAGATTTGGTTTATGGCTATCGTAGAAGTACACCAAAGACCGAACCATTTTAATCAATGCATGGAGTTATAAGGATGGTTAGGTTAGGCTCAAGTTCCCACGATCCCGCCAGAGCCGGAGGGATCTACCCAGGGACAATCCACTAGTTAGTGTAGAAGTCCTTAGGTATGATTAAAAAGGAGAAAAGTGGATAAGGGAAAAGTGCCGACTGAGATGGAGCTAGTACTGGAACAAACCCAACAAGGTGCTAGTTATGAAGTCTCGGTAAGCACTGAAGGGGTTGAAGAATGAAAAAGAATTGTAAAGATAAAGGGTGAAAAGAAATAGCCCTCCTTACAACTTAGGCAGAAACCGGGTCAATACATATGCTGTCAGAATCACTTAGTTGATTGCTGGCATTGAAGACAAAGTATCATGGACCCAGTGATACGCTGCACAACCCTCCTTAGCCACTCAAGGTCCCTCAAAGGATTCTTGTTTCAATTGTCACGGAGTTAAATACATTCCTATCGTCTCTCTCACTCCGAGTTAGATGATATTGAATAGGTGGCAGTTCTCTCCAGCCTCCGCTCTCTAAATCAAAACGCACTATAGAGTCTAGAGCCACGAGATGCATAAAAAGATCTCATAGGGACACGAATTATTTCTACACTGGTTTTTCAACATTAAGGACACCAGTTGTAAACTTATGAGTCCTACGCAGATCTTAGCAATCTGCCAGAACATTTATGAGAGAATTTACAAATGTAATTCTCAATGATTGAATGGAAATTCCTGCCAGGGTCAACATCAAGCAGCCCTGAAAGCAGGTCACTTCGGTAATTCCCTGGGGATTACGCTTAGTGATCGCGGCGGTTTCAAACGATCTACAGTCGTGGAGTGATCTCCAGCGACTCACCTAATCGTTGATGTGCTACGGTTCAATCTTAAAAAGCCCTCTGTGGGTTTTCGATTAGGAACGGTCTTGGTAAGGATTAGAGAGAGTTTTCACACTATGCTGTTAACAATCTCGAAGTCTGAACTTGTAAGTACCGGACGTTTTATTGCTAACTGTCGTATGCAGGAACATCTGGCGGTTGATGCTGATTGCTGCTGCAGCTGTTTGCGGTTGTAGCTGATTGAGGTTGCAGCTGAATGCGGTTGTAGCTGGTTGCAGAAAAGATGCCAATCCTCTACCACATGTTCACACTACATCATCATTGTAACACAACAAAGTCATGATCAACCTAAAAGACCTTTAACACGGCTTCTGCAAACTCTGATGCTAAAGATCATGACATCAGAATAGTGTGAGCATGTCGGCTCAAAGAATAACACATCACATGGAAACATACTACTGAAAGATGGCTTGAAGACACATGCTGGATGATATTTTCGAAGAATACTCAAAATCATCCAAGACAAAGGAAAGGCCATCAAAAGTTCACTGCTGAAAGCACAAAGTTTCAAGACGTTGAAGAATCAAAGACTACGAGCTATAAAGACAAGTTCAGAAGAAAGAATGCTAGAATTCAAATTATTATTTTCGGGGTGACCTCCCTTAGGGGGAGATTGTTAGGAATATAAATATTCATATGAAGGTTCGGTCACCCCGAGTATCTATTTAGCATATCACATAGCTCGTAGGCTTATTTATATAAGCTTAGTATTATTAGTATTATTAGTTTTATTAGATTAGTCGTATCTATATTTGTGGAGTGGGTCAGGGCTTTCCCCTCTGTCAGCTCACTTCACAGCCCACTAGGGGCACTATTATTAGGAAGTATAAATACCCCTTCCCACACTTGGGAAGGGTTGGAACTCTTCATTCTCTTAATCTAATATTCTCATATTTCTCTCTGCTCTCTCTCTCTAGAATTGTTCCCAACTCTTATCTTCCTCTATCTAAGATTCAATCCATTCTTTAATCTTGTGTTTGTGTCATGAATTCAAATATCATACAAAGCATTGTAACTTTCATCCTAGAATGCAATTTCTTGTTAATAAATAAAAAGCTCTTTGGTTCTGATGTTTTAATTTTCCACATATGAATTACTTGCAATAGAGAAGAGCTAACAACTGCAAAACAAAGTTAAGCACAAAATACCAAAAACACACATACTATAGAAAGCAGAAAACAAATTAACTACTGAAAATAAGAATAACCAAGAAAAGTAGCAAGATTAAGAACAAACAAATATACAAACTATACAAAGTTAAGAAAGAAGATCAGTTTTTCTTAACAACCCAGGCCTGAGTGGGCTTGAGTCCTTTCTGTGGAGCAACATACTTATAGGTCTTGTATGAACTTGCTCCAGTGAAACCATGTTTGGACTTATAGGTAAATTCATTTTTAAATGGATTCCAAGCCCAGCACTCAGAGAAATTATCAGCAGAACCCCTACTTGAATTTGTTTGTCTCCCTACAGGTGAATGAGCTTTATAAAAATTATTTCTTTGAAAATTTGCATTCACCTGAGGTTTTTGAAAAGGTTGTTTGGGTCTCACAAAACCAGAGTTCACATTAGGTCTCACTGAATTAACATAACCAGTATTCACTTTAGGCCTCATAAAGTTAACATTTTGCCTATTCACATTAAAATTTCTGTAGCCAGACCCAAAATTTGGTCTACCAGAACTAACACAAGAGTTAGGTCTGGTAGTGTTATTTAGTTGGACAGGTCTGGGAACAAACTGGTTGGCATGATTAATTCTACTAGCATTATTCCAAACTGGTTTATTTGAACCATGACCCTTATTAACATTCATTCTCTTTTGTTCAGCCTCTCTTTTCATTCTCTTTTCATGGAAGTCACAATCTCTTATTAAATGACTCAAACTTCCACACACAAAGCATCTTTTAGGAGCATAAGTATAACTACTCCCACTTTCTCTGTGAACACTATTGCTTCTAGGTGACTCATTCATTTTAACAGATTCCTAGGAGATTTTATGTGATTGACACAACTAGGTTTAACTGTCTCAGCCTTTTGTTCAGTCACTACAGGTTTAGTAACAACAGGTTCACACTTCTCAACAACCTTAGGTTCAGGATTCTCTTTTTCCTCATTATTTGACTCAGACTTAGAGTGATCAGAGGAACCATCAATAGATCCTTCAGAGTCATTGGATTGACAAGAAGAATACCTACTGGATTTGTCCTCTGAGGTGGTTGGTTCAGGCACTTGAGAACCTTTCTTACCATACACAAAGAGTGAATCATCCAACTCTTCTTTTTCAAGAGGAGTATAGTCATCACTCAAAGGTGGTGGTACTCCCTTAAAGTCACCAGTCTTAACAAACCTATTATACAAAGGCTTATTAGCATAGTCCTCTTCTCTATTCTTAAATATAGCCCTACTCTCATTTTCCTCATATCCTAAGCCACATTTTTTATTTGACTTAATTTGAGAATCCCAACACTTAAACAGGTTATTATTTGAACTGTTCCATTGATCTACCCTTTTTCTCAGCTCATCCCTTTCCTTCTGAATTTTAATTCCTAACTGTCTATACCTTTTAAGCTTTTCATCTTGTTCGTATATCTTATTAGCTTGAAAGTATAGTTTTTCATTTAAAGCAGCATGTTGGTTTTGAAGGGTGACCTTTTGTGCCTCTAAAGTTTTTACAGCATTTTTATGTGCTAATAAATTTACTTCTAGATCACCTATTTGTTCTTGCTGCTCATCACACAAAGCCTTAACATGATTATATGAGTCAGTACATAATTTAGAGCATAATGATACCTCATTACCAATGGCCATGAGAGCATGATCAGACTCCTCATTTACTCTTGGATGCTCACCCCAGTTGATTCCTCCAGCTTCCATTGTCAGCAGGCTCATCTGATTCTTTTCCATCTTCCCATCATCATCTCTTTTCCCATCAGCAGACTTCTTCTCTGGACAATCTCTTGAAAAATGTCCATGCTTATGACAGTTGTAACATTCAATAGTCCTCTTTGTGTATCCCACTGGTGATTTGTTGTTGAAGTTGATAGTCCTACCATATTGCTTCTGAAATTGTTTGACCCTTAAAGCAACCATGGCAATGTGCCATTTTATGTCCATCTCCTCAACTTCAGCATCATTAATCTGTTCAAGATCTTCACTAATAAAGCTTTCATCTTCAGTTTGGTTGGCAAAGAAAGAATGTATCACTTCATTAGTAAAACTTGAAGCAGACCTTTCACTTGAAGGAGTTTCATAGTTACCAGACCTAACACCACCAGATTTAACCTTGTAAGTACTGATTTTGTTTTGTGACACAAAAGCAACATTTGTTGAACTGGCTGAAGCCTGAGTGTTGTTACTGATGTCCCTTTCAAACATCCTAAGATTATTGTATAGGTCATCAGGTGTCATAGAATCTACTTCCTCCTTAATCCTCATCGCCACAGATACATTGCCCCATTCTGATGGTAAAGATCTAAGAAATTTGTGATTTGCATCCTCATTTGAGACTGCTGCACCATGAACTTCCAGTTGTGTTAACAGATGTTGAAATTTGTCATAGCCCTTCTCCAAACCTTCAGTCTTTGAAACACTTAATGTTTCAAATTGCTGTTTAAGAACAGCCTTTTGCATCTTCTTGGAGTTAGCATTACCTCCAAATCGTTTCTTGATAGCTTCCCACATCTCCTTTGCATCAAGAATGCCATGAAACCTTTGTAGATGCTCCTTAGGAATAGCCATAAGAAGCAAGGTTCTGGCCTTCTTTTCCTTCTCCACAGCCCTAATCTCCTCTGCAGATACTGGTGGCATTATTCTGAGCTGCCCATCATTCCCTTGTGAAATTCTCTTCTTAGAATTTCCCTTTTGAATCACCTTCCATACATCGCTATCAATGTATTCCAGATAATGTTCCATCTCCATGGCCCATATATCATACTCTTCTCTCTTCAGTAATGGAAGTTTTATGTTTGAGATTGTGGTTGTGGAAGGGATGGGTTGTTGTTGTGATTGGGAGTTACTGGTATCGGTTTTTCCTTCATCTTCATGGTTTGATTTCTCATCCTCACTGTTATGGATTGAGAAAGTTTCAGTGTTAACAGGCTTATCGAATTCAACATTTTGTAGGGTGATTTGAGTGAGAATTTGGTTTTTGAGATTTAGAGTTCTTCGAATTCAGAGTCTCTCTCCTTGCTCTGATACCACTTGTTGGTCCACAAATTGTATATGGATCACTAAGTAGTCTTGAATACCTAGTAGATGGTTAGGATAAATCCGAACCAATCTAAGTGAGAAACCCTAAGTGATTGTTATTGTTAATGCGGAATCTTAACAAGAACAATTAAGAACACAAGCAGAGATATCACTAACTTCGTATATTGATTATAATCACTATAGTGAACTCGTACAACTCACACACGAATTAACAATCTTTAGGGATCCTTTTATAACACAAGGAAACCCTAGCCGACACAGAAGATATACACAAATCTTCTATAAAGATACATACACGCATTGTATCTTTTCCTAACATAACTCTAACAGACTTTCCTAACTTCATGACCAGACTTAACTTTACAAGTCAACCAGACTTAAACATGCTACCAGACTTAACATTACATTACCAGACCTAATAACACAAACAGACCTAACTTAGATAAACTACCAGACCTAAGTTGTCTGCTCTTGATACGTATCATAATTCCCAACAGATTGTGTGTACAAAATCTCAAGCTCGAATATCTAAGAAATAGCATAAGTTTTTCGATTACAGATAAATGACTACTACTACCATTAACTGGCAACTACCCAGTTTAGTGGGGATACATCTCAACTCCTAACACTAAAACCTATCATGTCCGATGCGTAGCTGCTCCAGCTCCTGTGCCATCCGAGCTATAATGGTCTCCAGATTACCTACCCTAGTCTCTAGCTTCACAATGCGTCTCCTTGACGCCAATACCTCCCTACGGTCCTCATGCTCAGCTCTCGTGACCCTAGCCATCACTGACTCTAGCTCATGCATCCGATGCCAGTTAGTCCACTCGGCATCCCATGCCCTAGCCTGGTCTCTCCCTATATCACCCAATCTCTGACGAACTCCTGCAAGTTCCCTACCAACTTGCTCGTCTCGTCTCCCTAATCTCTCTAACTGGTCAAAATGGACATCCAACAAGTTTCCCTGAGCACCCAACTGGACTAGGAATCTGGTGACATCATCTTCCTCCTCCTCTGCAACTGGTGAGACAGTAGGTGGAGGGGAAATCGGTATGGATGGAGATGGCGGCATAAATGAAGGTGAAGATGGCTCATAGGTGGGACTATCCGCCTGAAGTGGAGTGCTGTGAACACACTTAATATCCTTCCATACTTCGCCATTAATCTCACAAGTGACCGGAGCCTCATCCCTGGCTCATAATCTAGCAGCTCTCAAACCTAACCCGAGAGGCATATCCCTGTTCTCTCCCACAATCTGAGCAGCTCTGGAGCTCTGTCCTATCTCAAATGTACTAGGTACTTCCTCCACAATCCCTTTTCCGTGTCATGGCTCATCTGGTGCAACTTCTTTAGGAATAGGGTCTGCCACTGGCTCTTCCTTAGGATCCTCCTCAGGATCTTCCTCCGGATCCTCTTTTGGTTCTTCTTCTTCTGCTGAGTATAAGTCATCGGCCCTCCTGAGCCTTTGACGAGGTGGTGAATGATCTGGGGATGATGCTGGTGAAAGAGATACTGGGGTGGTAGAGGTACCCGTATAGATAACTCGGGCTCTCTTCTGGGATGGTGATAGAAAATCTGAGTGCCGCATCCGATAACCAGGAACTCGCATGCGGGCAGTACGGTGGACTGGAAGATTATGGACATATGAAGCAGGCTGTGTAGTATGATCAGTAGGCTGGATGGATGTAGGGTTGGTAGCAGTTGTAGGCAATGCTGTAGTGAGTGTAGGCTCGGGTAGATCGAGGTCCGGTGCATTGTAGGCTTGCAGCACTTGCATGTATGGATCTTCTGAATCTGGTGAGATCGGAGGAATAGGATGGGAAGACATAGTCGATGACAAAAATGGTATATGTGTGTAAGTATATTGGAATAATAACTAGTGTTGGTCAAGTGTATATAGATATATACATATAATACTTATAGTACACTTAATAAGTCACAAATCATAACATGCAGTCAAGTCCAATAAACATCAAGCAAAATGGCAAGCAAGGCAAGTGGCGGTCATAGGGACTTGTTTTTATAAAAATGGTTATAGTTTAGGGTTTATATGTACCTAGTTCTCTATAACCTGGCTCTGATACCAATCTGTAACACCCCCAAAATTTAACAATCGTGGAAGCATACAGATCTTTGAGGGTACTACGGTGCATAGATTGGAAATCACAACACAAGGTAAACAAAGAACGGAATACATACTCCATTTTAATTAAAACAACATTTAGAGTTTACAAAAGATGATTCATTGTTTAGATAAAATTTAGGCCCATTGAATTCAGTGGTCCCACATAAAAACAAGTCTCAAATAATTGCCATTTCTTCATAAAAGGTCCATGACCCTTGCCTTGCCAAATCCTTGCCATAACAAATCAAATTACACACCTGAGAAAAATATGCTAAAAGTCAGCAAAAAGCTGGTGAGTTCATAGGTTTAATTTAAAAGCATCAAGTAGTTAATTTGGACCAGCATGATCATTACAACACATATAATGACATACAAAAGTTTCTATCGCGCTAGCACTAAGTTCATGCGACCGAAGCTCGACAGTTTAGTGTGCTAATCTATAACACATAAATAATAGTCAAGGGGCCCTTAGCGAGTGTTTAACCCAATACACTCGAAGTCCGACTTGCTATACGTCCGCATTGACCTGTCTGGCCAACCGAACGGGGGAGTCACCTCAATAGATCTATCTAAAGCAATCGCGCTTCCCAAAAGGAACTAACGGCTCATGAAAATGGGCATGATAGTAGGTTCTAGGGCTTAAGCTAACTACGCAATAGTTTTGAGCAAAAGTTATAATATTATGGTCCATAAAAAGATTTGCATGTTTCTCACCCCATATTTGTAAAACAAGTATAAATAAAATGGGGCTATAAACTCACCTTTAATGACCTGAACAGTGAATGCTGTAAACTTAGGGAGTGTACGGCACCAACACGCAACCTAGATTAAATAACCATGTCTTAGTTTCAAGTAGTAAATTTAAGTCCTTTCATAATTTAGTTTCAATGTTTTAAAGTAATTATGTTGTTGTCACTTGTGTGTCGGCAAGTGTGGTTACGAACGAATTCTCTAAGAAATTAAGGTTTAGCTCTACGAATGACCTAAATGTACAGAAATGAGATAATGGGAACAGTGACGGAATTTGGAAAGAAAAGGAAATGAACGATTTAAAGCACGAGTGGATATAATCGAGATGTGATATATATATATATATATATATATATATATATATATATATATATATATATATATTATATATATATATATATATATATATATATATATATATATTAAAATCGTGTAGTTTGGTCGTTATATCTAATTATATAGGTTTTTGAAGTAAAACTTAACGTAAGTGAAGTTTATTATTTACTAGTTTAATGTTTTGAGAAAATGTAATATAAAGTTAATTTTAACAAAACTTGAATGATTAAAATGAACTAGATTTATGTTGTTACTAATAATTAGCTATGACTCATTTTTATACATTTTAAGTTTAGAAACAATTGATCTCATTAAATTGGTTTAAGCAAGGTTCATGTTTAATATTTCATTTCTAGTTTTCATTAGTGACGTTATTATTGGTTGACTTAGTTTTAAAACGACAAGTGTAAGTGTCAATTTATATACTTCCCGACATGTGTTATTTCCTATACTTAATGTGTAGTTGATTTGTTGTTAATTCACTCAAGTTTTATATCTTTGACTACACATGTGTGTATATAAAGTTTGTGCCAATTTTTATGGTTTACTATATAAAATCGTAAGGCAACTTCTAGTGACAATTATAAGCTAAATAGTCCAATTATATGGTTGTCGAGTTTTTAAGTTATGGCATTACAAGTTTTATATATATGTACGTTAGTTTAATATGAAAATGTTTGCGTGATCGGCTATACGAATTTTATTTTGGGACTAATATTCTTATAAGTGTTAACAGATTTTTGGTATACTTAACATTTGTTGGGCTGCGGCCCAACTGGATTAGAGAAGGACGGGGAGTGTGTCGTTATTGGGTTGGGTCGTTTCACTAGTGGCCACAATGGGCCTGGTGGGCTGAAGGTGTTCATAGCAGACTACATAAATGGACTAGAACAAAAAGGATTATAGTTGGGCTACTCTTGGGTTTGGCCTGTAAATGGAAATACAAGGCATGCACGCACAAGTCTAAAGACTTGGTGTGTTCCTTCCTGGGAATGCTCTTGACCGAAACTCGCAACCAAAAGGGACTAGAAGCTCATTTTTCGGCTAAACTTTGGGTTGAGTACTATTCAACTCCGAAGTTTAGGAGTCTCGGTGTTAACAAGGGGTTTTGGTTTTGGCACATCTTTATGTTTCAACAAGGAACAAGAATCACTTCTAAGGGAAGTTAGACCTTGACCACTAGCACTCTTGTGCTTCTAATGTTGAGCCTAAAATTACCCGTTAAAAGCAGTAATCCATTCGAGTACTAACAGTCCTTGGTGGATTTGTTTTAGGGCGAAAGTGGTTCTACCCTATTGGGGTTTGGTCTTGGGTTTGAGTGGGCACATCCAAGGCTCGAACCGAGGGTACAACCCTCAAAGTCTTGGGTTTAACTTGACAAGAAAGACTTGGCCAGAACCTCCCCTTCGCAGGGTGGTCTTTCCCAGCCTAAGATCATCACCAAACACCTTGTTTTGGGGTGGTTCCTATTCGACTAAATGGTGAACGTGGGTTCATCTCAATCACTAACACCACACCAAAGCGAGTGAGTCATCTTCAAAAGAGGTTCTAACACTAAAGTCCTCATCAATACTTTCTAGATTTCATACTTAAATTTATAAGCTCCTGGAGTCATTTGACTCGAATCACAGCTTTTAGCCACAATAATCAACGAGATTATTAACCTAATAATCGAGTTCTAGACTTCCTACGCCACACTATTATAACAACAACAACATTTGACAAGAATTTCTACAATATCAACTATCACTTCTGGGCAATTTTTAACACCCAAAACTAAATAAACTCAACACCTAAATTAACTTTGTAACACCCCAACCCGACAAGGGTAGAAGCATCACATTATGGTGACAAATCAAAGCATACATAAATACACAGCGGAAGTCTTAAACAAATACATAAGGGAAAGTCAAGTCAACACGACTTGAATAGATACATAAGTTCGAAAGATAAAGAAACATCCAAAGTACGAATACATAGGAAATCCATGTGTAAAACCCGAAATTTCGAACACGTAAAATACCCAGAATACCCTCTGATCTCAAATTTATAAAAGACATTTCATCCCGAATATAACCTAAGAAATAACTAACTAATATTTTGATTGAGTTCCTTTTTTCCAAAATGACTCATACTTTGAGCGTGTTCGAGTAAGCTAGTAAAGCAATTGTTTCTAGTAAATGTTTTACATGGTCGCCTCATCTTTGTGTGAATTATTATATGTTATGAAACTTCACAATTACGCAATTGTTACCTTGCTTTCGTATCATTAATAAATGGTAGATACGTATAAAAAAAAATTGACATAAAAGGCAGACCTTACATTCTAAAACAATAATACTCTAAATCATATATATTATATATTTATTATATTTGTTTACATAATCAATAGACCAAACCATGTATTGAGATAACCATCACCAGCCTAAAATCACTCAACATTCTCTAATTGATTATACGGATTATATTGTTTCCAAAATTATAAATCACGGTTCCCCTATAAAAATTTATACACCCTCTTCTTTTTCCCTACACAAAATCTTCGGTCCATATATTCCCTCCATACCGATTCTCTCATTGATGTAAATTGTTTTCTTTTTCACTGGTCTCTTCATCTTCTGGTGAAGGAGTCACCATCTTCTCACAACTCAATCTCGAAGCAAGTTCATGACGGTAAGTTGTTTAACTATTTTTGATTTCTCTTTGGTTATTAATGAATTACAATATTAAAACAAATGATTTAGTATTCTTGAGATCATTTAAAACACTTAAACAAGAAAAAAAAAAAAAAAAAAAAAAAAAAAAAAAAAAAAAAAAAAAAAAACTAATGAAGGTGACGATTGGAAGTTTGAGGTTGGGAACAACCATAAATGGCATTGATTAATTTATTTATTTTTCATTAGTGACTACGTATCTTTAATTTTAATCTCCATTAAATGTGTTTTTCATAGAAGTTAATTTGTAAGTATATGTAACTTAACGCCCCATAAAAATGAATAAGAGTGTTGTAACCACTTGATGTCGAGTCATGTTTCGATCGTGTGTACGGTTAAAAATGTGTGTAGTACGTGTTTAGATATGTGTACTGGGTTGCCAGAATGCCAGTAAAGCAATAAGAACATGCATTTGTTTCATCACATATTTATAGAGAAGTTTTGTTTTGGCTCAATTTGACTGAACGAGCATATTCATAACAAGCATACACACTTGGTAAAAATAATAAACATGTACGTGAACTAAAAATTTCTTATGTCTTGCTCATACGATGTGAGAATATAATTGTAACGATCATTTAATTAAAATAGAATAAAGAATTGCCGTACAAAACTCGTTTCCGTTCTAAAATAAATAAATAAATAAACAGAATAAAGCGAGGTTTTTCTAATAAAACTGAATAAGCTTGTAAATAATAAGTGTATCCATAATCCGTGTAGATTCGTTGAAGAAGACGTGACGTTGTTTTCCTTGTGATTTCTTTTCCGTTGCTTTCGTTCCAGTTGCTAAGGTACAGATATTCTGCCCTTTTTAGTAAGGTGCCTTCGTTCTCTTTTGATTATTGATCTTGATTCGTATTAGGATTTTCCGATGCCATTGCTATGTTTTCCCTGCTTGTGAACCTTGATCTGTTGTACTTGTTCTTGAATCTTTGTTTAAACCCTTGTCTTGATCCTTGATTTATACCTTGTTCTGAACCTTGCCATGAGCCTTGATATGAACCCTGCCATGAACCTTGATACGAACCCTGCCATAAAACCTTGACTTGAACCTTGATACTTTTGATATTATAACTGATGAGAAAACCTTTTTAAATGATTTATGAAAATGTTTTAAGAAACTATTTGTAAGGCTATCTTTATAGAAACCATTTTTAAAAGACCTTCTTTATGAAACTGTTTTAAAGATCACTTTTATGAAAGTCATTATTAAAGGATTTCTTTTCAACACCTATGATATGGACTTGTAATATAAACTGTTAAAATGAACTTTTAAACAAATTGATATTGACTTCCTGATATCGACCTTCCTGATATTGAACCTTCCTGATATTGACCTCCCTGATATTGAACCCTTGGACTACCTGATATGGAACCCTCTGATATGAACCTTCTGATCTCCTGTCTTGAACCCTGATATGGAACTTGATTCTGAACAACCTGATACTTGACACCTGATACTTGATACTTGAACAACCTGATACTTGACACCTGATACTTGATATTGACACCTGATACTTGACACTTGACACTTGATACTTGACACTTGACCCTGACCCACAGTTTGATATTACGAGCCACCCACCAGGCATGAGGTGTTCATGTCCTTGTCATTGATGCACCGATGACTTGACTCTAGGGTAGGAGAGAGATGTCCTATCCCGTCCCTGACTTGATACTTGACTTGTTACGTAGAGGTAGACCTTGGCCACCTGGGGCGTATGGATGCATCCTAGACTTGACTTGACTTGTTTACTTGTTATACTTGGTGACCGATGGTGTGTGCGATACACGTCTTTCACATCTTGGGAGCTTGCAACTCCAACCCTGAGAGGTAGCCCCTCATCTTGTATTTTGTATCGAGGTCTCCCCTCCGTACACCCTGATTACTGGACTTGTTGTGATATTTGTTTCTGGGCTCGTAGTGGATTTCTGTTTCCCTGAAACCTTGTAACCTTATGACCTGACACTTGACCTGATATTTGACCTGACTTGATTTCGACTTGGGCTGGTGGTGGGTTCTGGTTTCATTTGCACCTACTTTTGTAACCATTCATGTTTCCTGGTATGTCTGCATAACTCTTGTATTCCTTTCCTGACTCTTGTTACTCCTGGTATTATTTCTTTTACTTTATATTTCCGTTACTACTGCTTTGTTTCCGTTATATCTGTTCACTGGGCTTTTTAAGCTCAGTCGCACGTTTTCTTTTCGTGTGCGGCAGGTTATAAGCAGGACGACGGGTTTGGGTATGAGTGAAGAGACTTTTGGACTTAGAAGACCTTGATAGTTATTCTGAAGTAGAAGTCATTAGAAGGATTGCAATTGCAGACTTAGTATTTAGTTTTGTTTCATTCTTAAACTTATAATGTTAGTATTTCATTTGTAACCTTTGACATTTTATTGTATTACTATTGAAGTATGCTTTGTTTGATCTGATATGAAACCATTAACGTGACATCTTTACCCTTGCCGGGTTGGGGTGTTACAATTATGGTATCAAAGCGACAGGCTGCGACTCGTAATACATTTACCCTTGACCTGTGTAAGTTAGGACCACTAAGTTTCCACTGTAGGCGCTCATAAGATAACCGTTGAGGAATTGCTTTAGGATTTCCCTATAGGAACTTAAGTTCTGACCAGTGAGGAATGGGTAGATTATAAGCCTTTTGTTTAAGTATCATTGCTTCCGCATCACTCTGATTCGTGCCTTGCTTTTGGTTAAAGCCTCTTGAGATCCCTCTTGGAAATTGAAAGCTTATGCCTTGCACCACCTAAGTTTTGAAACCTAAATAAATCTTGAAGCCATTGAAAATTTCATAGTAATTGCCTGACACTATTTGATCCTTACCTTCAGATTCCGACTCTGACCTCTGATCTTTTGATAATCATTTCGATGCCTCTTGATTATGACATTTGATTTTGTTGACCTCCGAGACTATAGAAGTACTAGGTGGATTAAGATAGGTTGTTTTGCTTACGACTCGAGATAAAGTATGATCATCATGAAGGCATATTTATGTGGTGCTAGTATTATGACGTCTGGCCAACGTGATAATACTTACACCATATAACGTGCCCTCATTGTGGCCATAGGATATCTTGGGAAGTACCTAAGAAGTTTAGAATTTGATCTCCGTTGGATTATCCGTGATTAGTGAGATTTTAGGTTCATTCTACCTATGCGTATACTCTGCCCTTGTTCATTAGATATCTGGATGAGTTTGGACTCTCGTTTTGCGTTCTGTTGACCTCAGTTATAAATCGTAAACTCCTTGTAGAGCTCTCCATTGTTGATGCAGTTAATTTGACTTGAAACTTTGTTCGTACTCCATATGAATTTTCCAAAAGATTCACCTATCATTCATTTTATGTTGCATGGACCTTTTGATCAGAACCAACCAATTCTGTCTCCTCCTGAGGAATTTTGAACCCACCTTGTTTGATTGAGTCATGAGAAACTATTGGTCTGAAGATCCTTTTGGAAGAACCTCCCCGAGCGCGAGGAAAATTGTGACGACCTCTTGCGATTTGCTACGACTTCGTCTAATTTTGCGACTTCAATTTTCGAGGACGAAAATTTTTTTTTAGAGGGGAAGAGTTGTAAAACCCGAAATTTCGAGCACGTAAAATACCCAGAATACCCTCTGATCTCAAATTTATAAAAGACATTTCCTCCTGAATATAACTTAAGAAATAACTAACTAATATTTTGATTGAGTTCCTTTTTTCCAAAATGACTCATACTTTGAGCGTGTTCGAGTAAGCTAGTAAAGCAATTGTTTCTAGTAAATGTTTTACATGGTCGCCTCATCTTTGTGTGAATTATTATATGTTACGAAACTTCACAATTACGCAATTGTTAGCTTGCTCTCTTATCATTAATAAATGGTAGATACGTATAAAAAAAAATTGACATAAAAGGCAGACCTTACATTCTAAAACAATAATACTCTAAATCATATATATTATATATTTATTATATTTGTTTACATAATCAATAGACCAAACCATGTATTGAGATAACCATCACCAGCCTAAAATCACTCAACATTCTCTAATTGATTATACGGATTATATTGTTTCCAAAATTATAAATCACGGTTCCCCTATAAAAATTTATACACCCTCTTCTTTTTCCCTACACAAAATCTTCGGTCCATATATTCCCTCCATACCAATTCTCTCATTGATGTAAATTGTTTTCTTTTTCACTGGTCTCTTCATCTTCTGGTGAAGGAGTCACCATCTTCTCACAACTCAATCTCGAAGCAAGTTCATGACGGTAAGTTGTTTAACTATTTTTGATTTCTCTTTGGTTATTAATGAATTACAATATTAAAACAAATGATTTAGTATTCTTGAGATCATTTAAAACACTTAAACAAGAAAAAAAAAAAAAAAAGAAACTAATGAAGGTGACGATTGGAAGTTTGAGGTTGGGAACAACCATAAATGGCATTGATTAATTTATTTATTTTTCATTAGTGACTACGTATCTTTAATTTTAATCTCCATTAAATGTGTTTTTCATAGAAGTTAATTTGTAAGTATATGTAACTTAACGCCCCATAAAAATGAATAAGAGTGTTGTAACCACTTGATGTCGAGTCATGTTTCGATCGTGTGTACGGTTAAAAATGTGTGTAGTACGTGTTTAGATATGTGTACTGGGTTGCCAGAATGCCAGTAAAGCAATAAGAACATGCATTTGTTTCATCACATATTTATAGAGAAGTTTTGTTTTGGCTCAATTTGACTGAACGAGCATATTCATAACAAGCATACACACTTGGTAAAAATAATAAACATGTACGTGAACTAAAAATTTCTTATGTCTTGCTCATACGATGTGAGAATATAATTGTAACGATCATTTAATTAAAATAGAATAAAGAATTGCCGTACAAAACTCGTTTCCGTTCTAAAATAAATAAATAAATAAACAGAATAAAGCGAGGTTTTTCTAATAAAACTGAATAAGCTTGTAAATAATAAGTGTATCCATAATCCGTGTAGATTCGTTGAAGAAGACGTGACGTTGTTTTCCTTGTGATTTCTTTTCCGTTGCTTTCGTTCCAGTTGCTAAGGTACAGATATTCTGCCCTTTTTAGTAAGGTGCCTTCGTTCTCTTTTGATTATTGATCTTGATTCGTATTAGGATTTTCCGATGCCATTGCTATGTTTTCCCTGCTTGTGAACCTTGATCTGTTGTACTTGTTCTTGAATCTTTGTTTAAACCCTTGTCTTGATCCTTGATTTATACCTTGTTCTGAACCTTGCCATGAGCCTTGATATGAACCCTGCCATGAACCTTGATACGAACCCTGCCATAAAACCTTGACTTGAACCTTGATACTTTTGATATTATAACTGGATGAGAAAACCTTTTTAAATGATTTATGAAAATGTTTTAAGAAACTATTTGTAAGGCTATCTTTATAGAAACCATTTTTAAAAGACCTTCTTTATGAAACTGTTTTAAAGATCACTTTTATGAAAGTCATTATTAAAGGATTTCTTTTCAACACCTATGATATGGACTTGTAATATAAACTGTTAAAATGAACTTTTAAACAAATTGATATTGACTTCCTGATATCGACCTTCCTGATATTGAACCTTCCTGATATTGACCTCCCTGATATTGAACCCTTGGACTACCTGATATGGAACCCTCTGATATGAACCTTCTGATCTCCTGTCTTGAACCCTGATATGGAACTTGATTCTGAACAACCTGATACTTGACACCTGATACTTGATACTTGAACAACCTGATACTTGACACCTGATACTTGATACTTGACACCTGATACTTGACACTTGACACTTGATACTTGACACTTGACCCTGACCCACAGTTTGATATTACGAGCCACCCACCAGGCATGAGGTGTTCATGTCCTTGTCATTGATGCACCGATGACTTGACTCTAGGGTAGGAGAGAGATGTCCTATCCCGTCCCTGACTTGATACTTGACTTGTTACGTAGAGGTAGACCTTGGCCACCTGGGGCGTATGGATGCATCCTAGACTTGACTTGACTTGTTTACTTGTTATACTTGGTGACCGATGGTGTGTGCGATACACGTCTTTCACATCTTGGGAGCTTGCAACTCCAACCCTGAGAGGTAGCCCCTCATCTTGTATTTTGTATCGAGGTCTCCCCTCCGTACACCCTGATTACTGGACTTGTTGTGATATTTGTTTCTGGGCTCGTAGTGGATTTCTGTTTCCCTGAAACCTTGTAACCTTATGACCTGACACTTGACCTGATATTTGACCTGACTTGATTTCGACTTGGGCTGGTGGTGGGTTCTGGTTTCATTTGCACCTACTTTTGTAACCATTCATGTTTCCTGGTATGTCTGCATAACTCTTGTATTCCTTTCCTGACTCTTGTTACTCCTGGTATTATTTCTTTTACTTTATATTTCCGTTACTACTGCTTTGTTTCCGTTATATCTGTTCACTGGGCTTTTTAAGCTCAGCCGCACGTTTTCTTTTCGTGTGCGGCAGGTTATAAGCAGGACGACGGGTTTGGGTATGAGTGAAGAGACTTTTGGACTTAGAAGACCTTGATAGTTATTCTGAAGTAGAAGTCATTAGAAGGATTGCAATTGCAGACTTAGTATTTAGTTTTGTTTCATTCTTAAACTTATAATGTTAGTATTTCATTTGTAACCTTTGACATTTTATTATATTACTATTGAAGTATGCTTTGTTTGATCTGATATGAAACCATTAACGTGACATCTTTACCCTTGCCGGGTTGGGGTGTTACACCATGTCCAAAACAAAGTCATAAGATAAAGGTGGTCATCTAAGGTCAAAGCTTCATCTATCTCTCATCCCATCCAAAGCATAATCCACAAGCTCCTAGCTTAGATACCTGCCGCGGGAAAAGAAACGCGGCTGAGCTTAAAAAGCCCAGTGAACAGATATATAATAAACGGAAATGAACAAATGAAGCATAATGAAAGAGATAATAAATAAGGTACAAGAGTAAAGATTAGGACAGTCATCCACCACGAGCCCACATATATCACATCACATAAGCCTGCATAATCTAGAGGGGATACCTCTTAGTAACCAGATAATATGAGGGGTGTCCTCATGTATCCAATGGAGTGATCAGCTCCCACATTTTGTGAAAGACGTGGATTGCACCCATCATCAGTCACCACATATCACATATCACAATATCACAATCATAATACAAATCTAGGATGCATCCATTCGCCCCCCACACAAATCACATTAGTCATAAATAATATAAAGCGCGCATATCACAATCACAATGGGGACGGTGTAACCAAATCACTAGGGCTACACACTAGTCATGCCAGTGGTGCATCACAGACACGGCCATGTTACCTTCATGGCTAGGGAACACATTTGGCTCGGGTATCAAACTGGGGTTAAGGGTCAAAGGTTCATATCAAAACAAAAGTTCACATGGTCATAATCGCAGTCCAACTGTCAAGGTTCATATCAAAGGTTCATATGACAAAGGTTCAAATGCCAAAGTGTAGGGAACATAGCAATGGCTTAGGAAACCCTAATACGAATCAAAATAAGAGAACGAAGGCTCCTTATAAAAAGAGCAGAATATCTGTACCTTATTCCAAAAGCAATGCACAACCAAAATGAATAAGATGCAAAGGATCAGGTCCTCTCCTTCTTCACACCTAGAGGGGTAGAAAAGAATTACAAACCTTTCCATTTTAAGTAACTTTCCATTTTTTAGCAGGTTTCCATATTCGGTAAGTTTCTATTTTTAGAAAGTTTCCATAATTAGAAAGTTTCCATAATTAGTAAGATTTCAATTAGGTTAAGTCATTATCAAAACATATTATGGCTTTAGGGTGTATTTTAACAAGTCACAAAAGTTTAGGGTTAATTATGGCAACTTTACATAAATTAGGGTTTTAAGTGTAATTATATCAAAGTTAAAGTTCAAACATGAAAATATCCCAAGTGATCTGTTTTGAATCCATATTTATCAAGTTAACAAATTCAGCCCTTCAAGTTTCCCAATTTTACACTTTACACCCTTAAGTTATATAATTTACATTTTAAACCTTATAATATCCATAATTACACATTAGACCCTTAGTTTATCAAAATTACACAATGATCACTTATTTTATCATATTATACGAATCTACCCTTAAGTATTCATAATTTACACATCAAGTCCCTCAAGTTATCAAAGTTACATATTTAACCCTTAATTTACACTTTCAACCTTTAATTATCAATAATTGCATATTAAGCCATTAAATTACCAAAATGACACATAACCCCCTGAATATAATTTATTTCTCAAATCAACCCTAAGTTTCCAGAAATTACATATTTAGTCCCTCTATTTAATTTATTTACAAATCGATTTACATTTTATCATATAAAGCATTTTAATCCTTTAAATCCCAAAAATTACACATGATACCCCCAACTTATATTTTATTCGAATTGTACACAGCCCAAAATAAGTTTTAAAAATAACCCATGAGTTTTAAAAATTACAAAACCTACCCTAAACATTTTGTTACCAATCGTATAACATTTTAAATAAATAAAACCTAACCCTAAAAATACCAATCAATCACCAATCATACATCATCATTATCCTCATTTAATTAACCAATACAAGCCCTAGATCCAACCCTAAACTAATTTCCATTTCATTTTCTTTTTCTTTTAAATTTCTTAAAATCGGTAAAATAAATAAATTCAAAAATACTTCGATTAGGCCCCAATAATTTGAAGTAGCATTTTTCTCAGATTATTATGATCATGTAGAGTCCAAATAAAATAAATAAGCAGTCCCAAAATTCGGATTTAATTATTTTGGTTTTATACACGTTTTTCATATTTAATTTACAAATAATTCATGGATCATGCATAGTATGTTCAAATCATTTTATTTGATGTTCTAAATACATATAGGATCTGAGAAAAATACCACAAGAGGATTCGAACGTGTAGAATGGGTGCACGAATTGTTTCCCTACGCGTATGAGAAAATCGAACAAAAATTCACCACGGCTTCACGAACGATCTAAAAATCTTGAAACCAATTTTAGCAGGTCACATATGATGTGAGGAACACAAGAAAAATAAGAAACGAATTTTACCAAGGTCGTGTGAATCAAAATGGAATTTTTACCTTTCGGGTTGAATTAAACAAGAAAATTCGAAAACTCTTGAATCCGGCCACCACAATTCGAAGTAATATTTTTCTAAGACTCCTTGGATGATGCTTGATCTCAGAAAAATGCTCTAGAATTTTGGGAGTGTCGAATGGAGGCTATAGGAATTTGTTTGTGTGTTTTAATTCTCTCGGCACTAGGGTTTTGGAAGAAAAGATATGGATTGGTTTTATTGAGGGAATGCCGAGTCATAGGGGAGGGCTTGGGCCATAATTTTCGGTGATATTTGTTTGGCACATGATGTGATTGATTTATTCCATATTTGTTCCATTTAAATCCTTGTAATTAGTCATAATATTAAATATAAATTAATTCGGTCCATATAGGGGTATTTTAGTCATTTTGTAACTTGTATAAATGTTAAATGAAGTTGTCAAAATTATTTGGTAACATGCCTTATGCATTGCCAGAAGTTTGGGATCGATTCGATACTTTATAAGCTTTTAATTAAATTTTTAAACTTGTAGGGGCAATTTGGTCTTTTACATGTTTTAGATTTTTAGGGTTTTACAACTCTTCCCCTCTAAACGAAAAATTTCGTCCTCGAAATTTGCAAAGAAGTAGAACTGAAATGGGACGGAAACAAAATAGGGACATACCAGATCAGAATACAAAATGAGGATAACTAGCTCGAATAGACTCCTCGGTCTCCCAGGTAGCTTCCCGCTCTGGGTGGTTCCGCCAAAGGATCTTAACGAACGGAATGACTTTACGTCTCATAACTCGCTCTTGGCGATCCAGAACCGCTTCCGGCTCCTCCGGAAGAGACATATCCGGCTGAATCTGATCGAAAGGATAAGATACCACATGAAGAGGATGATAGTTGTATCCCCGTAGAAGAGATACATGGAATACATCATGCACATGCGAAAGCTGGGGAGGTAGACCTAAATGGTATGAAACCTCTCCAATACGTTCCAGGATCTCGAATGGTCCGATGAATCGAGGACTCAGCTTACCCTTGATTCCAAAACGCTTGACTCCCCGAAATGGTGAAACCTTAAGGAAAACCCGATCACCAACCCGAAACTCCAAATTACGACGGTGCTTATCCGCATAACTTTTCTGACGAGCCCGAGCTTCTTTCAACTTCTCCCTAGCAACATCTACCTTCTCATTCGTGATCTGAACCAACTCCGGACCCTCAATAGCACGCTCTCCCACCTCGTTCCAACAAACGGGTGCTCTACATTTCCGCCCGTACAACATCTCGAAAGGAGCCATCCGAATACTAGCATGCCAGCTGTTGTTATAAGCGAACTCTACTAAACAAAGATACTCGTCCCAATTACCCGTCCACTCCAACGCACATGCCCTCAGCATGTCCTCCAATGTCTGGATGGTCCGCTCTGACTGACCATCTGTCTGAGGGTGGAAAGCCGTACTGAACTTGAGTCGTGCACCCCAAGCCTTTTGTAAACCCCTCCAGAATCTAGAAGTAAAACGTGGATCTCTATCGGAAATAATAGCAGTGGGCATTCCGTGAAGTCTAACGATTTCCTGCTCAAAAATCTCCGCCAATCTAGGAACTCGATAATCCATACGAATCGGTAGAAAATGAGCCGACTTGGTTAGTCGATCGACGACCACCCAAATCGCATCATGTTTCTTTCTGGTAAGTGGCAAACCCGATACGAAATCCATAGAAATTTCCTCCCACTTCCAGGTCGGAATATCTAGCGGCTGCAGCAAACCACTAGCTCTCTGATGCTCGATCTTGACTTGCTGGCAAGTCAAGCACTTAGCCACATAAGAAGCCACATCATGTTTCATACCGTTCCACCAGAAATGCTGCTTAAGGTCTCTGTACATCTTAGTGGAACCCGGATGTATAGTAAAGGGAGAACTATGCGCCTCAGACAAAACAGCTTCTCGCAAATCAGGATCGTTGGGAACACAAAGACGATTCTCGTACCATACCACACCGAACTCATCGACCTGAAACTCAGATTGCTTCCCATCTTCTACGTTCTGCATAATAGCCCAAAGTTCCCCGTCATCTTTCTGGGCTTCTTTGATCCGCAGGATGAGATTTGACTCAACCTTGAGACTCGCCCAATAACCGTCACAACCCCGAACACAAAGCTCAACATCAAGAATCTCTAAGTCGTTTAGAATCCGAGGCTCAAATTTCAGACTAGAAACCATGCCCGACTTCCGGCTAAGAGCGTCGGCAACAACATTTGCCTTGCCGGGATGATACTGGATGTGGGTGTCGTAATCCTTCAGGAGCTCTAACCATCGCCTCTGTCTCATATTGAGCTCCTTCTGCGTGAAAATATATTTAAGGCTTTTGTGGTCGGTGAAAATGTCACATGACTCGCCGTATAGATAATGCCGCCATATTTTAAGAGCGAAAACCACTGCAGCCAATTCCAAATCGTGTGTCGGATAATTTTCTTCATACGGCTTCAGTTGCCTCGAAGCATAGGCGATGACTTTCCCGTGTTGCATTAGAACGCAACCCAAACCCTTTTTAGATGCATCACTATAGATCTGGAAACCACCCGACCCGGACGGAAGAGTCAAAATAGGTGCCGACACTAATCTCTGCTTCAGCTCCTCGAAACTGTTCTCCCTCTCCTCAGTCCATACAAATTTCTCCCCTTTTCTCATCAACTGTGTCAATGGCAAGGCCAGCCGCGAGAAACCCTCAACGAAACGACAATAATAACCAGCGAGTCCCATAAAACTTCTCACCTCCGTCACATTTGTAGGTCTAGGCCATTTAGTGATAGCCTCGACCTTCGCTGGGTCCATAGTGATACCCTCCGCAGAAACAATGTGACCTAGAAAAGCGACCTGACTCAACCTGAATTCACACTTAGAAAACTTCGCGTGCAACTTCTTCTGTCTAAGAATCTCCAACACAGTCCGAAGATGCTGCTCATGCTCCTCTTCGGATTTCGAATAGACAAGAATATCATCGATGAAGACAATGACAAATTTATCGAGGAACTCATGGAAAATCCTGTTCATAAGGTCCATAAAAACGGCCGGAGCATTGGTCAAGCCGAAAGGCATAACCAGGAATTCGTAATGACCATAGCGGGTTCGAAAGGCAGTCTTAGGAACATCTTGTTCCCTCACACGAAGCTGATGGTAACCCGATCTCAAATCAATTTTAAAGAAGTGCTTTGCCCCTTGCAATTGGTCAAACAAATCGTCGATGCGCGGAAGGGGATAGCGGTTACGGATAGTAATGCGGTTGAGCTCCCGGTAATCAATACAAAGGCGCATACTACCATCCTTCTTTTTCACAAATAGCACAGGAGCGCCCCAGGGAGAAACACTAGGACGAATAAAACCGTTCTCCAATAGCTCCTCTAACTGCACCTTTAATTCTTTCAATTCAATGGGTGCCATTCGGTACGGGGCCTTAGAGATAGGCTCAGCGCCGGGAACCAGATCAATACTGAATTCAACTTCTCTGGTGGGAGGAAGACCAGGAAGTTCTTCGGGAAAGACATCAGCGAACTCCCGAACAATGGGAACACTACTAATATCAGGTCCCTGAGAAGACGTATCTTTAACAGAGGCCAAAAACCCTTGGCAACCATGAGAGATTAGGGTCCGCGCTTTCATAGCAGAAATAAGTTTAACAGATTTCAAAGGCTGAGAACCGTGATAAACAAAGTCTGGATGATGGATATCACCAAAACTCACATTCCTGGCATGACAGTCAATGGTGGCCTTATGAGAAGACAACCAGTCCATACCCAAAATTATATCAAAATCAATCGTATCGAGGGGGAGTAGATTAGCCGGACGAACACAATCATCAAATCTTAGCGGACAATTCACATATTCACAATCGATGGTGACTTGGGTTTTCATAGGAGTAGAGATAGATATAAGATTATTCAATGGTGTTGGAGTTACTTTTATTTTCTTGGCAAGCGTATTAGATATTATAGAGTGTGTAGCACCGGTGTCAAATAAAGCAAAAACAATACGATCTCCAATATAAAGATAACCGGTAATGGTACCTGGCGTGCCTGCCGCCTGATCACGTGTAAGAGAATAAACCCGACCAGTAGTAGGAGCTGGTCTACCCGAACCTGATGGAACAACCTGCTTCCTCTTGTCGTTAGGACAATCCTTCACCCTGTGCGAAAGAGACCCACAAGCAAAGCATCCTCCCGAAGCCTTGTGGCATGGCCCCGGATGAGGCTTTCCACAAGTGGGACAAAGCGGTGGAGGAGGTAACACTTCATTAGTCCTCCCCTGCCCAGAAGAACCTGGCTGATAACCCGACTGAGCACCCCGAGTAGTCTGATCACGATACTGACGTGGGTTGTTGTTGTAGCCACTCCTCCCAGAAACCTGCCTATCATAACCCCGAGAATCCTGTCGCCTCTGACTGTAGTCCCGGTCCTGGCGACCATGCTGATCGTACCTATGGTCCTGTCGACCTCTCTGATCCTGGCCCTGTCCCTGCTGACTCTGTCCCCTGGAATGCACCCGGTTACCATCCCTATCACGCTTATTAAAACCACTACTATCACTATGCAACATCTCAATGTTGCGAGCGTCGTTCGCAACCGCAGCCACATCATCATAATGCGTATTCACGATACGGTCCAATATCCATTTCTTTAACGCCCACTTAAATGTCTTAGCCTGACGGTAAGCATCTCCCGTAATCTCTGGCCCGACAAAGCTGGCCAGCCTCATAAACCGCTGCATAAATTCCCCAGTCGTTTCCCGGTCCCCCTGACGGATGTTCCCATACTCCCGCTCATATCGCTGCTGTTCAGCCACTGGAATGTACTGCTTATAAAAGATACCCATAAAATCCTCCCAAGTACAAGTCTCCTCAAAACCCTGCTCCTGAGACTGAGCATAAGCTGTCCACCAGCTCTGTGCATCGCCTTCAAACTTAAATGCAGCCAATCTAGTCTTAAACTCATCTGGACAACCCAAAACCTTAAACATCTTTTCCATGTGGATAATCCAGTCTTCTGCTTCAGTGGGAACGGCAGCTGACCGGAAAGAGAGGGGTTTGAGCTTGTTAAACCTCTCCATCCAAACATGGATACCAACTGGTGGAGCACCTCCACCACCACCACTTGGACCTGAACCTGCACCACCACCTCCGGAAGAACCTGCCCCATTCTGAATATTGTTGGTGATCTGAGTCACCAAGTTAGGAAGAGCGTTGGCCAAAGCTTCTGCTATCATGGCCTGAAAATCAGGGGCATCACCACCAGCACCTATTCGCGTATTCACCATCTGAACGATTTCGAAAACGGTTAGCAAAATAGGTAAAATAGGCACGAAAGGAAAGACGAAACAGAATCCTAATGTCTACCCAAAACCTCACCAGTCAAAACTTAAGTCTTAAGGGTCAATTCCTAGGGTCCATAAGACTCACAGGCCATGCTTATGTACTACAGGTCGCAACCTGGGCTCTGATACCATAATTGTAACACCCCAACCCGACAAGGGTAGAAGCATCACATTATGGTGACAAATCAAAGCATACATAAATACACAGCGGAAGTCTTAAACAAATACATAAGGGAAAGTCAAGTCAACACAACTTGAATAGATACATAAGTTCGAAAGATAACGAAACATCCAAAGTACGAATACATAGGAAATCCATGTCCAAAACAAAGTCATAAGATAAAGGTGGTCATCTAAGGTCAAAGCTTCATCTATCTCTCATCCCATCCAAAGCATAATCCACAAGCTCCTAGCTTAGATACCTGCCGCGGGAAAAGAAACGCGGCTGAGCTTAAAAAGCCCAGTGAACAGATATATAATAAACGGAAATGAACAAATGAAGCATAATGAAAGAGATAATAAATAAGGTACAAGAGTAAAGATTAGGACAGTCATCCACCACGAGCCCACATATATCACATCACATAAGCCTGCATAATCTAGAGGGGATACCTCTTAGTAACCAGATAATATGAGGGGTGTCCTCATGTATCCAATGGAGTGATCAGCTCCCACATTTTGTGAAAGACGTGGATTGCACCCATCATCAGTCACCACATATCACATATCACAATATCACAATCACAATACAAATCTAGGATGCATCCATTCGCCCCCCATACAAATCACATTAGTCATAAATAATATAAAGCGCGCATATCACAATCACAATGGGGACGGTGTAACCAAATCACTAGGGCTACACACTAGTCATGCCAGTGGTGCATCACAGACACGGCCATGTTACCTTCATGGCTAGGGAACACATTTGGCTCGGGTATCAAACTGGGGTTAAGGGTCAAAGGTTCATATCAAAACAAAAGTTCACATGGTCATAATCGCAGTCCAACTGTCAAGGTTCATATCAAAGGTTCATATGACAAAGGTTCAAATGCCAAAGTGTAGGGAACATAGCAATGGCTTAGGAAACCCTAATACAAATCAAAATAAGAGAACGAAGGCTCCTTATAAAAAGAGCAGAATATCTGTACCTTATTCCAAAAGCAAAGCACAACCAAAATGAATAAGATGCAAAGGATCAGGTCCTCTCCTTCTTCACACCTAGAGGGGTAGAAAAGAATTACAAACCTTTCCATTTTAAGTAACTTTCCATTTTTAGCAGGTTTCCATATTCGGTAAGTTTCTATTTTTAGAAAGTTTCCATAATTAGAAAGTTTCCATAATTAGTAAGATTTCAATTAGCTTAAGTCATTATCAAAACATATTATGGCTTTAGGGTGTATTTTAACAAGTCACAAAAGTTTAGGGTTAATTATGGCAACTTTACATAAATTAGGGTTTTAAGTGTAATTATATCAAAGTTCAAGTTCAAACATGAAAATATCCCAAGTGATCTGTTTTGAATCCATATTTATCAAGTTAACAAATTCAGCCCTTCAAGTTTCCCAATTTTACACTTTACACCCTTAAGTTATATAATTTACATTTTAAACCTTATAATATCCATAATTACACATTAGACCCTTAGTTTATCAAAATTACACAATGATCACTTATTTTATCATATTATACGAATCTACCCTTAAGTATTCATAATTTACACATCAAGTCCCTCAAGTTGTCAAAGTTACATATTTAACCCTTAATTTACACTTTCAACCTTTAATTATCAATAATTCCATATTAAGCCATTAAATTACCAAAATGACACATATCCCCCTGAATATAATTTATTTCTCAAATCAACCCTAAGTTTCCAGAAATTACATATTTAGTCCCTCTATTTAATTTATTTACAAATCGATTTACATTTTATCATATAAAGCATTTTAATCCTTTAAATCCCAAAAATTACACATGATACCCCCAACTTATATTTTATTCGAATTGTACACAGCCCAAAATAAGTTTTAAAAATAACCCATGAGTTTTAAAAATTACAAAACCTACCCTAAACATTTTGTTACCAATCGTATAACATTTTAAATAAATAAAACCTAACCCTAAAAATACCAATCAATCACCAATCATTACATCATCATTTATCCTCATTTAATTAACCAATACAAGCCCTAGATCCAACCCTAAACTAATTTCCATTTCATTTTCTTTTTCTTTTAAATTTCTTAAAATCAGTAAAATAAATAAATTCAAAAATACTTCGATTAGGCCCCAATAATTTGAAGTAGCATTTTTCTCAGATTATTATGATCATGTAGAGTCCAAATAAAATAAATAAGCAGTCCCAAAATTCGGATTTAATTATTTTGGTTTTATACACGTTTTTCATATTTAATTTACAAATAATTCATGGATCATGCATGGTATGTTCAAATCATTTTATTTGATGTTCTAAATACATATAGGATCTGAGAAAAATACCACAAGAGGATTCGAACGTGTAGAATGGGTGCACGAATTGTTTCCCTACGCGTATGAGAAAATCGAACAAAAATTCACCACGGCTTCACGAACGATCTAAAAATCTTGAAACCAATTTTCGCAGGTCACATATGATGTGAGGAACACAAGAAAAATAAGAAACGAATTTTACCAAGGTCGTGTGAATCAAAATGGAATTTTTACCTTTCGGGTTGAATTAAACAAGAAAATTCAAAAACTCTTGAATCCGGCCACCACAATTCGAAGTAATATTTTTCTAAGACTCCTTGGATGATGCTTGATCTCAGAAAAATTCTCTAGAATTTTTGGAGTGTCGAATGGAGGCTATAGGAATTTGTTTGTGTGTTTTAATTCTCTCTGCACTAGGGTTTTGGAAGAAAAGATATGGATTGGTTTTATTGAGGGAATGCCGAGTCATAGGGGAGGGCTTGGGCCATAATTTTTGGTGATATTTGTTTGGCACATGATGTGATTGATTTATTCCATATTTGTTCCATTTAAATCCTTGTAATTAGTCATAATATTAAATATAAATTAATTCGGTCCATATAGGGGTATTTTAGTCATTTTGTAACTTGTATAAATGTTAAATGAAGTTGTCAAAATTATTTGGTAACATGCCTTATGCATTGCCAGAAGTTTGGGATCGATTCGATACTTTATAAGCTTTTAATTAAATTTTTAAACTTGTAGGGGCAATTTGGTCTTTTACATGTTTTAGATTTTTAGGGTTTTACAAACTTTTATTCGGCCTAAGACAATCAAAAAGATCTAAAATAAATGGATTTGAAAAGAATTCGAATATGAACTCAATCCTTATAGTGATTTTGAGAGATGATGAACTCGAATGAAACTCCAATCAGAAAAAACCAAGTATTCCAAACCGAACCACAATCACCACAAACCCTTGTTCTTTCTTGAGTGATCTTAATCTTCTCAGAACCTTTGTATGAATTTGTTGGGGTGTGGTTCGATCTCCCTTGGAACGTTGGATTAAAAGGACGATTTTGGAGAGTAACTCCATGGTTACTTTCGTACTTGGGAGGAATAAGAATGCCATTCGAGTGTTCCTTCTATTTCTATTGTGATATTCTAGGCTTGACTTGGGTGGTTTTCAAGATCCGTGAAGATGATAGGGCGTCTAGGTCAAAAAGGAAAAGGTAGCAGAGATTTGGAGATGGCGATGTATCGAATGGTTTTTGGGGAAGAAGGAGGGGCGGACAAATAAAGATAGGGTACCTAGGGTAGAAGACAAACTGATTTTGGGATAAGTGTGAGTGGATGGATTTATTTTAAGTATTTAGAGATAGGTTTAATTAAAAGAGTGGGTACAGTATACCCGCGTTTCGCTGAACTGAGTTAAACTCGGGTCCTTCCCGGAACCGTCATAAATATGGAAGATTGTATTTTTCATAGACGTTTATATAATACCTGAATGTATTTTGAGTTTTATGAGTTCATAATAATTCCTGAGTTTTAGATTTATTTCTGTTTAGACTCTGGTACGCGTGTGGTGTCATCTGAGTAAAACTGGGATAACCTCCCATTTTTACTACAATTATAGTGGGTAAAATGTGAGATGAGATAATTTCACTGTTCTTGGTGAGATTTCCGGGTGACACAGTGTGCAGGTCTGTTTTCCGTGATAATCACGTAAATGCCTAATCCGGTGATTTATTCATAATAAATGAACTGTTATGAATTAAATATTAGGGGAAATTTACCATTTGTCACACTATAATACATGTTGACGTAATCGATTTTAATTTTGAGCTACATGTATTCAAGTTAGAAATGAATCAATGATAGATAATTAAAGATAGCTTTGTAAAGTTCACATACATTATAATACGTACTAACAAAGTAACAATATCTTTGTAAACCCATTAGATTAGATGGGGCGCCATTAACCATTTTTAGTTACACATACATTATAATACGTACTAACAAAGTAACAATATCTTTCGTCATGCAATTCGAGATACGTACAATGTTTTACAGCAAACATTTAGTTACTCTTATTTTTTAAGCCCAACATCAAATCCAATAACCTAGTCCAATACTTAAACACACGGTTTTATATTCACAACCCTAAACACACTGATAGATCCGCCCCCATCACTCTCAAATCCGCTTCAACTACCCATCATCTTTTCAAACTCATCTCATCTACCATCCATCTTCATCAACAATCGAACACACAATTTTATCTCATCTCCTTAATCATCACAACCGAATAACATCATACAAATCGAATTTGACAAATACAATCGTACCGTACCCAAACTTTCCTATTATTAGCTGCTCAACCCGAATCAAGATAGCATCTTTATGGCTTCAAGATCCTTTTGAGGGTCTCAGGTAGGGTCGACTTATGATTTTTGTTTCGTTTTGTTTCAACCGAATCAAAAGAAAGGATGAAACTGGTTGTTTTTTTCTTTCTTACTACGATTCGGATAGGAAAAAAAAGAAGTTAAACTTCTTATAGATTTATAGATCGATGATGGTATATTGTTTACTTCACGAAAATCTTAAAGATTGGTACAAAGAGTGAACAAAAACTGAGATCTTGTAGATTTTTCATTTTTTTTTTTTTTTTTGTTGTTGTTGTTCGAAGGGATTAGGATTGTGATGGTGTAGATTAATGTTGGTTGTGTCTCGAATTAGGATATGGTTCCAGGATAGGTGTTTTGTGTTTTTCTTTTGGTCTTTTATGGATCTATGATGGCTAGGTTTTCGTACAGAAAAGATCTTTAAAGGTCTTGTTATCTCATAAGAGATACAAAGGAAAACATCACTGAGATCTTGTTATTTTCTCGATTTGTTTTCGGGTTTGGTTTCAAGATCTATAAAATAGATCTTGAAAGTGATATATGATAGTTATGGTTTCGGGTTTGTTGTACCAAACGAAAATTCCTTTAGTGTTTGTGTTTGACTGTGAGGAGATGGGATTGTGGTTTGTTGTAAATGCATTTCTTATTTATAGTATTGAGATCATTATGTGTTGTAAGTGCATAGATTGTTCATATACTTGAAACCGCAACAACAAATCATATTCCACATCACTTGATATTCCTCATTCATTCTTTTTTAACAATTCATATTTCGCATCACTTGATATTCCTCATTAATTCTTTTTTGTTCTGATAGATAAAAAATAAAGTCTTGGACTTCGACATTAAATTTAGGTTCATGATTTGTATTATGTGGAGCTGTGAGTAGTTTGTACCATACATGTTGTTCACCTCATTACTCGGATGAATGCATATATAGTATTCTTAATTGGTGTCATTAATACTCCACACTCATTTTTAGGACCTAAAATACATGGTAGTCTTAATTGGGGTGTCATTAATACTCCCCACTATTTTTAGGGTCTAATATTTAAATATATATGATGATTTGGAGACATACTTATTTTAGGGAGTGTTTATTTTTTCCCTTATTCTCTCTTAATTAGATAAATGTGGACCTAAAACTTTTACAATCTATTAATTAGGGGACTCATTAAAACTATATTCTCCCCAATAAATAACTAATTAAGACCTTTATATGTAACTACTTAATTTCGGAAACACCCCCTTAGTCTCTTAATTAAGATAGAGAAGTTTTCGTGAACTTCGCCAGTAGATGAAATAAAGGTTTGAACTAATTTATTAAGTAAAAAAGAAACACCATTTAATTTTGTTGAGTGCTTATTGATTTAATTGTGTTACCAAACACAATAGACTAACCCAAACACTTCTTAAAAAATGTTCCTTGCCTTTTTGAAGGGTTAAAAAGATATACTCTGTATTTTGATACTCCTTCCGTCTCAAATTATAAGTCCATTTTCTTATTTTTGTTTGTCTCAAAATACTTGTCTATTTTCTTATTTTATTCAAATTGAAAATGCATTTATAATTTGAGACGGAGAAAGTAATAAACTAAAAAAGTTGTAAAGAGATTTAGCCAAAAACACCCTAATACAGTAACATTTATGACTACCTACTTACTACTCATATATTTTGTTAAAACAAATATTTGACATGTGAAAATTTCTTTAAACATCCTTGTGGCCTCGAAGGTTCAATTGCGCCAACTCTGGGCTATTCAAAAAGGTAGTCGTCCTGGGATTAGTCGGATTGCAGTGTCGAGTCGAAAACCTAGGTAATAAAATAAAATAAATTTCTTATAACATGTCACATTTGACTTAACTATATCTTAAAAAACCACGAGGTAATAGAAGAATAAGGATAATAACTCAAAAAAGTCGTTTCTCAAAGGGAGAAAAATCAACCACGTAGCAAAAAAAGGAATAATAATACTCTCTCCGTCTCAATTTAATTGTCATAAGAGAGAAATTACAAAGTTTAATAAAAATGGGGCCACTTTAATTTTCAACCACTAAAATGACATATTCCTCCACTAGATTCTCAAGTTTTTACTTAATAAGGAAAGTGGACAATTAATTTGAGACATCCATAAAAAGAAATATGGACAATTAAATTGAGACGGATGAAGTACCAATAAAAATATTAAGAAGACAAAATTTGAAATTAGTGGTTTTAAATTTGACAGACAAGTGATTAAAAAGTGGCATCTTTGTAATAAAACACAAAAAGCAAGGTCACTTTGAAAAAAACTCTATTAAATTTAGGTGGGTTGCCAGTCACGTCAGTTGGCTCACTGCCCTAAACTTTTTTCCAAATTCTCGTATACCCTCATTTTCTCGCGATACGATATTTTCATAAATGATTTTGTGCTCGTGTTGCGAGATTAATTAGGTGGGCCCCATTTATAAGAAAGTGACGCATTTGTTTTGTTTTCACGTTTTTCTGACAAGTAACAACGTCAATAGCTCACGCGCTGCGTGTATCTACGCGCCTTCATATCTGACTCATTCTTATTGGCTTACTTTGAAGACCGGTCCCTTTCGTCCTTTTTTGTACCCTGGTCTGGGCCGGGCCGGGTTGGCCCAAATCATAATTTAGTTATGTTCGAGAAAGAGTCAACGTGATAAATACGTTTGGTTTACGCAATAAACATACGAATAAAAGTTACGAATGGTCCCGGTGGACTTTGATTATCGGGGTCTACGTGTGTTGGTTAAAATTCCAAACCGAATCATACGAATACATACTTTGGATGATTACATACATAAAATGTTGTGTACTAAATGTAACAAACTATAACACTAAACATATCAATTATGATCTAGAACAAAATTCACAACCTTCATAAAGTCGACCTTTGTCATTTGTCTTCAAGAAAATACAACCATTCAGCTTAGATTAGTCTTCAAGAAAATGCCTTTTATAAGCTGATTGAGATTTCCCATCTTTGCGTATCGGACCAATTTGATTGACAACGATTAGGGCTGTAAACGAACTGAACGTTCAGTGAACATTTCATGAACCGTTCGGTAAAAAGTTCGTTTATGTTCGTTTATTTATTAAATAAACGAACATGAACAATATTTTACGATCGTTTAGTTAAATGAACGAACATGAACAAAAGTCACGTCCGTTTATTTATGTTCGTGAACGTTCGATTATGCGTTCGTTAACGTTCGTTTATTTATTTATGTTCGTATATCATATCTATTAATTGTATAATTTTAAAATTAGTTTGTTTAAACAAAACAACACTTATAAAACAATATTAGATGCATAATTTAATAAAGTTTATGTTTGTTTGTCTATGTTCATTTATGTTTGATCGTTTATGTCCGTTTAGCGTTCGTTTAGTGTCTTAATGAACGAACATAAACGAACATAAACAAGTCATTTTCTTAATAAACGAACATGAACAAAAAAATTCGTCCGTTTAAATGTTCGTGTTCGTTTATTTGTCCGGTTAAAATTAAATGAACGAACATGAACAAGGCTCCGTTCGTGTTCGTCCGGTTCGTTTACAGCCCTAACAACGATAATGAAGATCCACCAAAAAGCATATATACAGAACAATAATGGCATAAAATCTATAAAAAAAAAAAAAAAAAAAAAAAATCCAATCTTAAACCCAAAATCTTTTGCATACATCATTTAGCTATAAATCCTAATATTTACTTAGAGCATATGATGCAGTGCGTGTTATAGCAAAAAGTGCTGTCACGTCAGCTTTTTGTCGTATAACTTAACAAAAAAAATGTCTTCTTTATAACTCCAAGTTATAGCAACCATCAGACCCCACACTTTTTTAATACTTTTTATTTTTAAATAAAACAACAGATTAAAATAAAAATCATTGCATAATTTAAATAAAATAACACACCAAATTAATACTTTTAGGACTCTTTATGTAAGAAAAAAAATGAAAGGACTAACAACGCCAACATAATAGGGACTAACGGTGCAAGAGGTTAACTAAAAGGACTAAAAATGAAATACTAAATCCTATAGGATTGAAAGTGAAAAAAAGAACATATCATCTTCTTCATCAGTTCATCTGGTCGGCTCAACCTTCAAAAACACAAAACCATAAACACAATCACATATATAAACATAAATAGAATCACATACATAAACATAAACATAAACACAAACACATACAAAAGAACAAGCACAAACATAAGCACAAACCCACCTGGAAAAAAAAAGAAATCTGCCGATAACGAGCGCGATGTTCACGACGCGGATCCCTATAACGCAGACCTCGGTACGATACCTCACGCTATAGCTCGCGTTATAGCGCTATAACACACCCGTACCGGGTCCACCTAAAGTTTTAGCTTTACGACGTCAACCTTTTTTGACTTGAGATAACAAAAACATTTACACTTCGGGTATAAATGATGACATGACTACTATTTATAAAGGGCCCGTTTGGTTGACAGGTATTAAACTGTAGGAATTGAATTAAAGTTTAAACATAGAGTTTGGTTCACGGATTGAGGAATAAAGTAATTGATTTGACACCAAAAGTGATTCCACAATGTTCTGGTAGTTTTTGATGAATCCCCTGACAATATCACTCTATCCACTCGTTACAACCACAAATATTGTATGCTTTTTTTTTTAATAATCTATTTCATTGTACTACTCTTATATAAATAATATTTTTTAATTCATTACTAATTTATAAAGTAAATATATTTTATATAATTATATATTTTCTCTCTCCTTATTTTCTATCACACCTTTCCCAAATTCAAATCCGATACCAATCCCGTTTACAAACCAAACGGGCCCAAAAATTTTGAAGATGTGATTGGGTTGATGATATTGCAATCGAATCTAAACCTACAAACCATAAGGGCCCAAAAATTTTGAAGATGTGATTGGGTTGATGATATCATATGTGACGTGACAACAAGGGATGATGTGGCATGCTAAGGTGGAAAGGTGAAAATCACATGTTGAATGTATACATAATTTCGAAAAATAATTTTATTTACCTTCCTAAAATAGTTCAACAAATTTTTATTTCACATCCTTTAAATATTAAACTTTTAATGTTATTTACACTGAAAATATAATAACGATCGAGATAAACATATACAAAATACATACTTCGCAAGGTTGCGAAAATCGCAAATCGGTAGTCAGTCGGTCGACCCCCTTATAGCTTGTTATCTGTCTAGGTGGGATTAATCGACTATTAATCGGATTGACATTTCCGGTGAGTTTTTGGTATTTCCGATGAGTTTTAGGTATTTACGAAAAATTTGCCTTTTACCAACAACTTGAGATATAAACAATGACTATAAGTGATTAAAATAAGTTTTCGACGTGCTTATCGTTTTTCTTGCAAGATTTGCAAGTTTTCAATAAGTTTGACCAGCGTTGACCACCGTTGATCGATTTGTTTGACCGATTTGCACAAATCAAAAAGGCTGGTGGCCGATTAGCGACTAGTCGGTGATTAATCGACCTTGTAGACCCTTTTTTTTGCAACACGCTAATTCTTATTTTTTATATGCAAAATTATATTCATTATGTTCGAATTTTCATCACGATTAATACGAATATAAATATATAATTTGTTTTCATACTTAAAATGTTTATTATTTATGCAAAATCATCTAGGATGTTTATCATAATGTAATTATCTTATCTTACGTCTTAATTTACTATAAATCATTTGGGACCAACTTTTTATAGTAATCTTCAAAAATTAAGTTACATACTTACTATTTATAACATGATTTTAATATTTTTGGAAAAAAAATATTAAACTCGTAACATCCATCTTAATATTGATGGGGTATTTAGGGCCCGTTTGGTATAAGGGTATCGGGGGTTTTTGAATCAAAGAATCATTGAATCCTTTCTTTGGTACAATTTTGATTCCACTACTATGGTATTTGGAAAAAAATTTGAAACCAATGGTATGTGTTAAATCACATACCTTTTATTTATCACATACCTTTCATTCAATGATTAAATTGACTCCCTATAAGAATTTCAAGTTACAAACCTTATCTGAGGAACTTTTAATTCTGGAGAAAAGTAATTCCCCTATGTTCTATTCTGATAATGGACTCTTTTTCTTTATGAGGCTCATTGAGATTGAGATTTTGCTACCATTTCCATCCGGAAATGAGGATAAGGTTTTCGATCCCGGGATACTCATTTTTTATGGAGTTGACTTGTTCACTCCCAAACAATCCCATATCATCAAGGATACTTTCATGATCATAGTATTTCATCCGAATATTTTGAAAGTGATCCTACTGGAGGTTGAATTAGACCTCCAGTCTTTCCTAATGGACAATTAAATTCGGGGTGAGTCAAGCTTAGTGACTCATTAATAAACAAGCGTTTCTCGGGAGGCACCCCGTGTCTATCTTCTTTCTATTTTCTAATAAATGTGACATGAAGAGGCCATTCTCTTCCATTTCTCGTGTTTCGTGTTTGTTTGTTTTATGTCCAAGATTTGCCCGAATTATGAAGACTCTCGTGCTCGTGGTTTTGTCTTTCCTCCACTCGAGTTTCATCCTTCAGTGCTTATTGGGAAATCCGATATCCTATATCTTATCGACTAATGTTTATCTATTAGCATAATTAATAAACGGCTTTAGATTTGCATAAGATGACCCTTATCTCAAAACATTGAGGACAATGTCTCGTTTTAGTCTTGGGGGGGGGGGGGTAATCTTTCGATTTGATTTTACCTTGCATTTTGCCTTATACTCTCGCAACCCCGTTTTTCCTCCAAAAAAAAATTAAAAAATTAAAAAATTAAAAAATTTTGCAAAAATATTTTAAGTGTTTTGACACATTGTTGACTTTCCGCTGGTGAGAGTAGGAATAAAATTTTGACTTGATCGAGCGTGTTGAGCTCTAGCTTGTCCCCTTAACCTTTATAATTGAAAGTTGTACTAGTCTCTTATACAAGAAGCTATAAAACGCGAATTCTTTCAAGAGTTTGCAAGTTTCCATAATTGACTTTAAATATGCGCATCTTGATTTTATTAGACTAAGCATTCGCGGATCTTATTATTTAAGATTTTAAATTTGCGAAGAACGAGAAATGATAGAGTTAAAAATAAGTTAGATGCTAAGCGTGGAGTAGTTGGATCTCTTTAGAGCCCATCGAGGTTAATTGTGACTTTTTGCTCCCATCAGTTAGAAAACCCAAAAAATATAAATTTTTAAATAATTAAAGGTGCACGGTTTTGGCGATAATTAGTTTTTACTTCTTCTTTAGATAATCCTTGCTTATAAGAGTTGAGTACACATCAAGGTACTGCCAGTGTTGCGGGAAAATAATACAACTGATTCCTGATAGTACGTGCTATTGTTTTGGATGTTGAAAGACCGCAGGACTCGGGATTTGGCCCCTAATTAATACGTAAAAAACCGAAGCCGAAATAAGAATACTGTTTCCTGACGGTTCGCTCCCGTTGACTCAGTTGTTTAAAGGGTGGAAGTAATAATAATAATAATCCAAAGCCGATAAAAGTTTTCTATTTTCTGACGGTTCGCTCTCGTTGACTCAGACTTCAAAAAAGGCAGAGGAAATTCTCAAGGTCATAATAGGCTACTGTTTCTTGACGTTCGCTCCGTTGTGACTGTTAAAGGCGAGGCTATATAAAATCTGCAGCTTACAGACTAAGTTTCATATCTGGTTTATTGCAACTGCTGGTCCCTCCTTTGATGATGCCTTATGTACTTTTAATATGAATATGGATATTGACCTTTTGAGTAACCCAAGCGAGGTCGCTGCCCCCAAACTCATGAAGAAATTGGCAGATATATATTTCGATCGGGTTACCCAAACTGTTGAATCTACATTCCATCTATCTCCTCGACAGATGGCGTTATGGAGCTCACTAAAGGAGGATCATACTTCAGATTGGCTTAGGGTGGCTCCAATATCTGGATTGGGACAAACTATGAATGCCCGGACATACCGTTGTGTGTTGTGCTATCGGCTGGGTGTTCCTCTTTTCACTGTTCAGGTACCGTGTTCAGCTTGTTCTAGGGTTTTCGCTGGAGATATTTATGGGGATCATGCTGTTTCGTGTGCGGGTATTGTTGGCATTAAACATCGGCATAACATTGTGCGTGATGTTCTTGTTGATATATGTTCTCGGTCCGGAATTTCAGCTCGTAAGGAGGTGGATATTGGGCTTTATGGAGACAGGGACAGATCCTTACGACCGGCTGATATATTGCTTTATTCTTGGGATGATGGGCGTGATGTATGTGTTGATCTTACGGGTTCGTCGCCCTTGACGCAATCTGGGATGATTGATTTTACGCCAGGGCGTGCGGTTATTGATGCAGTACATCGTAAACGTGTCAAGTACGATGCCAAATGTGTTGATATCGGGTATGGTTTCCTCCCCTTCTCTTTCTCTTCTTTTGGAGAACTTGAGAAGGATGCAGTAACCCTACTAAAGCGTATTCGACGATTCTCTATGACTCAAGACATTGGGGCGCGTGCTGCGGTTCATATTTTTAATAGAATTGGTTTTGCTATTGCTAGAGGTGTGGGGGCCCAGTTGGTTTCTCGGCTTCCCACCAATTTCTTGTAAATTCTATGAGTTTTTTTTAAAAAAAAATAATAATAATAATAAAATAATAATATAATAATAATAATAATAATAATAATAAGGCCAAATTTTGATTCCGGGGATATCCTAATAAAAGCCTCTGTCTCTGGACTCGTAGATGAGTTGTTTCGGTCGTAATAAAAAGGATATCCCTAAAATCATGTTAAATTAGGACCTTGATGTGGACCTCATTTTTATGGGCAACGGTTTTCGAGGGAAGGATTTTAAACTAGTTAGCGTTTAAACTTAGTGCCTTTATCGGACTAAAAATCTATGAAAACCAAGAAAAAATTCATTTTTCATAAAATACTTAGATAAAATAGGAATAAGGGAGCAAGGAGTAGCTATGCGTACACAATTAGCATCCATGGGTAGTGTTGGCATCTAACTTGTGTTTAACAATGATTTCGTTTTTAAGCTTAGTTTGGGGAGTCGTGAAAAATCAGGGACGATGAATTTTATCCATATGGACGCTTTTTTATGAAAAGTGCTTCTTACTCCGTGATCCTAAAAGTTATTGTGAAATAATGAAGGTCAACATTCCGTTATATCAGAAAAGTTTAAAAAGATAGTATATTTAATAAAATGGTCAAACGGGTCGTTTTTGGAATTATTGATTTCTTAATCTCTTTTGAGGAACATTTTGCTACTTTTCAAAATCTTTAGTAGAAAGAGGTTGAAATCTTTGGTTCTAGAAGCGTGATGTGATGACATTGCGTGAGGACACGGCAATACCTTAGTCTGGGGGATTTTGGTATGTGTTAAATCACATACCTTTTATTTATCAAAAACGAACTCAAAAAACCAAAAACCGACCATAAATGCCAAATATATGCTTGTTTTTGCGTTTGTGTATGTGTAGGTAAAGGATATTAGAAAAAGACAAAAAGAAAGACAAAATAGACGAAAACGAGTACGAGAATGGAAGAGTGAGAAAAGCCGAGACCGAGGAAGTGATTTTACAAGCTTTTATCTATCAAAAACCCAAAACCTCAAAACCCAAAGCTTAAATGATAAATCATTTACATTTATGGTCCAAAACCCTTTTACTCTATTAGTCCCTAGATTTTGCAAAGTTAGTTCAAAACTAACTTTGTTAAATCTACTACTAATATTAATATCTAATTCCAAATCTAATAAAAGTCCAATCCAACACATAAGCCCAATCCAGTCCACGTTTATTATAACAACCTGGATCCACCCTTCTCTATTATAACCCGACCATAAAAAACCCAGGTCAGCTTTATTAATTACCCGGTCAAATCCAAAGGAAAAAGGCGGGTAAATCAAGAATTACTGTTCATCGTCTCTTTACCCTGCTCTCTTGTACTTTACCCAAGTACCAATACATTCTAGAAGCTGACAAGTCAGAAGTGACCTCATTTGGCATCCTCGTTGGCAGAATAGAGCTCTCCCATTGGAGGATGAGACGTGGCAGTTGATCCTAAGGCTGAGATTGATGGGAATGGATTGAATGGACAAGATTGGATCAAGGAAACCATAGGAGGTGCATCCTCAGGCTATAAATAGAAGCTCTTCACTTACACATGGATATCTCTTATTTTATCTCTTTTTTTTAGCTTTTTTATTAAGTCGTTTTTAATTGTAATAGCTTATTTACTGTTTTTCAACTTAATTCCTGTCTTATTATAAGCTTTGTAATCATTTTAATCATTAATGAAATTCAGTCTTGTTTAATTACATGGTCTCATTTACTTTTATGTCTTAATGCTTTATTATGTTTGAAATAAGCTTTAATAAGCTCTTATTAAGCACTTTAGTTTAATTGCTTTCTGAAACTCAAATAAGCTCACTTATAGCTTACTTTGAGCTTCTATGTTCATCAATTGAATTGTACTAAATCACCTTCAAATTACCTAAGCTTAAAAGCGAAATAAGCACTTGGATGATAAGCCAAAAAGGGAAGGGCTTATTGGACTGTACCAGCTTGTTTCTAACAAGCTGGAGCTTGTAGATTAGCTCAGGGAGCAATTTTATGTCCTTGTTTGTGCAAAGGACTATGTAAGTTCAATATTTCATTATTTTGCTTATTACACTGCTTATTTCTGATTTATGCTTATTTCAATGCTTATTTGAGTTAATTTGTTTTAATTGTGCTTATTTGAAGTTTATTTGTTGCTGTATTTGCTTGTTTCATTATGCTTCTTCATTTTGAGCTTAATAGTGATTTTAAGGTCAAATAAGCATATAACCATAACTTATTGTATAAGCACTTGTTTTAAACTGATTTTTGTTTTAAACCACTCTAATAAGTTTAGCAATGATCTGTTTTTAAGAATTTTGGAGTGTTGCTTCTTAAATTAGTTTTAAATTCAGATTTAGAAAATTAAGGGGGTGTTTGGCACAAGCTTTAAAATGGGTCAAAATATTGTTTTACAGTTCATAGGTCTTTAAGCAAACTTGAATCTGATCTATATAAGTCATATTAGCCGAATTTGAGTTGATTTGAGCTGTTCTTAGTAGATTTATGAGTTTCCAAGTGATTTTCAAGGTTTTGGTCTTTAAACTAGTATTATGAACTAATTTTTCTTAAGGTCAGGTAAAAGCACTTTTTATAGTAGATTTTAAGTTCAAACAAGTTTTATAAGTTGGATTTTAGGTGTAGGTAAAAACTTCATCAAGTTTTGTAGTCTTATAGTTTAATTTTATGTCAAAAAAAAATCTATCAAAAAGCAAAAATATATACATAGCAGTTTCATAGGGTCATTGTAGTGCTTATTTGTTGATTTTAGTGGTTGAAAATCATTTTATTAGTTGTTTGATTATAGCTTATTGCTTCTTTAAAAATTCTAGTTCAACTCATAGCTAATTGGTTGTTTTTGTTCCCTCAAAAAATGCACCTCAGTTCATCAGTTTACTGATGCATCAGTAAGCTAAGTATCCTGATCAGACTTTTTCTCAGCTCAATTATAAGGACTTTAAAAGCTTTTTAGATTCTGATTTTCAGTTTTCAAGCTCTTTGTTAGCTTAACTTGTCATGTTTTAAGTTTCTGAGGATTTGCTTATTGATTTAGAGCTTTTTCATAAGCTCAAAGTTGCCTTTCCAGGCTGTTTGGTTGTGCATTTGTGGTTTAATTGCTTAATTTGATCATGAGCTTATTTGGTTGTCTTATACTGCTTATTCAGTTTCTTTTTGGCTTTTTAGGATTGTTTTTAGCTCTTTCAGCTTATTTAGTCCACACAAGCTTATAGAAGCTTGTGTGTTCGCTTATCAGTCCTAACTTAGCCTTAGTACCTCTTATAAGTAGGCTGTTCTTTTAAAGGCTTTTTCTGGCTTATTTATTGAGTATTAAAAATAATTCCTTCACAAAAGTTTCTTCTTATTAGCTTATTTTCAAGTTTCAAAAGAAAATTTTCAATAAAAAAATAAAAAGGGAAGTTTGGAAGTCCAAGGTGAGCCGAGGCTCAAACCTGGGACCTCAACCAATCTCAACCTTACACACCACACACTCACCATCTACGCCCTTGGGTCTTTTCTGACCAAGGATGCATTGGTAATCCTTTTAACCTTTCTTTTCACTTTTTGCTTATTTCTCTTTAAAGCTTATTAACTGCTTATTTCAATAAGCAGTATACTTGTTTTTATTTTTCCTAGGTTTTTATTAACTTAAAGTATTTTTTTTGGAAATTTCCATAATTTTTCTCTTTAATTTAGTATTTTTTTTATATATTTTTCTTTTCAAAATAGTTTTTAATTCATAAAAATTAAAAAAAAAAAAAAACAAATCTTTTTTCTAAAATTCTTTTTTTATCATTTAGGACTTTTAGGAACTGAATTTGCATGTCTAGAGTAGTTTTTTAAGAATTTGGTTTACTTAGCTCGTTTTAAGGGTCGTTAAGGCTCGTTTTTAGGATTTAATTGTGTTTTTGGTAATTCGTGCTTTGCTTATTCTTTTTACTTGCTTATTAATTACTTTTTAGTTTATGTTTTATAATTTTAGTCATAATCACAAAATTCTCCACTTATTCACATCATCCGATCACAAACGAAATTCACCATTCCATTCACACTTCATTCGGAACCTCACGACCCGGGAATAATCCTTACTCCCGGTTATATATATAACTTGCACACACAACAACCAACCTATTTTGGCGGGTTTCTATGAATCCAACCAATCAAAATTCTTTTTTCATTTGATGAATTTTTTGAGCCACATATTATTTATCCTTTTCTTACTTTTCATTTTTTTTTATTTCAAACAAAAATAATAAAACTTATTAAACATATATATAATTTAAATTTTCTCTCTCCTTTATTTCTTTCAAACCTTTCCCAAATCCCAATCCAATTCCATTGCCACTTACAAACCAAACGCACCCTTAGTATTGTAACTATCAAATTAATCATGGGTCGAATTTATTAATCATGGTCATTGAATTACTCATAAGTTCACCATCATATATTTCAAGGTATTGAATATGACTCTTCAAATTTATAAATTTGTGCTCCTACATTTACTTAATTATGATATCACATATAATACTTTATAAAATTGCAAATTTAAAAGCAACAATGATATTCATCGGGTTATTAACTTAAATAAAAACAAAAAAGCTACCAATTTTATCTAAAAATATGCGAAAGTTACATTTTTCTACTCTGTTGCATATCCAATTCTCCTAATCTCTTACATCGCACAAAAAGTAGTTGACAATCACCGAAAACCGCCATCCATGAGTACCAAATCCCAAGAAAACTCAAGAACCGTTATAAACCATACGTTCTCGCCGCTTTGCGCAGTTACTATGCTAGTCTCCTATATAAAAAAAGAATATACAAAATGGACAAATGAAAATTTTTTAATTAACCAATGAGAGAACTCAATTTTGAAATCGAACATTCTGATTAGCTAATTCAAAGTTTAAAGTGGCTTTAATTAGGTCAAGACTATCCAAATTTCATTCATCAAATTACATATGTATAAAAACACATGAGTCGATTTTATAAATAAAAAGCTAACAAAGGTTAAGGTAATTAATAGAACTTTGATTGTTAATATTTTAAATAAAATATAAGGACTTAAGTAAATTTATCAGTTTTCGTTTTTTTAACAGCTTTATAGATTTAATAAATACCCCCTCCCCCTCAGACTTTCTATTTCTTAAAAAAAAAACATATACATTGTTATTATTATATATTAAAACTAGCTTAAAGACCCGTGGATTTACGGAGTTTTTAAAAAAATATAAAAATGAGATAATAAGAAAATAAAGAATGTAAACATGTTCCATTAATATATGAAAGAAACAATGAGATAATACATGAATTATTCGATAATTAATTGAGTTTGTAACAATTAAAATATAAACGTCTATGCATTGTCGTCTCCAAATTTGATGGTCTTGAATAACAAATGATGTGTGTGAGCGCTAATCAATTTAATAGCCAATGCCCATTCCGTGAACACCTAATAGTTGATAGAAAATGTAAGTAAAAGTAGGTTGTGATTCATTATATATTACCGTATAATTTAGAATATGGTAAAACATGTGATATGTATATTCTACATACCTCTTGAACCTTGATCATAGACCTTGAGGTACTTCTTTGTATACCACATTTGTAATAGTTTTAGAGATATTACCATCCTCATCACAAACGACAACCTTCAAACCTCTTTTGCTTTTAACTCTTAAAACAACAACGTATAGTTGTCCATGTGTGAAAACATGACCTGACAGGTACAAACCAACTTTCAAAAGCGATAGACCCTCAATTTTGTTAATTTTCATGCCAAATGAAATTGAAAGAGGAAATTGTTTCCTAACGATCTTAAGCGTTAAAAGTTTATCGGACGGAGTAATTCTCAACCTTTGTATGATAACCTTTCTTCCAAAGTTTGTTCTGTTAATGATTTGTGCCTGAATAGACCCGTGGAATCACGGAAAATTTTAAAGTAATTATTTATTAAGGAGTTACGTGTGTGGAAAGTAATAAACGATAACATACGTAAACAGGTTCATTATTTTTTGAAAAGAATAATAAGTAATAAGTCAATGGTTCGATAAACAATTCGATGTGTAACTATCGAAATAATAAATGTACATGTAGCGTCTTTTCCAACTCATAGTCTTGAATAGCAAAATAATAAACTTGCGTGTAGCATCTTTTCCAACTTTGATTGTCTTGAAGAGCAACATAATAAACGTGCATGTAACATCAGTATGATCCTGGCTATTGTTAATTGTCAGAGGAAATTGTTTCCTGATGATCTTAAGCGGTAAACGTTTATCAGACGGAGTAATTTTCAACCTCGGTATGATCATCGTATTTAAGAATATGTGAATTAAGAATACGTTGTATCGAGGTGATAATGCAGCCCAAGAGACCCGTGCTTGAGCTAAATAACGACCAAAACCCATCATGCATATTCGAGTGATATATGTGGTTTTCACTATTTCTATGACCCATGAAATGCAAAGGATTAAATTTGAAACAGTGAAATCGATCAATAATAGATATTTATAAGCGAGCATGGAGATGACCAACTTTCCTTACCAAAGTGTTTGTTTCATAGGAGGTATCAAATCCACAAACTTATACATATTATATACATACAAAGATTGATCGGTTTATTCTCTTCTATCATACCCATTTCTATTCTCATACCCACGGGTAAACCATATATTCAATTTGTATCAAAGAAGCTGGTGAGAATTTTTTATTTAACTAAAATTCGCTCTTTTTTATTTTTTAAATTTGGTACTCATAATGAGCTACATTCATTGATTTTCACATTCTGCATTATATATTTATTAGATACAATGAACATATCAATAAGTTTTCCTAAGTTATCAATATGGCATCTTCTCGGTTCCAATAAAGCGTTTCATTGACTTTATAAAACTATAATAAGGTATTTAAAATGTCACCATTAATGTTATTACCCCTTCCACAATTTTGTTAATGAACGAAAGTTAAGATTATGAAGGCTAATTATTTATTCCCTGAAAAAATAAGAGTTGACAATAAGAAAAAAGACCAACAAAAATATGCATCTGCAAATACAATTATATTTTGGGTAACAGGGACGGTACCTGACAAAATTTACAAATCACAAAACACATTTCACTTTGTTTAGATACTCGATGAAAAAACCATGGTATAAGCATACGTTGAAACAAAAGTGACAACCACTAACCAAACTAAGAACAAATGACCAAATTACATAATATAAAACAACCACAACCACAATCCTCCAAAAGAATTGATCATATGCATCTTATAATCGCCAAAAAAAATTCCTCATGCATCATACGCCTTCCTTTGTCGAGTTATCATACGCCAGCTACTTGACTATACGATAAATGAATCACCACCTGCAATTAATGAAGAGGAAATTTACTATCCGAGATCTAATAAGAACGCACCAAATTAGATGTATATGTCACAAAGAAACAAAAAAGTTAAATTCAAAAGCACCACTACTTAATAATAGGTTGTCAATTTCAATCAAGCATCCAATCCAAACCTTCATCCCTATCACCTACTAACTTAAATTCAAAATCTTTGTCTTTAGTGGCTAACTTTATATAAAATACATCTAATCAAACATAAGTAAGATTTGATTAAACTGATCAATTACATTCTGGTCATTACTAAACTTAATCAAATCCCATGAAGATTCACTAAAAAGCTACAATGATGCAGAACACTTGACGCCTACAGACAGATATATATCTAACACTTAATTTAGAAAGAAAATATTACAATATAAACACTTGAAAAGTTCCTATAATCTGCCTCAAACGGTCAACCCAAATCAACCACGAATGTGGTCAAACAAAGTCAAACACTTGAGAACACGATGCAATTTACCAGAGGAGTTAGTGTTTTCCCCGGGTCGTTATGTCCCAGCGAGGTGTGAATTCTGAAATAAAACGAATTTGTGATCGGGTGACGATTGAACGGAGAAGGATTTTGGTTGATAGGTTGATTAAATTAAGGAAATAAAAGAGAATAACTTTAAATAAGCTATGAAAACAAGAACGTGAAAACAAAATAACTAGAAACGTTTAAAACCTAAAAACGCGTATGTTAAATAAAAATTACGTACGAACTAAAAACGAGCCGTATATATATATATATTTTTTATTATTCCATTTTACTTTATTTTGATAAAGTACTTAATTATAAGCACTTTTTATAAAAGACAATATTTTTGAAAACTTGAAATAAGCACATAAAAAAGCAGATTAAAGCAGCCGCTTACGAAAACGGGCTAAAAACTAAAATATTAGAAAACTAATCCTACAAGTGCAAAATTATTTTTCTTAAATCCTAAATAATAAAATAAAATTTTAGAAAAAAGATTTATATTTTTCTGACTTTTATATTTTTTATTATGAATTAAAAACTATTAAAACTAATAAAAAGGTTTAAAAATAGTAAACGACTTAGGAAAAATCTGAAAAATTCAAGGTAAATACTATATGATAGCAGAATACTAGGAAAAATATAAAAAACTAGATAAGCCCACTAATAAGCTGAATGGGCTAATAAGCAGTTTGAAAATAAGCACAAAAATAAGCTAATAAGCACTAGAACGCACCAAAAGCTCAAGTATAGTGTAATATACTAAAACAAACTCAATTCAACTGAAAAACCTCAGATATGCCCTGGCCGTCAGCCGATTCGAGTAATGAGCAGTTTGCATAAAAGAAGCCTAATAGCCCTATTTCTAGCTTATTTTTAAGCACTGTAATAAGCAGTAAAGTGGGAACTTATGGGGGCAAAACCTTGCTAGTACTATAGGCTATTTGTAAACCAAAAATCAGACCATTAGCTTAAGTGGCTGAGCAGAAATAAGCCTGTGAAAGGGGCTAAGAAGCATGCAGGCTGCTGATAAGCCTAAGTGCAGGGCAACTAGGGGTTTTTCAAGCTATGCAAAAGCTATTATAAGCTAATCCTAAAATCTTACAAAAAATACTATAGCTAAGTGAGCTGGGGAACACTTATAATCCAGAAATTGAGCTTTTACTAACTTAATTTGCAAGCTACAGAAAATCTTAAAAATCTACAAAAGTATGAAAAACCAAAAATTTAAAACTGCTATGCTAAATTGGTGGACTGATATGGTGATTCTTAGAACTAGGCTAAATGGAGTTTAATACATACTAAAAAGGGAGTAATGAGAACCTGAGAATGCAAAAAGGAGCTCCAAAATAAGCCAAGCTTATTGGAGCTTATTCTTGGCAGTTTCACAGCTTATGACTGCATTACCCAACTCTAAACCTGCAATAGACTCAAAAAAGGAAAAGAAAAGCTGAAGACAGCTTATTTAGGGTGAATTAAGCGCAATTGAAACTGATCAAAAGGTAATGCAACAGTATACACCCAAAATGACCCAGTTTGACTCTTTTACCAAACACCCCTTTACTTAACTAATTAGAAATTTAAAACTAAAAAGCACAAAAATAACTTATGATTCTGACTAATTAAGATATAACTAACTTCACTAAGCTGAGAAAAACACTTTTCGAATTACAATAAGCTTTAAATAAGCTGTTGCTAAAATTGGACTTATTGACTGATTTTTTTTGGTTTTTTAAGTGAAAATGAGATTTAATTAATACTGACTAGAAAGACAACTTTCACTAACTCCCTATATAGTAAAGGACACAGAAAAAGTGAAATAAGCTCAAATAAGCTATGCTACAGTGGATGTTGACTATTTTTGACTTTTTGACTCTTTGGAAATTAACACTGATTGAACACTAGGAAATTAATCAACAAGCTAACATGAGCATATATAAGCTAAAACAACTGAGATCAAGGAACTTTTCAAGGATTTAAACAACACTGATTTTTGAATTAAAATTAAACTGAGATTACAATGAACTTAGAACCAGATTCTTGAAATTAACATCAACTGAAATGAAAGTTACAAGTGATGGAAATTAAATTGACAAGAACATTTGACTTAAATTAAATGCTACACTACTGAAATTGGTCTAAAAGCAGCGACAGTTGTATCTCTTGGCTTCTTTCTTCTTAAATAATCATCCCAATAGCTTCCTTGTCGACTTCTGATCAAATCCCACCTCATCTTAGCCCTTGGATCCTCTGAATTCATCATAATCGCACATGTGGCATTTTTGGCGCCAAAAAGTACAAAAGCAGGAATGGGTAGTTTCAAAACAATTAAAGAAGTTTGGATTGATGTGGAGGTGGAGGGGATGAGTTGTGTAGTGGGTAGTGAGGTGGAAGCCAAGTGGTCAAAACCACTTCTGGTATGAGAGGTGTCTGGTGTTATGAGTTGTGAGAGGGAAAGTGTATAAGAGATAAGAGGTGAAGTGGGTTTGACTGGGTAGTTGACTCCGGGCTTTATTATTTCTTTGTTTTGGCCGGGGTTCAAAAAGGAGGGGTCAAAAGGTTTGGCTGGGTTCATTTAGTTTTTATTTAAAAGGATTTTAAGTTAAAAAGTGTAAACTTTTAGGACCATTATTGTAAATTCTGAAAAATCAAGGATCATTTGTAAGTTTTCCACTTTTGAATACCAGGGACTATTTTTGCCAAATTATAAAATTATGTGACTTTTCAAAGTGTTTTTGGCTGTTTTTGCAGTTTAAATGGGAATAAAATGATGAGTATTTAGACACTCATCAATCCCCCACACTAAACTATTGCTAGTCCCTAGCAATATTTTCTGAAGATTTAATGGATTTTATCTCTTTACCAAAAGCCATTACTTCTGGAGTAGCCAATTGTTTCAGTTCAAGTAAGAACTTTGGTACAATGATAACCAAATGATTTTGAGCAAATCATCAGCTGTCAACGGGTTTGATTTGTCTTTACCAGAAGCCGTTTGCTTCTGGACTAGCCAACTCTTAGATAAATTATTACTATTATCTTTGGTGAGCTGATTACCAATTATGGTTTTTCCACTGCCTTTACCACAAGCCATAACCTTGCGGGCTAGCCAACTCTTCACTAATTAAAGATATGGTGAGCTGAGAACCATACAATTTTGGGCAAATTGCAAGCCATAAACGGATTTGATATATCTTTACCTGCAGCCGTTTGCTCAGGATTAGCCAGTCCTTATGTGGGTTAGACATGGTGGACTGATAACCATTTGTTGTGTTAGTGCAAAGCACTACCACCAAATGAAAAAATTTTAAATTTTTTGGCCAAAACGGGAAAACTAGGAATAGGGCACAAATGTGATCAAATTCGCCAGAATTCCCCCCCCCCCACACTTAGAATTGAATATTGCCCTCAATATTCAAAGTACCGGCTATTATGCCGACACTTAGAACATTGCAAGGGAATACTAATGGCCAAGCGTGGGAACACAACAAAATTTATTTATTTATTATTTTGAACATATATATAAAATTTGGAACATATATACAACAGTGGGGGCAACACCCCCACACTAGGGTGTTAGAAAAGAGAAAGAAGTCAGAGACATGGGTGAAAACCCATGTTGTCGGCTAAGGTTTTTGTTCACCGAGTCACTAGCTTGACTCGACCCCGAATTAATTGGTTCTTGGGGAAGCAAGTGGAACAAAAATTCTCCATCGGACTTTCGTTCAAGATGTTTGGATAAACACTGAAGTACTTGAAAGTTCCACTCCGATGAGAGATACACAGAGATCCGGCTCATAAATGATAAATGAAAATGCCGGGATCAAATATAGTGTCTTCATTCCCGAAGGAGTGAAGAACAGGAGATGTCACCGTGTAGGTGAAGAAAAGAAAGAAAGTCATGATAAAAATCATGACTAACTCATCATCATCAGAAGGAGAATTCATGCTTTCAGTATCATGAATCTCATCATTTAAGCTCATTTGATCAAGACATATTCTGGGAGGGAGAGATGGAATTTTGATATTAATTAAATTCTCAGTTTTGAGAACATCTCCCTCCGGAACACAAAGATTTTTTATGTCTAGATCAAAGTGGAAGTTATCATACTCTGGTGGAGATATGATATGAGTGAGTTCAAAGGAGAACTCCTCGTAAAGAGAATCATTTACGTGATGTAAATCTGTGAACCCTTGCTCTATTATGGAATCATCACCTACCTCGTTCTGAATATCAAAGAGTGGATTATCAGAAATTAAAGTGAATTCAGATTCGAATTCAAACAGAGGATTGGTGAAAGACGTTTTGAATGCTTCGGGAACAAGATGATCAATATTCTCTTTTGGACTGACGAGCTCAGAAGGTAGTTCCTCCACATAACTGATGTCTCCACAAGATAAAGAATTTTTATCAGTATGTGAATTACTCTGCTCGGGGTAGGGATAAGAATTGAGTGATGGATCATGATATAAGAGACTTTCGATTTCTTCCAGATTGGATTCGAAATCAAAGAGATCATCATCACTTCCTGATGGAAGTGGATCAATGTGAGTAAGTTCATCAGTAAACTCCTCAAAAAGAGGGTCAACATCAGAATGGGGCAGTGATGCCTCAACATACTCAACTTCTCCATAAGATATATATTCATCGTTAGAATCGGAGAAAGTCTCAAAATGATCTTTTGAACACTCAAGAGGGGAAGGGATATCACACACATGATCAAGAATTCCCTGTGACTCACTTGGGATTGGGACAAGGTTCTCAACACTAGACTTTATGAATTCGTCCGATTCCTTTTCAGGAATAGTGTCAAGATGCTCATCCCCCATGATAAGAGAATTAGTGGGAACTTCGGGTGTGATAACAGCAGACTGAGGGAGTTGAGAAGGACTAGCATACATGGATTTTACAATTTCCATTTGTTCTTCCGCTAGTAATTTCATCATAGACTTTTCTCCCTGTATTTCCACGAAAGGAATCTCAACTGATGAACTTGATGAATCTTTTCGAAGAATATCAATGATATCTTCATCATCACTGTCATCAGGAATGAAACAGAATCGAGAGCTAGATTTGGCTGCTTTTTCTTTTGCAATTGATTCCCTAATAGAGTTTTCACTGACAATCTGGGAATCTAATTTAGCAGCTTGCTCTTCAGTTAACAATTCTTCCATGGATTTTTGATTTGGATTATCTTGGGAATGTTTACATCCCTTCAAATCTTTCACTAAATCCAAAAGATCAAGGAGAAGATTTTGAGGAAGTGGCTGAGGCTGAGGTGGTGCCTGATTCATTTGGTACTGTAGAGGTTGGTCATGATACGAGGAGTCATAATTGTTACAAGGAAATGGATTCCTTGTTTGACAATCAGAGCTAAAGTGTGGACCTCCACAGTACTCACAACAAAATGATTGTTGTGACTGATTTGGTGAATAACATGGATATTGATTATTTCCAAAGTTCAGAGTGTTATCAGAGATTTGTTCATAGACAAACGTGTCTCTGGTCTGACACTCAAATCCTTGGTGAGGACCTCCACAAAATTCACACAAGTATGTCTGAATCTCATGATGTGGTAGCTGATGGAATAAATTAGTCGTGTCATGGTAAGAATAAGGATCTTGGTTATAGACAGACCCATTTCCTGACTCTACCATGCTAAAACTGAGACAATTATCATCATTATGAGGGCCACCACACCATTGACAACCAAGAAGGTGAGGATAAGACATAGAGAGAATTAAAGGGTAACAGAGGGTAAGAAATGAATAATCAAAAAGGTAAGAGGGTAAAGATGAATATTTTTGGGTTTTTTTTTTTTTTTTTTTTTTTTTTTTTTTTTTTTTTTTTTTTTGTTCGTTGAAAACTTGAATAAAAATGTTTTTGGTAATCGTTTAGTCAAATGAATTAACTTCACGATTATTTTGGTTTTATATGAAAATTATAAAAATATGGACAAGGATGGTAAATATACAATGGATGTATATTCAACAATCACTGATTCTTCAAATTCGTAGTACGCAGCACACCTCCCCGGCAGCGGCGCCAAAATTTGATCTGTCCTAAAACAGTCAACTTAAATCAACCACGGATGTGGTCAAACAAAGTCAAACACTTGAGAACACGATGCAATTTACCAGAGGAGTTAGTGTTTTCCCCGGGTCGTTATGTCCCAGCGAGGTGTGAATTCTGAAATAAAACGAATTTGTGATCGGGTGACGATTGAACGGAGAAGGATTTTGGTTGATAGGTTGATTAAATTAAGGAAATAAAAGAGAATAACTTTAAATAAGCTATGAAAACAAGAACGTGAAAACAAAATAACTAGAAACGTTTAAAACCTAAAAACGCGTATGTTAAATAAAAATTACGTACGAACTAAAAACGAGCCGTATATATATATATATATATTTTTTATTATTCCATTTTACTTTATTTTGATAAAGTACTTAATTATAAGCACTTTTTATAAAAGACAATATTTTTGAAAACTTGAAATAAGCACATAAAAAAGCAGATTAAAGCAGCCGCTTACGAAAACGGGCTAAAAACTAAAATATTAGAAAACTAATCCTACAAGTGCAAAATTATTTTTCTTAAATCCTAAATAATAAAATAAAATTTTAGAAAAAAAATTTATATTTTTCTGACTTTTATATTTTTTATTATGAATTAAAAACTATTAAAACTAATAAAAAGGTTTAAAAATAGTAAACGACTTAGGAAAAATCTGAAAAATTCAAGGTAAATACTATATGATAGCAGAATACTAGGAAAAATATAAAAAACTAGATAAGCCCACTAATAAGCTGAATGGGCTAATAAGCAGTTTGAAAATAAGCACAAAAATAAGCTAATAAGCACTAGAACGCACCAAAAGCTCAAGTATAGTGTAATATACTAAAACAAACTCAATTCAACTGAAAAACCTCAGATATGCCCTGGCCGTCAGCCGATTCGAGTAATGAGCAGTTTGCATAAAAGAAGCCTAATGGCCCTATTTCTAGCTTATTTTTAAGCACTGTAATAAGCAGTAAAGTGGGAACTTATGGGGGCAAAATCTTGCTAGTACTATAGGCTATTTGTAAACCAAAAATCAGACCATTAGCTTAAGTGGCTGAGCAGAAATAAGCCTGTGAAAGGGGCTAAGAAGCATGCAGGCTGCTGATAAGCCTAAGTGCAGGGCAACTAGGGGTTTTTCAAGCTATGCAAAAGCTATTATAAGCTAATCCTAAAATCTTACAAAAAATACTATAGCTAAGTGAGCTGGGGAACACTTATAATCCAGAAATTGAGCTTTTACTAACTTAATTTGCAAGCTACAGAAAATCTTAAAAATCTACAAAAGTATGAAAAACCAAAAATTTAAAACTGCTATGCTAAATTGGTGGACTGATATGGTGATTCTTAGAACTAGGCTAAATGGAGTTTAATACATACTAAAAAGGGAGTAATGAGAACCTGAGAATGCAAAAAGGAGCTCCAAAATAAGCCAAGCTTATTGGAGCTTATTCTTGGCAGTTTCACAGCTTATGACTGCATTACCCAACTCTAAACCTGCAATAGACTCAAAACAGGAAAAGAAAAGCTGAAGACAGCTTATTTAGGGTGAATTAAGCGCAATTGAAACTGATCAAAAGGTAATGCAACAGTATACACCCAAAATGACCCAGTTTGACTCTTTTACCAAACACCCCTTTACTTAACTAATTAGAAATTTAAAACTAAAAAGCACAAAAATAACTTATGATTCTGACCAATTAAGATATAACTAACTTCACTAAGCTGAGAAAAACACTTTTCGAATTACAATAAGCTTTAAATAAGCTGTTGCTAAAATTGGACTTATTGACTGATTTTTTTTGGTTTTTTAAGTGAAAATGAGATTTAATTAATACTGACTAGAAAGACAACTTTCACTAACTCCCTATATAGTAAAGGACACAGAAAAAGTGAAATAAGCTCAAATAAGCTATGCTACAGTGGATGTTGACTATTTTTGACTTTTTGACTCTTTGGAAATTAACACTGATTGAACACTAGGAAATTAATCAACAAGCTAACATGAGCATATATAAGCTAAAACAACTGAGATCAAGGAACTTTTCAAGGATTTAAACAACACTGATTTTTGAATTAAAATTAAACTGAGATTACAATGAACTTAGAACCAGATTCTTGAAATTAACATCAACTGAAATGAAAGTTACAAGTGATGGAAATTAAATTGACAAGAACATTTGACTTAAATTAAATGCTACACTACTGAAATTGGTCTAAAAGCAGCGACAGTTGTATCTCTTGGCTTCTTTCTTCTTAAATAATCATCCCAATAGCTTCCTTGTCGACTTCTGATCAAATCCCACCTCATCTTAGCCCTTGGATCCTCTGAATTCATCATAATCGCACATGTGGCATTTTTGGCGCCAAAAAGTACAAAAGCAGGAATGGGTAGTTTCAAAACAATTAAAGAAGTTTGGATTGATGTGGAGGTGGAGGGGATGAGTTGTGTAGTGGGTAGTGAGGTGGAAGCCAAGTGGTCAAAACCACTTCTGGTATGAGAGGTGTCTGGTGTTATGAGTTGTGAGAGGGAAAGTGTATAAGAGATAAGAGGTGAAGTGGGTTTGACTGGGTAGTTGACTCCGGGCTTTATTATTTCTTTGTTTTGGCCGGGGTTCAAAAAGGAGGGGTCAAAAGGTTTGGCTGGGTTCATTTAGTTTTTATTTAAAAGGATTTTAAGTTAAAAAGTGTAAACTTTTAGGACCATTATTGTAAATTCTGAAAAATCAAGGATCATTTGTAAGTTTTCCACTTTTGAATACCAGGGACTATTTTTGCCAAATTATAAAATTATGTGACTTTTCAAAGTGTTTTTGGCTGTTTTTGCAGTTTAAATGGGAATAAAATGATGAGTATTTATACACTTGAAAAGTTCCTATAATCTTTAACCTGCATAACCTTTTCACTTACATTCCTCTGGATCAGATGGATAGTTTTCTTGCATATGCTTTGGAAGCTGTATTTAGTCAGCTCTGTGGTCAAATTTCGCTACTTGGATTCGCATAGACAATTTTTACCATCATTATGTACATTAAACACATGAAGAAAACAAAAATAAGAACACATCGCGACTTGGATTTGCAGTGAGATGTCCATAACTTAGCTTTGGCGGGTGCTTGGATTTGTGCATGTGAATGATAATCGGTTTATTAGCATTTCAAGTCATAATAAACAAATTTGGGGTGAGTGTGATACCAACTGCAGAAAGACTGGTTATTTAATGGTACCATTTTATTAATCCAATTCGAGGAACTTAATTACATTTCACAAACCGTCTCCCAAATTTTCACAAAACTATCATATTTGGTCATCTTACCTAACTTCATCTACTGTAAAAGTGTTGCACGCATCACGAAAGACGACAGATAATGAACTGATATTAGAGTCCTTATAATTTAATTGAACTGACCTTCAAAGATAAATGGAAACTGATTATTTAACAGTTAAAAGTTATAACAGATAGAGTAAAAGATACGTGACAAAGAGAATATCATAATTCAATAGTCTGTGCTTAAAGTCAGTTTTTCCTTTTAGATGAGTGTCACACTCTATTTACCATTTGGATGTAAAAAATTATTATATTTTCAAATTTACTTATATAGATATGAAAGTATGCTGAAATATGAAAGTCACTACTTTAGCACTAGATTAAATAATTTTTTATGTGTGTGTACCCATTGTTTGAAAGTATGCCGAAATACAAAAGTCACTACTGTGGCAGGCAAACAATTTTATAATAAGTGAAATTCTCATCCTTTTGGAATGGGTGAAATAATACAACAAACAGATATATACTTGGACATGTTTACAAAACAAACACTGAAACTGATAGAAAATGTAAAAATTGTATGCAAATCTTTATGAAAAATAATACAAAGGTACACTAAGAGCAAAGGAAAATGGGAAATAAAAATTATGAGCAAACCTAACCTCATAGGACATTGTGGTCGTTGTTGTTACAAATCCCCTCCTAATGCCTCATGCGGCTTTCATAAAAGATCATTGTTGTTTCCGACCTCCATCGTCCGATCACCCGATCACACTGTGATAATTACGTATGTGACAATACACTACTTGGTTAAACTATTGAATGATAAGAGGCTTTGCCCAAAAAAACAATACTTTTAGAGCTTGTACCAAGTGTAATAAGACATATTTATCATCTTCCAAATAACAGTAGGTTATGTATGTGGTCTTATATTGGGAAAACCGAATTTCATTGAGTCATAAGCAACACAATGAGAATATATATGACACGCATTTCAGCTTAGACCTGATTATAAAAAAAAAGTATAATGTCTCTAAAAGGATAAAAAAATCTTGACCGAACATAAACACGTCTATTCTAGTATCAAAGTTACTAACATCGAGCTCGAGCCCTAAACTACACATTTCAGATACTAACTATGCAGCATCTGTTGTTCTATGTTCATTACCGTAAGCATTCAATATCGACACATAAACTCAAAGCTCAACAAATCCACCTTGCACATTCATTTCATCAAGAGCGCCATGTGCCTTTTCTAATAACCCAAGATTCACATACGCATTTACAATACCATGACCAACATAATTGTCAACTAATACGGTTTTAGATTCTAACTTCTGAGATTCAAGTATCAATTTTTTAATATATATTTAATGCTTCCATGGTCAATATACCCTTTCACTATTTCACCGTAAGTTTTTTTGACTATAGTTATAGCAAAATAAGTATCTACTCATGTAGCACAAAGAATATAGTTATAACACTTAACACAAAAAAGTTTCTATACAAAAAGTAATTACGTGTTTAGAACAGTTACCCAAAAGTATCTACTCATGTAACATGAATTTGAAAATCAAATTAATCCTTAACTTGGATTGTGATATCACATTTTCAATGCATAATAGGATGTCACTACCTAAAAATAGTTCATACATTTGACCAATTGCTCAGGTAATCTTGCTCATATGTCATAAATATATAAAAGGTACATGTACATTTGGTTTACCTTCAGGGTGAGGTTGTGTCATGTCATACGCATCAGAACTAAAGCTTCCGCCCAAAACTTTTGCATATATATAAGTTCCTCTTTTCTGTACACCAATTGCGTATAAGTATCCAATAGAAAATTGGAAATATAATTCATACCACCCATACCGGATATATTGAGAACGCCACATCTCGTTTTATTGATATCCTCCATTCCATCTTCCGTTGAGCCAACATCAGCTAATGCTTTCTTGCCTGCGGCTAAATCTTCAACCTAAAACAGCCCTTAAAGAAAAAAATAAAAAGTTCGTCTGAAATAGATAATGTTTTACTTGACACATAGATGAACAATAGTCTTAAACTGATAGATCGGATGTACCTAAGAGATGGAAGGGCCATGTTCTTCAAGAGTTGGGGTCGTTAAGTGACAAAGTTTCTCCACTCTTCTTTGTTGATTCTTCCATCCATCTCAGCATCTGCGTCTGCAAAAGTCTGAGAACCTAAAAAAATGAAAAATGAATGTCAATTTGATCTCAAAAAGTCAAATAAATAAGAAATCAACTCTGAAAAGTATTACATTATCAATAATATCTTCAAGAATTTCTTCTGAAAGACGCAACCCAGTTTCCTTTAAAGTGGTAACAATCATTTCTCTAACCTGATAATAAGAAGACACCATTATTGATAATGATTATGAGAAATATTTTGATATCAGAAACAGATTAGTGACTTACTATTTCCCGTTCTATGTACTCAATTCATCTCAAATCAAATAATCTGAAGGCAACTGCATAAAGCGAGAAAAAAATGAGAAACGACAGTAATATTCACACACCCGTTTTGGCAGGAAAAGGCTTTTAGGTACGGATAAAAACATTCATTTTTGGAACAGGACAAATTGGGTAGCTATGTGATTGTACAATAAAGTGCACATACCAGGCCGTCAATGGTGATTGACGGAATTAGGGGTGATGGTGGTGATGCCAAGTGCAAGATAACCTAAAAATTAGAAATAGAAGACACTACGTTAGGCAGAGCGCAGGGGGAAGCCCCCGCGAACCGCCTCCGGTGTGAGAATTAGTCATGGTGATTATGTCATGAAAATATTGAGGTGGAGAAGATGATATCTCCTGGGTTAAGTTAGGTTGCATACCTCTGTGATGACTTACTTATTTATAGGCATAATAATCTGACAGAGCAGTTACAGAGGATGTGTGGAGGCAGTTATAGAGGTCATGGCAGTTACAGAGATCATGGCTGAAATCATGGCTATTGACCATATCTTCTTTGACCAGTTCTGTGTGACCAGTTATGTTTGACCTTTAGGCTTCAACCTTGTCGGAGGTGAGGCTCCGAACAGTGACGGAGGCCAGGCTCCGAACCGTGACGGAGGCCAGGCTCCAAACCGTGACGAATGCCAGGTTCTAAACCTCGACAGAGGTTAGACACTATGAGTGCTTTGGGTGAAGATTGGCGGATTCCTTTGCGTAGCCATTGTGAATGACTTTACGCCAACATTATGCGTAGGCTTCGTCCTTTAGGAGGGTACATCATCACCCTTTGTACAAATGGTAAGCTACGTACCAGAGTGACGGTAATGCTCGTTAGTAGAGCGGAGGGTACGTCATCAAGCCCCCCAGTCTAATGTTATGCATGCGAAGAGTGCATGGCTTTAGAATTATCATTGCTTTTGTTAAAAAAGACTTGGTAACAATTTTTACTACTTTTGTTTTGTCAAAGCCAATATAAAAGTAGCTATACTTGTTTTTAATAGCCCATATTTGACACCATCATGGTGGATACCCCATTAAGCCCCCCAGTCTAATGTTATGACTTCGTAGGAGGCGTGAGATTAGATTTAAGTTGTCCTAAAACCCCTTGTTATATAAGGAGCGTGTGTATTAGGTTTTGCCATATAACTTTCACTTTTAGTTCTAAGCGAGTTTTGTCGGAACCCATTTCTACACACGCTGAGTTGTCAAAAGGTACTAAGGTTTGTATATAAACTTGGCTTTGTTTTATAATGCTTACGCCATAATGGCATATTATCGCATATATTCAGTTCTGGCAGGCTCCCGCACCTGGTTCGAGGATCATGGGCGTATCCCATGATTTTAGGTAACCGCTTGGTTAATGTCCCACAATCCCTATCTTGTTGGGGAAACCTTGATAGGGTTGTGAACGTTGGTTTGACTTGGTCTTATGAAACCTTTGTGTTAATATCTTCGAAGAGCATACCCCAAAGGGCTTAAGGCTTCGATTGGCGAGTTCCCAACTGGTAACCATATCATAGATGAATGGTTTGACGCCAATACAGACTTTAGGAGGTTTGCCAAGTGTGTCAGAATGTAGTATCCGAAGTGAGTATGAAGGGGAGACCTTCAAACTGAACGGAGGGTATATCATCAAGCCCCTCTATCGAAAGTGATGCATACACTTCAGACGTATTGCATTCGACTAAAGTAATATAAACCTCAAAGGTTGTATATTTTGTATTTGTATGAAGCCTATTGCTTTAGTTGATCAAGGTAGTAATCCTTGGACAATTTACTTACTTTCTTTTGCTAGGCTATGGCCTTTATGCATGTCAAAATAATATCCCTTGTTTAGGATTTTAAGTATCGTAGGTGGGGAGTGATTTGTGACAAATGGTAATTTTCCCATTTTAATAATAATGATTACTTTATCAGAAAATGCACATTATTTATTTTCTGACACCTATTACCGATTTTTCCTTGAAATGAGAGGTTATCTCATAAGATTTTGTTATTACACTACGATAACTCAAACACGTTGACATGTGATTTACAATACATTGGAACGAGTTCACACACGGACCACGAAAATCATTTACACTAATAAACAACCAAACGGATCCATATTACTATTCCTAGCCCAAATTTGAGCCTGACACTATTCAAGCCCAACCCAAAATACATATTTCTTTTATTTACACTCGACTCAACATACCCAAGCTTGACCACGATATCTTTGGAATTCGACACATAACATATACAACTTTTTACATGGTTCAATTCCTTACATACCAAGGATTCAAGAATGACAATTTGTTTGACTTGATTCGATCATTTTAACCAAACTCGATTTAAACTTGTTTTCTCCTAAGCATATAATTATTTCTAGTCGAATTTGAGTTCCTAAGATCATTCCTAAACATTTCTAATCCATTGGTCACGTTAAACCTGCTTTTGGACCCTTTTGCTAATCGAATATATACATCTTATATACAACTTGACCTTAACCGAAAACTGTACAAACTATGCCCTTGTTATCCATAGAACTTGAGTACTTATATCTTAAAAATCTCATCCAAATCTCTGATGAGAATCTAATCTCACAACTTGTCCATTATTAAAACAATATAAACTTGTGTATGTGCATGTATATACTCGTATGATACACACACCCTTTTTCACACTTGAAACATATTTGCACACATATATTTCCAAGTTTTCTCTCCCTACTTCGAGCCCTCAAGAACAGGAGTGAATCCTATAGCTAATCGAGTCCATTTCCAAATCATTCGAAGCCTTTGTGATCATTCTTACGTGCTACATCAATATCTTTCGATTCCTAAATTATATCCACGTATAACTCACCACCTTTTGGTGTGGTAAGCCCTTAAAAACTCATTTCCATTCGTTATTTTGATCTTTCAATATATCATGCCTAGTTCATATATCATTCGATCATATATTAGCTTTCTATGCATTTTTATTTCGTTTTCTTGTTAATTTTCTCGTATACATATTGACCTCCTTCATGGATGGCTAGATAAATCAAGATATATATTCATTCGACTCTTGTATTTCCATTTTATTACCTATCGAGACCTATTTCTAACTTATATTTCATATCGCACATCATATGTCAATTTTATATTTTTGGACCATGTATTTATTCGATAAGGATCAACCTCATAAAATCCATTTTATATACACAACATATCGTTCTTATTGCTTGTACTATTTCTCAACAAGCTCATCTAATAAGCTGTACAAATAAGCTCTTGTTATAAGCTCTAGAAAGTCCTATTTAATCCTCAAAGCAATCGCTATTCAAACAGTTTTCGAAACCTTTATTATTATCGAGTGGGCTTTTAACCCAATAAGCAGCCCATTAAGCTCTAGTGAATAAGCAGTTGTATAAGCTATTTGGTAACATTTTTAAGACCATAATATCAGCCCAAAACCAGGCCCAAAACATTCGAACACCCTTTGGATCAATATCTCTTAACGGGCCTTTGTTTAACTTGTTAAAGCCCAATAACCATCTAATAAGCACTTAATAAGCTCTACTTGATAATAAGCTATTTTTACAACTCAAATAAGCTTTTTGAAACTATAGAAACTCTCGGAAAAGTTATTACATTATTTTTGTGAAATTTGGACTTAAATTGCAAAATATTTTACTATTCGGGTTAATATTGTCACCTTCATATAATTATGTTCTAAACTGTTAATTTAGTAACCTGAGGGTAGAAAATGATCCAACAGTAAACATAAAGCTTAAAATGTAATTTTTGAACCTTTTGGACTAAAAATGTAATAAAACACTAACCAAGGACTAACGGTGCAAAACTTACTCCGTTAGGGTAAAAAGTGTAAATTCTGTATAAGTTCAAGGACCAAACAGTAACATTGTTCCATATTCATTTCTATTCCATAATTTACATTTTCTCATTCAATCCCTTGCATTTTTACCATTCGTTCTAATATATTTACTTTCGTTACGTTTATATTTATATAACGATTTTTTAACGAATAAACCTAACGTATTATTTGATCACTTTCGAGGAAATGATAATTATGAATTCAATAACATAAAAACAAGATAATATTATATATAATATTATTTTTGAACTTTAAGCATTTTAAGCATATCATTCACTCACATCACAAACCAAATCATTATCCGTTACTCATTTTCACACTCATTCTTTCGTATTGAGCCAAAACTGTCAAAATCTCAGACTTCACTATTATTCAGGTCGTGTGTTGGAGCCGTTCCCATAACTCACTTGATTTCACATTTCACCTTGCCAGTTACACTCAAGGTGAGTCATAGCCCCACTATTACTCTTTAATACTCATTTTAAACTACTTGGGGTGAGAAACATGCTTACTTTTATGGACCATTTAAACAATGCTTTTGTTTTAAAAACTATTATGCAGTAGCCTAAGTACTGTATCCCAAATTTATGCCCATACCCATGTACCGTTAGTTCCTGCTGGGAAGCACGAGTGATATAAATAGATCTATTGAGGGTGACACCTCCATCCGTGTTGGAGAAATCAACAGTCCGAATTGGACAAACGGATGTATACCATGTCGAATTACAAGTGTCAAGGGATAGAACACTTGTCGGGCCTTAGTATTACATGAGCACTGATGAACTCAAATAAGTACATTTTATTACTATCATTTATCCTATTTATTTGACTTGTTTTGTTATATTATGTGTGAGAATTGATACGTTAATGTTTACTTTTGTAATTCTCAGGTAAAAACAAGTATTATGTGAAACTTGGCGATTTTTGACTAATTATGGAGCAAAACAAGCAAGAAGATAAGAGTCTACTGAAATGTACAAGATCAAGACATTCTGCTCCAGATACGCCGCATCTTACTTATTACATACGGCGCATCACTATCAAGATTTCACAAGATACGATCCAAGACAGCAAGGGCATGCGCCGCATCTAAGAATGGAGTTACGCCGCATCTTCTGGCGGTGTACGAATATTCCTGAATATATTAATCTTGGACCCCACGCGAAGTTAAGTCTGTGCACCGCATCTACTTATTAGATGCGCCGCATCTAACCCTCAGACAGAAACTATAAATACCCCAAGACCAGACGAATTTCAAAGGTTGGACATTTAGCTAAGTACGAGAAGACAGAAACCCTAGGCCGAATTCAGTCAAAGTAGCAGCACAAGACACACCTTGAACGAAGATACAAGAGCTGTAAGAAGGTCCTGCATGTATTTAATTCATTAAGTAGTTTTGTTTTATTGTATTAGTACACTTTAATTCATCAGGATTGGTGGCTTGTGTAACGTGACAACGGAAAGGTTGCACTCCCTTAAAACTGCTTTCCCATTAATTAAAGTTTATATGTTGATGTCTTTGGTGACTTTTATTAGTGCATTGATAACCTCTGTGTCTAGCTGAGCGTTGATCGGGTCGCCATGCCTCTGCCCTCGCCTATTTATTAGATCGCCTATGCATTCTATCGTCTGTAGAAAAGTAGGAAGAAAGATAAATAGGATAGTCATAAGTAATCATTAAGGGTTTACTCGCCGATAAGATTAGAGCCAACGAGAAAGGACTTAATCTCGGTGCGTTGCATCGAACTATACACTTCATATAAAACTAGCAATAAAACAAGTGACAAGCTACTTAACTATCAGGACAGGTCTTCTTATTGTCTCGAGTATTTATCTGTGTATGTGTGTGCTACTCGCTGATTCGTGCTCATTAGTTTAGTTTATTATTTAATTGCAACCAAACCGTGCTAGTCTCTCAGGCTGAAACCCCCTTGCGTTAGATTAGGTTGTATAGCTAACTTAAGATATTAAAATACTGATTAGGATAACTAGATAATACGTTCCACTCTTAGTGATCGACACTCTACTTACCATTATATTCATACTGACCGGGTACACTGCTCGTTAAAGTGTGTGTGTTATTGATAAGTCGGCTAAATATAAATTTAAAACTTGAATACTGCTAAAACCACAACGACATACCGTGGGTATAAATTAGAGCATACGCACGCACGCACCAAGCACTTTTCAGGCACACTGCCATAGCTTCGGTAACATGGAACTTAGAGCAGCGTAATAGCCTTCCGTATAACATTATGCGGTTTATAATGTTAACTCGTAAACTTATTGGTCCAACTTTACTACTCTATGTAAACCTATGAACTCACCAGCTTTTAGCTGACTTTTCTCAGGTGTTTAGTTGTTTGATACATGATGATGCAAGGCAGTACTTGGCAGGGGCATAGGCACACTATTTGGAGTGTACACATGTAACACCCCGTGCCCGCTTATACCAAAAACTTAAACTTTTGACGCGGAAACACTTGACTAAAACGGACATCTGGTCACTCTTTTGACCACTGACAAAAATCTATAAACTTTTAGCCCTTGAGACTATTTTTAAATGAAAGTAGACTCAAATATCTTCAAAACGATAGGTCATACGACCCATTTCGACTTACGGATTAAAAGATATGATTTTTCGAAAACTGCCCAACTAACCGTGACGCCGTCAGAAAAATGGTGACGCCGTCAGACCTTGACGGGCCAGAGGATTTTTGGACGATTAAAAAGGGACGCCGTCAAGAAGGCCATCAAGAACAAATCTGCAGTTTTCACCACTAAAAACCCATTTTGACCCATTTCATGACATCAAACTACTTATACCACTTCCGTTTTACACCAAACTTGACCAACTTCATTTATTTAACATAACAAGCACGTTCCAACAATACTTGACCCGATTACAACCCAAAATGGGTACAAACACACTTAAATCCAAACGCCCCTTAAACATTTACTAAAAACACTTGAAACACACTTGACACATCGTTAGACCACCAAACCATTACACGACTTTGACACACATTATAGGACTCATAAAAGAGACTCTCGGGGTACAACATTGACTCGAGCTCGGTATTCTACCTAGCTCCTATGCTTATTATCTCCCGAATCCGCTTCCAAATCCCTATGCTATAATCCAAGCCAAGTTATCCTCATCGCCATTAACCTACAAAACGTTGACAACTAAAAGAATAAGCTTATGCTTAGTAAGTAAAACGATAATCACATAACATCATACTTCAAATCAAACACATAAGCATCACATATCTCCAAACACTTACTTAGCTACTCCACTCTCTAATTCTTGCATAATCACCTAACATCAACTTACCATCACAACCAAATTCACCACTTAGATCCTATTCATCCTAGCACATAAGCACATATCCAATCTCTTATCACTAACCACAAAACATACATAACACATACATGTTAGACATCCATATAATACATGCCATCATCATTTTACTTACCTTGGTCCAAGCTAAACAACATCAAGAACATCATCAACAATACAATCTTCCATCATCATCATCATCCTTCATAACTAATCAAGACCTAATAACATAATAATCAAATACATAAACAAGGGTTAACAAAACCCATTAAACAAATTCATCTTTCTTACCAAATCATCATATGATCACACCTAGATCATATGATGATATCCCACTTTCCTACTCATCTACAACTTCACTAAAACAAGATAATAGATTACTTACTTGCATAAGATCATAACTAAGGAAGGCCATAAACACTAGGACTTGATCATCTTCATCTTCCTCATCTCCTCTAAATCACCATCTCACTTTTTTCCCTCTCTTTTTCCTTCACTAAGAACCGGTCTTCACCTTCTCAATAATTGTGGATATCTCTAGAATTAGCTAGTTAATACTAGTTAGGTGGATCTTTGGGCTTTTGGCAAGAATGGTCCCTCAAGTCCCTTTCTTCTTATTTTAGCCACAACTAACTTATAACACATAATTATCACTTGACAACTTAGGCCCTTCTAGTTTATACATCATATTTTATATCACTACATTAGTCATACTTTGACTATTAATTTGACCATCGGGTTTGACTTCCACATAACTTTGTTGACCAACCAATTACATCCAACCTTAGCATATTTCATCTAGGGTGGGGCCTACTCGTAACCGGGATACGGGTCTAACAATTCTACCCCCCTTATTTAGATTTCGTCCCCGAAATCTGTCATTCTTTTCTAGCCTACACTTAGTCACCTAACTCATCTCATTCCTAACACCTTAATCCCTAGTTACTTAGTTCAACGACCTAAGTGATCTTGCAATTTTACGCATACTATAACATATCACATGCCCTAATCCACATTACTCCCGCTTACTTCTATACCACACAACTCCTGCTTAGATTTTACATAATACAAAACATACTTATTACAACTATCCATCATTCGAATCCACTCTATTATCGTTACTTCACAATCCCACTTGCTTTACCCTCTACCCCCATTCTTTGACACTTGCTACTTAAGAACTCGCACTATTTGGCTTTACATGATCACACCCGGCTAATACGTTCACATTCTTTTATCTTCATTCATCATCTTTTGCACCACACCGCAAGGCCCATCCTATCATCATTACAATTTCTCTATCCCATCAAGGTCCTTCTAAGTCTCAACTAAAGCCATGGTCAAATTCTAATCCTCCTATCTTAGTCCTTAAAATTTCTACAAATTCTAAACTCTCGCTTTCTACTTCTCTAATCCTACTCGTGCCGTGTCGGCAACACATAGCCAACTCGTTTATAATTCCTCATTTACATGGAGAGGCGTCCCAATCGATGTAAATCAAGAAATATAAACTCATGGTTATGCACTCCCGACATAACACTACGACTCCTAATTCCCAATCTAGCCTTTATTATTTTATCATTTTCTTTTTATATTTCATTTGATATTTAAATTCTTCTATTTTCTAGCTTGGATCCGCTTTACTTTAACATTTTCCCCGAAAGGACTTTCACACATGCCAAGGATGTAGGCAATCATTGCCTGTGAAGGCAATGCATTTTTATCCCGAAAGATCTTTAACATTCATCCTGAAGGATTCCTTAACATTCCTTTACTTGGTCATCCCGATGGATACCACATTTAACATTCATCCCGAAGGATCATTACATTCATCACTTTACCACTTTCACATTTTAACATCGGATCCAAGCCATAAGCACCACAAACACACATTATTACATTCGTTTATTATAGTAATTACCGCTAATCGCCTTAGTAGTAATATGATAATTTTAGAACAACGCCTTTATCTCATACACACTCCTTACAGTTTTAACCCGCCTTAGTTATTTTCACATCTTTACTTTACCTCTTGCATTCTTAGCCTTCGTTAATCATTTTCACATTCTTACTTCACATTTTAGTCCACTCGACTGATTTACATCTAGACTTCTCACATTTTACCAACTGTAACTCATGCATTCATTATAGTGATTACAGCGCTGTAATATGATAATTTCAAGACAACGTCTTTATTCTCACACATACTCCTCTCATTCTTTCTTACGTTTTTAATCCATCACATTTTTAATTCCATATCTTATCTCTCTTCTTTTAGTCTCACTCGCTTCCTTTACATATAGATCTTACATAGATCGTCAACTACAACACGTTCATTATTTATTAATAACTACAGCTAATCGCCTTAGCCGTAGTATAATTATTTCATGACAACACCTTAGCTTCATAGATGTTCATCTCATTTTAGCTAGTATTACTTAAGAAATTTCGCTCTATTTCATTATTTACTCAACTCCTATGCCTTTTTCTTAATTTGTAACTAAGTTCATCACAAACTTATTATATATATATATATATATATATATATATATATATATATATATATATATATATATATATATATATATATATATATTTTATTTCATTTCTTCACCACACACATTCAACGTTACCACACATTCATAATCATGCTCCTAATACTTGACTCTCTACTAACCCACCTCTAATACCTCATTAAGGATCATCACACTAAGTATAAATGCTCACAAGGCCATGCTTTGGTCACCACTATCATATAAGTTACGCACTTTCATTTTTAGTCACATTTCTTATAACCCACCACACAACTTACTACACCTATTCGCCCTCGCTAACTACCAAAGCACACAATTACATAATCATATAATAATTACCGAGACAGCCCGAGGTGCACGGTAATCCTATCACTCACACGTCAAGTCTCCCATGCCATATATCACATAAGACACATCCCTAAGTCCCCATCATACTACCCATATAACGATCACATCATTCGTTTCAAACTCTACATCCACATCCTATAACTCACAAACTATTAGCCCGTCTATCTCAAACTTAACTTAACGCGTCTACGAGTGGTTTAAGTCTAGGCAACCTAAAGGAAACCTAATTCACTTAAACCGAGGCTTTGATACCAAGTTGTAACACCCCGTGCCCGCTTATACCAAAAACTTAAACTTTTGACGCGGAAACGCTTGACTAAAACGGACATCTGGTCACTCTTTTGACCACTGACAAAAATCTATAAACTTTTAGCCCTTGAGACTATTTTTAAATGAAAGTAGACTCAAATAGCTTCAAAACGATAGGTCATACGACCCATTTCGACTTACGGATTAAAAGATATGATTTTTCGAAAACTGCCCAACTAACCGTGACGCCGTCAGAAAAATGGTGACGCCGTCAGACCTTGACGGGCCAGAGGATTTTTGGACGATTAAAAGGGGACGCCGTCAAGAAGGCCATCAAGAACAAATCTGCAGTTTTCACCACTAAAAAACCCATTTTGACCCATTTCATGACATCAAACTACTTATACCACTTCCGTTTTACACCAAACTTGACCAACTTCATTTATTTAACATAACAAGCACGTTCCAACAATACTTGACCCGATTACAACCCAAAATGGGTACAAACACACTTAAATCCAAACGCCCCTTAAACATTTACTAAAAACACTTGAAACACACTTGACACATCGTTAGACCACCAAACCATTACACGACTTTGACACACATTATAGGACTCATAAAAGAGACTCTCGGGGGTACAACATTGACTCGAGCTCGGTATTCTACCTAGCTCCTATGCTTATTATCTCCCGAATCCGCTTCCAAATCCCTATGCTATAATCCAAGCCAAGTTATCCTCATCGCCATTAACCTACAAAACGTTGACAACTAAAAGAATAAGCTTACGCTTAGTAAGTAAAACGATAATCACATAACATCATACTTCAAATCAAACACATAAGCATCACATATCTCCAAACACTTACTTAGCTACTCCACTCTCTAATTCTTGCATAATCACCTAACATCAACTTACCATCACAACCAAATTCACCACTTAGATCCTATTCATCCTAGCACATAAGCACATATCCAATCTCTTATCACTAACCACAAAACATACATAACACATACATGTTAGACATCCATATAATACATGCCATCATCATTTTACTTACCTTGGTCCAAGCTAAACAACATCAAGAACATCATCAACAATACAATCTTCCATCATCATCATCATCCTTCATAACTAATCAAGACCTAATAACATAATAATCAAATACATAAACAAGGGTTAACAAAACCCATTAAACAAATTCATCTTTCTTACCAAATCATCATATGATCACACCTAGATCATATGATGATATCCCACTTTCCTACTCATCTACAACTTCACTAAAACAAGATAATAGATTACTTACTTGCATAAGATCATAACTAAGGAAGGCCATAAACACTAGGACTTGATCATCTTCATCTTCCTCATCTCCTCTAAATCACCATCTCACTTTTTTCCCTCTCTTTTTCCTTCACTAAGAACCGGTCTTCACCTTCTCAATAATTGTGGATATCTCTAGAATTAGCTAGTTAATACTAGTTAGGTGGATCTTTGGGCTTTTGGCAAGAATGGTCCCTCAAGTCCCTTTCTTCTTATTTTAGCCACAACTAACTTATAACACATAATTATCACTTGACAACTTAGGCCCTTCTAGTTTATACATCATATTTTATATCACTACATTAGTCATACTTTGACTATTAATTTGACCATCGGGTTTGACTTCCACATAACTTTGTTGACCAACCAATTACATCCAACCTTAGCATATTTCATCTAGGGTGGGGCCTACTCGTAACCGGGATACGGGTCTAACAACACATAACACTCATGACCAGAGTTTTTGTACTATGGGACAACTAATAACTATTATGGGCCTTATTTTCCGCATTTCATAATTATGTAAAATTTATGTTTTAAATAATGTAACTTTTAAAACGGATTAGATAATTCGTTCTCTATTACTTATGTTGTGATCCAAATACGTAGCACCCCGGATATCCTTTCTGCTGCGATCTTATTTGGGGGTGATACATGATTTCCCTCACCTTTTAGGTTTATGCTCTCTCGGCTTCGGCCCGTCTTTGAACAATTTTTGTTTATGTTTTTTTGGCTTCGGCCCTATGCTACGTATGCTAGCATAATTAATATCTATTGGTGAGGGACGGTATCCCGCTTTTGTTATCATGCTTCTCTTCTCTTACGTTGTTTGTCAACGCTATTATACAACCTAAGGCTATAGTAGATAGATAGCCTTATTGTGTGTATTTTGAACCAAGATTTTAGCAACCGTATAATTTAATTGCGGAAAGAGGGTTGCGACCCACTCCGTCTTTGCCCTTAAGGTACATAGGGCTTGGAATACCCTAAGACCTTTAGGAAAGTTAATGTGAATTGTAATGGATGTTGTTATTATACAAGACTTATGTGTCTTGAATCATCCTTCGACATTGAAACTTGTAAATTGCTTGGCTGAACAAATCTTTGTTGTATAGAACGAAACAAGAGATTTGAGGGAAATGCGTTATATCATTAATTGGGTAGGGAGGATTACATCATTTGAAGAAATGAAAACTAAGACGCCTACCATTAATGCTTCTTTCCCCAAATGAGAAGAATGCAATACATGAATTGAAAACAGATAAAAGTAAGTTTTACAACTATGTAGATGGAATCAGGTTATGTAATTATACTGGCAGTGTTGAGGCTCTGTAATTGTGTCTACATAGACACATATAAATCATGTGAACAGAGGCTACACTCTGTAGTTATGCTGACAGAGACTTATGTCAGCATATGTGATGCTCTGTAGTCATATAGACAAAGGCTTATGTCACCATATGTGAGGCTCTGTCATCTTAAAATATGAGATAATAGTATATAAGTTCCACGATAAAGTTTGTTACCATCTAGTGCACAAATGTGAGTCTCTGTCATCTCGATAGAGCGTGTATGAAATACCTTGTCAAAAGAGGCTTTGTCTACAATGGACTTATCGTCACGGGTGACACGGTAAAGCATGGTAGAAAGTTACTTAAGGCTTATTCACGGACACCATGTATTCAATATGCATGGATTGTGTTTTACGCTAAAGGCAACATGAAAGCTCTAACCGAGGTTCTAGGAACATAAGTTATCCTCTATCAATGATGTACGATCTCCCATGATCATTGTGTCATATACAGAGATTCATTTAAATATGGTTTATGGTGTTCTTAATAAACATTAATAGCTTCATATGTAGATAATATGCATTGTAGTAAAACAGAGGCAATATAGTGTATTAGTTTCATAGGAGACATACCAGATTGGCAAAGGGTATCCTCTGTAGTTAATGTACGGTCTATGTTCACCTTGTGGTAAACATTTAGTGAAGGAAGGTTCTGGCCCAACTTGAGTGTACCATTATGTGTCCCAATTCCTTAAATGAACCTTTACGAAGGTTACAACGGAGGTTGCCACGGAGACTGGAACAGAGGGCTGCTGATTTCGAGCCTTCTTCTTAGGAAAACCCCTGACAGAGACTGCGACAAAGACTTCTTCTTATAATAAACCCGAACAGAGGTTACGACAGAGGCTGTTGCGGATGCTGCGACAGAGGTTACGAAAATTGCACAGAGGCTACAGTTTCAGCCATTCCTCTTAAAACAAACCACAACAAAGGCTCATACGAAGGTTATTGAGTTTGAAACTTCTTTGTAAAATGAACCCAAATAGAGGCCCATATGAAGGTTGTTGAATTTGAACCTTCTTTATAAAACGAACCCAAAATAGAGGATCCTACGAAGGTTATTGAATTTGAACCTTCTTCGTAAAATGAACCCAAACAGAGGCCCATATGAAGGTTGTTGAATTTGAACCCTCTTTACAAAATGAACCCAAAACAGAGGCTCCTACGAAGGTTATTGAACCTTCTCTCCAAAACAGACCATAACAGAGGTCACAACAGAGGCTGTTGTGTTTAAACCCGACAAAGGGTGTTAAAATGGTAAACATAAAGTTTGTGGTTGGAGGAAAATCTCGTGATTAGAGATAAAAGTGAAGATTTCAGTGGTGTTTCCATGTGGTAACAAGGATGTAGGGAATTCAATTGAATTCGACCGTTATTTATGGAAAACGGTTATTTGACTCGGAAAAATGAGACTTATTTTTGCGGGTCCCACGGATGGCGCCACTGATTATAAAATAAAGTACACATATCAGGCCGTCAATGGTGATTGACGGAATTAGGGGTGATGGTGGTGATGCCGAGTGCATGATAACCTAAATATAAGAAATAGAATACACTACGTTAGACAGAGCGCGGGGGGAAGCCCCCGCGAACCGCCTCCGTTGTGAGAATCAGTCATGGTGATTATGCCATGAAAGTATTGAGGTGGAGAAGATGATATCTCTTGGGTTAAGTTAGGTTGCATACCTATGTGATGACTTCATTGTTTATAGGCATAATAATCTGACAGAGCAGTTACAGAGGATGTGTGGAGGTAGTTACAGAGGTCATGACAGTTACAGAGATCATGGCTGAAATCATGGCTATTGACCAGATCTTCTTTGACTAGTTCTGTTTGACGAGTTATGTTTGACCTTTAGGCTTCAACCTTGTCGAAGGTGAGGCTCCGAACCGTGACGGAGGCCAGGCTCCAAACCGTGACGGAGGCCAGGCTCCGAACCAAGACAGAGGCCAGGTTCCGAACCTCGACAGAGGTTAGACACTATGAGTGCTTTGGGTGAAGATTGGCGGATTCCCTTGCGGTAGCCATTGTGAATGACTTTACGCCAACATTATGTGTACGACGAAGGCGTAGGCTTCGTCCTTTAGGAGGGTACATCATCACCCTTTGTACGAATGGTAAGCTACGTACCAGAGTGACGGTAATGCTCGTTAGTAGAGCGGAGGGTACGTCATCACTATGGTAATGGGTCTAGATGGGTACTTTTCTGGTATGGTGAATTTAGGATGCCAATACAAAAACTTTTTTAACCCTACATGTTAGTGCAAGCAGTCTCGTTGGGGAGATTGTTAGTGCAAGCAATCTCGTTTGTTTTGATTGATGACAAACATGTAACTTGATACATAACGTAAAATGTACAAGTTACTTGTAATCTTATTTTGTCTCAACATACATCCAACACCTCTCGACTTCTCGAGTCCTCGTATGATACAACACAGGTTCGTACATGTTTGTTATGTGGCATTATGATCAAACCATTAACGAACCATTTAGAATGTTTAAAATACGGCTAGGTCATTAAGTATTTTAATTCTACTTAGAACCTCATTTCACACTCTGCATATACAAGTACTTTTACTTGTACATCATGTTTCCTAAGATTAATAGGATAAGTACAATTTAGGTGTCGAACTAACATGATACAAATTGGTAAACATATATTAGTTAAGCTAGTATATATACATAGGACATAAATTTATACATTTACATTATTTACATTTTAAGAATTAAAATGGAAATATGTTCATGACATCATTGCATACATCATTTAGATAACTTGTAGATTTAGAAAGATATTTTGGGAAGATCTTGAAGCAATATAGTTGACTTTGTAAGATCTTGGCAAGATATGAAAAGATATGGAAAGATCTTGGAAAGATCTTGGATAGATTTCATGTAAGATTTGATTTTTTAAAGATCTTGGAAATAGTCTCAACCTATCTAACTTTTGTTTGGTGTGTATTATGTGTTATATGTGGTATATATGTGGTATATGAGCGGTATATGTACGTGTGTTAGCACTAAATCCCTTGGTGTGAGATTTTCGTCATGTTTGAGTAGCGTTGAATTTTGGGATAAGTTCATTTTGATCGCCTTGGTGGTGTAGAAATGACTTGTGTAGTTTTGGTGTTTTGTGATTTTGCGTAACAAGTCTCCGTTCAAAATTTTGAGCGTTAGTAAGTTACATGGAGGTTGTTTTTATGGGTTATATTAAATATAAGTGTGAAAATCTATTTTTGGAAACTTTATTTTGAAAATGATATTTTTCCGGGTTGTCGTAAAAACGAAAGTTTATCGCGTAAGGTGTTGAGTTTGGTATATGGTTTTTATAAAATATCATGAGTACAAGGTTTTAAGTGTAATAATTAAATTTAATAAAAAATAATAATATATATATATATATAAGTCGGCCGAATATTAAGGATTTAGGGAATTAGGAAACCAAATTTGATACCAAATAAACTTACATAATTAATAGTTATCTAGAATAATCCATAGAGCACTATAAATACAAAACCAAAACAACCCTAATCACCCTATTGCAATTTTCGGCCAAGCAAGGAAAAAGGGAAGAAGAGAAATTTTTTTTTAGGGTTTTCATCTTTCAAGAATTAAGGTATAATCTTTAATACTTATGCTTAATTAATTTTTATAATTCATGTAGCAATAATATGATGGATTAGGGTTTATGTTAAAATCTGTAAATTATTATTATAAAACATATTGGGATCATTAATTAGTAATGTTATGCTGATTGGTGAAGAGATTAGGGTTTAAAACTTGATAATTAATGAGTTAAGATTCTGACAGAATATTAAGGCTGTAGAGATTCGATGATATTTAATAGATGAATATAAGTTAGATCACGAATTTTATGTCTAAATTGTAGTTCAGAGAAAGAGATTTCCAAAAAGTCCGACCACGAGTGTTTTCGAGGTCGGGAAGTCAGTCAAACGAATTTTATGAGTTATGGTATCAAAACAGTTAAACCAGGACAGATTTAGGTTAGAAGTATTGAGATCAAAAGTGGTTTAAAAAGTGTAGTTTATGTTAGCCCTTCTGTGGGAAGTGAGTTCTATATTACGTTTGACTTCCACGTGAAAATTAGATGATAATAAGTTGTGCGAATACGTCTAAGAGGTCAAAACTTTTTGGTGTGCGTTCAGATCCGAATCTGGATAGTTGCCATGTTTGATTTTTCATTGGGTACTTGTGTATGTTTTTGGTGCATGGCCTTCTGGGAGAAGCTTTTATGCTCATGAAGGATCATGGTGATTTTTTTTTTGTGAGTTGTGGATAATTTTTGGTCATGATTTTATGTAGGTGAAAGTACCTTAAAAATTTGCGTTTTCTGAAAGGTTTTATTTAAGGGATTTAGTGAGTATAAGTGTTTGGTAGTGATTAGTATGGAGTCTAGGTAATCCATGGTGGGTTATATGAACCTTAGACATCCATCATATATGTGTTACATGTACTATAGCTTTTAGCTTGGTCGCGTGTAATGTGGTATTGTTTTGTTTGTATAGATTTGTGTGTGGATAATTTGGAAGCTGCAAGGTTGAGGTGAGTTCATAGTCCCAATTTTTACTTTGTTTTTAACTTGGGGTGGAGATGATGCTTGTGATAAATTATTTTGAGTTACTGTGATTATGTGGTTATAAAATGCATGGACTTGTAAAGGTTATTATATGTATACTGCGTGTTGTGTGGTGATTCTGTGTGGTCCATTTGGAGGGTAGCTTTGCTCCCATTATTCCATTTGGAGAGTAGCAAGTCCTAGTGGCTCTACTCACTATTATTCTATGTGGTCCGGCTGGAGGGTATTAATTTACCCATTATCTTGGATCGGTGGGCGCGTTCCGTCCCAATTGTGGTGATATTTGGATCGGTGGGCACGTTCCGTCCCAATTTATACTTGGATCGGTGGGCACGTTCCGTCCCAATTGCATGCTAGTTGTGTGATAGCTATTTTACTGTCCTGCTATGTTTTGTAATCACAGTGAACTATTATCGGAGAAATATTTTGTGTGTCTTAAACCTATGAATCTCACCAACATTATGTTGACGTTTTTAAGCATCATTTTCAGGTGAGCATTCTAAGGCTAAGGTAGAAGGACGTGACTAGAAGAGACTAGTTTGCATTTGAGGATGACTATCTTAAGTTTTAATTGGAATAAGTTGGATTTTTGTTTGCGATACTTGAACGTCTTTCATTTTTACTTTATGTTTTAATGAAGATACCTATGGAGATTGTTTTTGGTTATTTTATTTTTGGGGTATCGTTACGACACTTTGTGTCTGTACCTTGTTTTATTTATTTGCATGTATTAATTCTCTATATAGACGCCATGTGTTGTGATGATATCCATGATGTTGCACTCGCGTTTCTGCCATTGGTGAGGTGTGACAGATTGGTATCAGAGCCAGGCTATAGAGAATTAGGTGGTTGAACCTAGACTATAACCTAGGAGTCCCTCATATAGTTTCATTTAGGGTCTATATATAAGTATGATCACTTATATGATTATTTTTCCTAAATTTACGAGTTGTTTTCTGGCGATTTTTGGATCACTATTTTGTCCCCTATCTTTAGTATTGTATAAGTCACTTTAGCATGTCACCTTCCTCGCGTAAGAAGTTCCGTTGGGCTATCATTTTGCTACCGGTTGTAAGGGAAGTAGTAGGATGAAGCGGGATAACCGCAGAATCCGAGTTCCTGCCAGCATAAATCTATGTTCAGATAAGGACGGGATGTATATGGAAAACATTGATGGAGAAGAAGTGGAGAGGTTTGCAACCACGATGACTGTTGGAGATGGAGCCGTTACCAAGTACTCTGGGAAGTGTCCTCACTTCTCATATGAAGGAAAGGTGGTTCTGTTTAAACCTCGTGAGTTGTATGTACTTATGGATCATGCGGAATTGGAAGAAAGAAACAGGAATGGGTGGTTAAGTAAAGATGAAGGGGAGTTAGGATGGAATGACGAGGATTCAGATCTGGAGTCCGCAGCAGGAAGTAAGTTCAACCGATCTGAGTGGGGAGGCAAGTGCGAGAGTGGAGTTTGAGCCATTGTGCGACGTCTTTTGTTTTGTGTCATGTTTTGGAATTCTTATATTGTCTTTTGCCGTCTGGAGCCATGCTGGAACACGATTACTCCTGAATATTGGATCGGTTTTATCCAAGTGGTTTTGATTATGGAGTTAAAGTGGTCGTTGGAATTGTTCCATGATCGTTGGAAATTGTTCCATGTGAGATGATTGTTTGCATGAAGTGTGGTCATAGGAGGAAGTACACTTATGGAAGGGAGCATAGATAATTATGGTGGCCAACATAATTATACATGCTTCACAACACAAGTGGACTTGCAAGTATGATAGCATGGATTGTGTTGTGTATTAGGTGTTATGTGTTATATGTGCGTTATCATTGAGATGTGTGGTTTTGGAAGTAAGTATGCGTGTGGAATAGGCCTTATAACTATGGTCGCGAACATGATTATAAGGGTATCACACACGTGGACTTGTGACCATGATTACATTGATTGATGTTTGTTGTTATATGTTGTGGTAGATGATATGTGATATCATGTTGGTGATGGTTGTATGGTTAGAGATGTATCCTCTTAACCGTTTGGGAAATCGTTGTATGTGGGAGTGTGTGGGTGGTAAGATTCCATTCTACCTATCATATGCTGATACCTCGATTATCTGTTGGTACTAATGTTGTGATATTTAAGTTGGTTCGCTTGCTAGACTATTGAATGATGAGCCTAGTTAACTTAGACCTAGTATTGTGATTGAAATAGCTAGCGGTAGGGAAGTAGAAGTTGACAAGATTATTCGTGGGTGTACAATAGTGTTAGAGGGTATCTCGTTTATGATTGATTTGATACCTTTTGGGCATGGGAGTTTTGATGTGGTGATAGGGATGAGTTGGTTGTCTAAGCATAAGGTCGAGGTTATATGCCACGAAAAGGTAGTTCGTATTCCTTTAGAGAGTGGTGTTATACTTCGAATACAAGGAGAATGCGTAGGGAGTAAGTTGAAGTCCCTTAGGAATGCAAAAGCCAAAGAACTTAAAATAGTAGAGATTCCTGTGGTATGTGAGTTTCCGGGCATTTTTCCTGAAGATTTGTCAGGATTGCCTCCAATCCGTCAAGTTGAATTTCGTATTGAATTGATTCCTGGAGCGGCACCTGTGGCGAAATTCCCATATCGTTTGGCACCCTCTGAGATGCAGGAGTTGGCAGCGCAGTTGCAAGAACTTCAGGATAAAGGGTTTATCCGACCTAGTCACTCTCCGTGGAGAGCACCTGTGTTATTTGTTAAGAAGAAGGATGGTTCGTTCTGGATGTGTATTGACTATCGGGAATTGAACAAGTTAACTGTTAAAAATCGGTATCCTCTTCCTCGAATCGATGATCTCTTTGATCAGCTACAAGGTTCTCGATTTTTCTCGAAGATAGATCTACGTTCAGGGTATCATCAGTTGAGAGTGCATGAGGAGGATATTCATAAGACTGCTTTTAGGACTCGTTATGGACACTTTGAGTTCACGGTTATGCCATTTGGGTTGACAAATGCACCTGCGGTATTCATGGATTTGATGAATCGCGTTTGCAAGCCTTATTTGGATAAATTCGTGATTGTGTTCATTGACGACATTCTAATTTACTCTAAGTCGAAGGAGGAGCATGGAGAACATTTGAAGTTGATACTTGGATTACTGGAGAAAGAGAAGCTGTACGCCAAGTTCTCAAAATGTGAGTTTTGGCTTGAGGAGGTACATTTTCTTGGATATGTGGTAAATAGTGAAGGAATACATGTAGATCCTAGTAAGATATAAGCGGTCAAGAACTGGAAGGCTCCTACGACGCCGTCCGAAATACGCTCATTCTTAGGATTGGCAGGATATTACCGAAGATTTATAGCGAATTTTTCGAAGATTGCTAAACCCTTTACCTCGTTGACTCAGAAGAACAAGAAGTATGTTTGGGGTGAAGAGCAGGAGGTGGCTTTTCAGTCACTAAAGAATAGTTTGTGTAATGCACCTATTCTGACGTTACCTGATGGGCCAGATGATTTTGTTGTGTATTGTGATGCATCGAATCAAGGGTTTGGGTGTGTGCTAATGCAGAGGGGTAAGGTGATAGCTTATGCATCCCGACAACTCAAGATTCATGAGAAGAATTATACCACTCATGATTTAGAGCTTGGTGCGGTAGTATTTGCTCTCAAGAATTGGCGACATTATCTGTATGGCACAAAGAGTGTTGTTTATACAGATCATAAGAGTCTTCAGCATATCTTCAGTCAGAAGGAGCTGAACATGCGACAAAGAAGGTGGATTGAATTGTTTAGTGATTATGATTGCGAGATCCGCTATCATCCTGGAAAGGAAAATATGGTAGCTGATGCTTTAAGCAGGAAGGAAAGAATTAAGCCTAAGCGTGTACGAGCGATGTGCATGACATTGCAATCGGGAATTAAGGGTAAGATATTGGCAGCGCAAGAGGAAGCTCTTAAGGATGAGAATGCGACGGCTGAGATGTTTCGGGGCTTGGATCAGCAAATGGAGAAAAAAGAGGATGGTAGACTGTATTTCTTAGATAGAATATGAGTTCCATCGGTAGGAGGTGTAAGGAAGTTGATCATGGATGAGGCTCATAAGACGAGATACTCGATTCTACCAGGATCGGACAAGATGTATTATGATCTTAGAGATGCTTACTGGTGGCCGGGAATGAAGAGGGAAATAGCTGAATATGTTAACCAATGTTTGACTTGTTTGAAAGTTAAAGCTGAACATCAGAAACCCTCTGGGTTGTTACAACAGCCGCCGATTCCTGAGTGGAAATGGGAGAGAATAACAATGGATTTTATTACTAAGTTGCCTAGAACAAGTAATGGACATGACACGATATGGGTCATAGTGGACAGGCTGACGAAGTCTGCACATTTTCTGGCCATTCGTGAGGATTATAAGATGGAGAAGCTTGCGAGAATTTATATTAATGAGATTGTGGCGAGATATGGTGTGCCTGTGTCGATTATCTCTGATCGCGATAGTAGGTTTACTTCGCGGTTCTGGCAGTCGTTGCAAAAGGCGTTGGATACGCGTTTGGATATGAGCACTGCTTATCATCCACAGACTGATGGGCAAAGTGAGCGAACGATTCAGACTTTGGAGGATTTACTTAGAGCGTGTGCTATTGATTTTGGAGGAAGCTGGGATACTCATTTGACTTTGGCTGATTTTTCCTATAACAACAGCTATCATTCCAGTATTAGATGTGCACCATTTGAAATGTTATATGGGAGGAAGTGTAGATCACCTATTCTATGGGCAGAGGTTGGAACAAGCCAACTAATTGGTCCTGAACTAGTGCAAGAGACTATGGATAAGGTGTTTCAGATTAAGGAAAGACTTAAGGTAGCAAGAGATCGCCAAAAGAGTTATGCGGATAATCGCCGTAAGCCCTTGGAGTTTAGTGTTGGTGATCTTGTGATGTTGAAAGTGTCTCCTTGGAAAGATGTTGTGCATTTTGGTAAGAAAGGCAAATTAGCACCAAGGTATGTAGGACCGTTTGAAATTACGGAGACGATTGGACTTGTGGCATATCGGTTGAGATTGCCTGAGGAATTAAGTAGTGTGCATGATACGTTCCACGTATCTAATCTGAAGAAATGTTTGGCGGATGCTAGTTTGCATGTGCCATTAGATGAGATTAAGGTAGATAAGACTCTTCATTTTGTTAAGGAACTTGTTGAGATTATGGATCGAGAGGTCAAGAGTATGAAGCGTGGTAAGATAGCGTTGGTGAAGGTACGTTGGAATTCCAAACGTGGTCCTGAGTTTACTTGGGAACGTGAGGATCAGATGAGGTCTAAGTACCCGAAGTTGTTTGCTGAGAAGGTTGATGAGACGAGCTATTAAATCTCAAGACGCGATTTCCTTAAGTGGGGGATGATGTAACAACCGTGATTTTAGCAGGTTAGTTTGACTAATAGTCTCAACCTATCTAACTTTTGTTTGGTGTGTATTATGTGTTATATGTGGTATATATGTGGTATATGAGCGGTATATGTACGTGTGTTAGCACTAAATCCCTTGGTGTGAGATTTTCGTCATGTTTGATGAGCGTTGAATTTTGGGATAAGTTCATTTTGATCGCCTTGGTGGTGTAGAAATGACTTGTGTAGTTTTGGTGTTTTGTGATTTTGCGTAACAAGTCTCCGTTCAAAATTTTGAGCGTTAGTAAGTTACATGGATGTTGTTTTTATGGGTTATATTAAATATAAGTGTGAAAATCTATTTTTGGAAACTTTATTTTGAAAATGATATTTTTCCGGGTTGTCGTAAAAACGAAAGTTTATCGCGTAAGGTGTTGAGTTTGGTATAGGGTTTTTATAAAATATCAAGGGTACAAGGTTTTAAGTGTAATAATTAAATTTGATAAAATATATATATATATATATATATATATATATATATATATATAAAAGTCGGCCGAATATTAGGGATTTAGGGAATTAGGAAACCAAATTTGATACCAAATAAACTTACCTAATTAATAGTTATCTAGAATAATCTATAGAGCACTATAAATACAAAACCAAAACAACCCTAATCACCCTATTGCAATTTTCGGCCAAGCAAGGAAAAAGAGAAGAAGAGAAAATTTTTTTTAGGGTTTTCATCTTTCAAGAATTAAGGTATAATCTTTAATACTTATGCTTAATTAATTTTTATAATTCATGTAGCAATAATATGATGGATTAGGGTTTATGTTAAAATCTATAAATTATTATTATAAAACATATTGGGATCATTAATTATTAATGTTATGTTGATTGGTGAAGAGATTAGGGTTTAAAACTTGATAATTAATGAGTTAAGATTCTGACAGAATATTAAGGCTGTAGAGATTCGATGATATTTAATAGAGAATATAAGTTAGATCACGAATTTTATGTCTAAATTGTAGTTCAGAGAAAGAGCTTTCCAAAAAGTCCGACCACGAGTGTTTTCGAGGTCGGGAAGTCAGTCAAACGAATTTTATGAGTTATGGTGTCAAAACAGTTAAACCGGGACAGATTTAGGTTAGAAGTATTGAGATCAAAAGTGGTTTAAAAAGTGCAGTTTGGGTTAGCCCTTCTGTGGGAAGTGAGTTCTATATTATGTTTGACTTCCACGTGAAAATTAGATGATAACAAGTTGTGAGAATACGTCTAAGAGGTCAAAACTTTTTGGTGTGCGTTCAGATCCGAATCTGGATAGTTGGCATGTTTGATTTTTCGTTGGGTACTTGTGTATGTTTTTGGTGCATGGCCTTCTGGGAGAAGCTTTTATGCTCATGAAGGATCATGGTGAATTTTTTTTTGTGAGTTGTGGATAATTTTTGGTCGTGATTTTATGTAGATGAAAGTACCCTAAAAATCTGCGTTTTCTGAAAGGTTTTATTTAAGGGATTTAGTGAGTATAAGTGTTTGGTAGTGATTAGTATGGAGTCTTGGTAATCCATGGTGGGTTATATGAACCTTAGACATCCATCATATATGTGTTACATGTACTATAGCTTTTAGCTTTGTCGCGTGTAATGTGGTATTGTTTTGTTTGTATAGATTTGTGTGTGGATAATTTGGAAGCTGCAAGGTTGAGGTGAGTTCATAGTCCCAATTTTTACTTTGTTTTTAACTTGGGATGGAGATGATGCTTGTGATAAATTGTTTTGAGTTACTGTGATTATATGGTTATAAAATGCATGGACTTGTAAAGGTTATTATATGTATACTGCGTGTTGTGTGGTGATTCTGTGTGGTCCATTTGGAGGGTAGCTTTGCTCCCATTATTCCATTTGGAGAGTAGCTAGTCCTAGTGGCTCTACTCACTATTATTCTGTGTGGTCCGGTCGGAGGGTATTAATTTACCCATTATCTTGGATCGGTGGGCGCGTACTGTCCCAATTGTGGTGATATTTAGATCGGTGGGCACATTACGTCCCAATTTATACTTGGATCGGTGGGCACGTTCCGTCCCAATTGCATGCTAGTTGTGTGATAGCTATTTTTACTGTCCTGCTATGTTTTGTAATCACAGTGAACTATTATCGGAGAAATATTTTGTGTGTCTTAAACCTATGAATCTCACCAACATTATGTTGACGTTTTTAAGCATCATTTTCAGGTGAGCATTCTAAGGCTAAGGTAGAAGGACGTGACTAGAAGAGACTAGTTTGCATTTGAGGATGACTATCTTAAGTTTTAATTGGAATAAGTTGGATTTTTGTTTGCGATACTAGAACGTCTTTCATTTTTACTTTATGTTTTAATGAAGATACCTATGGAGATTGTTTTTGGTTATTTTATTTTGGGGTATCGTTACGGCACTTTGTGTCTGTACCTTGCTTTATTTATTTACATGTAGTAATTCTCTATATAGACGCCATGTGTTGTGATGATATCAATGATGTTGCACTCGCGTTTCCGCCATTGGCGAGGTGTGACAGTCCCACACACTTTCTCTATATCAAAATACTAGTTTTGTTGAATTTGGTACAGAGACCCGCGGAACCAAATCACATAAAGGACGGACCCCTTGATTTGGTTCCGCCAAATCCGTCTTTATAGTATGTAGTTTTTCTCCAACTTCAAAAATTCATAACTAATTAACCGTAGGTCCGTTGGAGTCGCGCCACCTATCATTTTGAAGGAAATTAAGTCTACTTTCATTTAAAAATAATCTCATGTCCTAAATCTAAATTGAAGTAGGAAAAACAAATCAAATACTATAACCTGTTCAAAATATTAAGTTTCGTTTTGACACAGTAACTTAAACTTTTGAGTCGGGTAATGTAAGTTGGTATCCTTTGAACATTGATATGATTTCTTTTGAAACTAAAGAATTTGGTTTATATAAAGGAAACAAATCAAGCTTGGTATACATCGTCATATTTAAACACAAAGTGACGAAAAGTATATTTTTTATGCTATGTGACTACTTGTTCTAGTTGTTTACATACATGTTGTTTGCTTGTTGATAGGTGTGATTGTACTTGTTTATTTGTAAAACATAAGTGTCTTGCCATGATACTTACTTTCTTGTTTATCAATTGCTTGTTTTATGCATAATAGGACATTTGCTAGATATTATGCAATAAGTTGATAAACTGTGTTTGTTTCACTTATAGACTTAGATATTTTTGTTTGCATATGTTATGTGAAAACCCTGCATAACTTACTTAGGAATGAGAACTAAGTGAAACTAGTTTAGTGTCTTGAAAAGTATTGTCTTGCACAAACTTTAGCTCAAGTGTTAAAATGTGTAAACATGTAGTATCTTTGAAAAAGGTGTTTGGTTCATTTGCTTCTAATAATGATGTTTAATGTATTTGTATTGTCATAGGATAGAAACTTATCTTTGAATGATCATGTGAACTAACCGTGACAATGCAGGACGATAACATTTTGATGTTATCAAGTTTCCGTGTTTAAACCACTGTTTGGCTTAACATCCATTTATGGTAAGTTATTATCATCAGATTGATGTATGTGCAAACGTGTGTTAGAACCTGTGTTTTTGGTTTTAATCAATCACAAATAAGTAGTTGCATACATTTTAGGACAATCTTTGGGAATTGAACGGGTATCGGGGATTTTGACATGTCCTCTGTTAAGAACTTCCATTTGGCGAAAATGGCGGAACCAAATTTATGGTTCCGTCTGTTGAGATCTTTGGCTCCGCCTAAAATCAACTCACGGATTCTGCGGAACCAAAAACTGGGCTCCGCCTTTGTTATAACTTGGTTCCGCCAGAACTAACAGCTAGTTTTTCAAATCTTCGTTTAAATCCCTCACTTAAGATCACTCACTTGTATCACTAGGATTATGTTCACTGATGTTCACTCAAATTAGGATTAGGACATCTCACTTGCAACTATAGGATAATCATCTGTAACCATACTTTCAAATTTCACAAAAAGGATCCAAGATACCTTTCTCCGTAAAGGAAGGAATCCGGAAATTTGTTCCTTGCAGTCCGTAGACCACTGATCATTTATGATAATTACACACATTCACTGCATCCACCTGTCCTTTACTTATCCATTAACTTGATTTGTAAATTGACAACTTCCTAACTAAACCAGACTCACAGTGTGCAAAGATATCACAGATTACAAACCCAACTCATGACTGATATTATCTTGTATTCACGAATGTTGCCTCACTTGGTTAACATGTCATCCTTCAAGACGATTTACATCGAGTCATAACTCACACTTAGGTTATAGATGTAATTATCAAGTCTTGTCATCCTTTTCTCAAAGTAGGATTGACAACTTAAGTATTTCGTCCAAAATATTCAAGTATATCTGACTTACGATTGTAGTCATTAAAAGTCATATCCAAAACAATCAACTCCCAAGTATTTTAACAACGTATGTTAAAACACTTATCGTATCATAACTAGAACATTTGTTCTTCATCCCATCACATTCAGCTCCTAGGTTTCACAAACATAACTAAGCACTTCATCCACTAGTGAATCACAAGAATCAGTATCTATTCTTGTCATTGATGTGTCGCGGGTCGTGCAAGTTTTAAAAATTTATAAACATAATTTATCCAATTCTCTAATCAACACATACAAGCAAGTATACTCGTCCGTGGTAGTAAAGGTGGGTAAGTCAAGATCGTCCCAAGGGAATTGTTGTTTGGGTTTAGTAAAATAAGTTTTAACAAAAAAGGTTGTCAATCCAATTTTGTGTAAGTTCTAAGGCAAGTAAAATCCAATCAATCAAAAACAAATATACTTGTGTGTAATTCCTTGACTAATTGTATAGAGTAATCTACCAAGTTGGGTGTAACTTGTAATGATGCACAACTTAAAATGAGTGATTCACAATCAATGGTTTTTATCATGAGAAATCATCTCTAAGAATTCAATCTCCTAGTTAATTCCTTTCGGCCTAGTTTAACTATTAAGACAATTCTATTAAACTCTTTTTTGTTTGAAAAGCATTTCTTATCTTAAGAATTCCTACGAATCCTTTCGGCCTTTTTCTCGTGATGAAATCGTTTCGAAATCCATTTTAATGAGTTAATATGGTGCTTTTCACACACCATAGTCCATACTAATTCGTGCACTAACTTTTTGGAATAAAAACATAAAGAAAATCCTTTCGGCCTTTGTTAATCTTTAGAACTGTTTTTACCAACTAATTAAGCAAGATTAGATTGTATTTCAACAAACTCATAAAACAAGACATGTTTTCATGCATCACTATGAAATAAGAATACTCCAACAATTGTCACATCATACACACAAGTATAACCAAAATCACTCCATAATAATTATAATCAAACACAAGTAACAAACCATACTTTCATTCATCTTAAAGTAAAAGTAGTTCATAATAACTCAACAAGGAATACCTAATTGTGGAATTACAAGAACTGGAATTGTGGAACTATAGCAATCCACGCTCCTCCAATCGCCTATGATTACACGTAAACAACTCCACACTCGAACACAACTCTTGAGACTCGAACTCAAGGTTCCCTGGACGTTTTCACAGCAATTACAAGCTTTCGAGCAATGATAATAAGTTTAGCAAGGACTTGGTGTAAGCCTTCACTAAGTTTTGGGTGTCACACTTTGTAATCTAGCCTTGGGTCCTTTAAATAAGTGAAGGAACCCTTTCTCCTCAAGCAAAAACGTCCTCTAGTGGTAAATAAGTAGAAAATGATAAGCCACCATGATTATGGGGCTCAAATTCGTCAATAAATGCAACTTTGTAACAGCAGTCTCTTCTAACCGATCGGTTGGATCTCTCGGTAAATTAATATTCTCCCATCCAAATCGGATGCGGGCACCATCCGATCGGATGGGGCCTTCATGAACACACATTTTTTATTTTTCTTTTCTTTTCTCGTTGCGTGCTTGTTCCTTTGTTGTGGCACTACTTCCTTTCATAGAACTTGATCTTTTCTCGATATATGAACATAGAAATCTTGACATTATCAAATCCTTGAATTCTCGTGTGGTTTCTCACTCGTGAATCTTCCAATGTGCATAATCACTTCATTTCTTCATCTTTTTATCATCTTTTCCTGTACTTGGCTATATTTACTTGCATATACACTTTTTCACGATTTAGAAACAAATACACACAAATATAACCAAATATGATGCACAAAACTAATGATAACGTGACTAAAAACATGTTCAATTTGAGCGTTATCAGTCATCTTCAACATTCATGTAACCTAAATACACTTGTACTTTCACCATCATCCCATCACATTCACTTTTGTGATATGTCTCAGGCCTTAAGCTTTAAATCACCCACTATTTATACCAACCAATGGATCATAAGAATTATTCTTCATCCTTGTTGTCTTCAACATCCATAGTACAACAAACTCATACAACATCCCATTGAGTATATTGCTCAAAAAGCCCTTAATCCAACACTCGTTAAACAAACTCAACTAAACTTTACCACCTATAGGATTAGAACCTTCACCATCAAATGAGCATGACGCTCACATTCAATGTTTATCATTGTTTACTAGGTTTAAGTAGTACAAATTTCACAAGTCATCAAAGTATTGGTAATACTTTGTAAACAAACATCTACAAGTTCTATGAACTAGAGCTTCCCCCTCATCGTGTCATACTTGTTTTCATAAGCATGATAATCTTACTTGTTGAAAGATACCATACGTATCTATTTCCTTTCAAGCGTGCATCATAACCAAATCTTGCTCAAACCTTGTGCGTATCCACATCTCTGGAGCATACACAAGATCTATTAAAGTTAGTAACTTTATTTAGATTCTTGTTTCAAAGAACTTTCTTGAGAACATTCTTAACATAGTTCATTATCACACACAAAACACATCTCTTGGTCTTAGATGATCAAATCACTTTCATACTTAAACTCAACTTAAGGGATGTCACCCTTTAGATCATTCAACCTTAGATTCCAAACACAAAGATTAAAATCTGTTGACACATATTTGTCAAATCCCCGTGTATAACATGACATCTTAACTACCTTAGTTTTAATAGAAATAGTTGAGTCTCATTAAGCTAAGTATTGGTGAACTATCGTATTTTATATACTTCGATAGGGAAAAATAGGAATTCCTATCTTTCAGGCATGAGAATGACTACTGGAGAATTTATTGCACTAGAAACTCAATTAAACCTAACGGTTAAATTGCTTCCAGCAGAGAAGTTGGGTATGTGGAATCACCCGTAAAAATGGTCGTGTTTAGCCTAAATTGAGCACCGCTAGTAATAGTCTCATATTCATTCTCCAACTTGAAAAATCTGTATTCCTATACTTGCCTAAAGTAAGTATTAAAATAAGATAATTTATCTTGTCTTAGGAATATTAATCAATCAAGTAGTAGATGTGATTTTTCTTAGTAAAATCACTTGCATTACACATATATGTGTTGATTACATGTTATGTGTTTGATATGTTTAAATGTCTTGATGTTATCATGATAATTATTTGATTGATAGTCAAATGTGTAAACCTTCGAAAGGTTTTGTCTACATGCTTATATATGTTTCATGCTACTAGATGTTTACATGATTTGCAAGATACTTGTTATATGATATTTCTCAAGATTAACATGGTTCTTGTTAACTCACGATATGTCATTGTTAATACATGGTGTTAGATAGCTCCTATCTTTAGTTGAAATTGATTGAGTTTTTTTGTAGGATAGTCTAAATGATGCATGCTTCCTAAATGTCATAATGATTTGCATGAATGTGTAGTCTCACTTCTTTGTCACAATATTTGTTTGCCATGTGTGCACTTTGTCAAAGTGGTTTTGGTATGATGAACATTTAGAAGTCATTTTATTTTACACAAAGATCATTGTGTTAATTAATGGGTAAGTATGCTTAAGTGACTAAGCCTAACTTCAAAACAATTTCACAATGTAGTATCTTAAACAATGTCATGCTATGATTATTTGTCTTGATGCTATGTGGTAACTTTTAGTCTAGTAGTCAAATATGGTGTTTTGTTTAACATCTTTGTCTTATAGGTTGATAACAAATTATTTGTTATCTTACTTTGTTATGCTTATTTTGCATAATTGTTGTCCCTTTATTGCTACTGAGATTAGTATTATGATTATGGGATCCTTTCACTTGCATATTATGTTTAAAGCTAATTGGATTAAGCTTTAGAGGTTTGAAATTTGTGTTTGGGTATCTTTCAATATACCTCTCTCCAAATCGTATTGTTGCTTCCGCTTTCCTAACAACATTTCCATCATCTTTCAGTTAACACAACACACCTCCCATAAGGAAACCACATACCTCATCATGCGATCATCTCACATTGATAGAGAAGAGCTACGTAACTTCAAGGATGAAGTTCTTTGTATGCTAACCAACATCAGCAAAAACATTGCTAACATTCATCGTCATTCCTCATTCGATACATCACACATTATGTTGGATGTCCACCGATTAAGGGGGAGAGAAATTCATTCACATAATTGTCTTTTCGCATTAAAGAACATGTATTCATGTTTCTTACATCCCCAAATACTGACATGTAGGTTCAAACAATTCAGTTAAAACCAGTTCACAAAACCACAAGTTACTCAAACCTTCTTAGCTCAACATCACAGTACATCTTCAAGTGAAAAACACATCATGTGTTTGACAAACCTCTTAAACGAGAAGCATTAAGTCTCATTAGACTTTAACTAGGATTAGTGAAACCAAATCAGTAGCTATAAGTAAATAGACCTTAGCTTGAACCTTCATTTGATCAGAAACAAAGAAATGTGACCAAATTAACTCTGGTCTCACGGCACCCTTCGATAAGAAGATCGGAACCAAAAATTTGGTTCCGCCCAATCCGCGGGTACCTGGTCAGCTTTTAACCATTCAGAAACCAAACAACCTTCTCGTAACCAACGAGTCTAGGATTTTCACCTTAATCTCACAACTTAATTGTCTAGAACACCATCATAGGATCTCATCCTTTTCATTCTTGATACATATCAAGCACGTCATTGTCAGTGCAAACAGAACCATCACTCTCAACACGTTGGTCCAACCAACACTCTCATCATATGATGTCATTTTCATCCGCATATAGGTGTCTAGTATTTTTAATTGTTGTATATGGAATTTCTATTCCTAAGTGATCATTATCGTCACTTTCTCTTATTTCCATTCGAGCATTTAATATGGCACGATTCATCATCTTTGGTAGATGATAATATCATAACCTTAACTATCTTCAATACTCTCATAGCATTTGCTATACATTGGAGTTTCTGAATTCATTGCTTTCATTATAACCACTACCTTCCATCACCTCTTTCACTAATCATCAACCCCATGGATTAGCGAAAAACCTACTTGCATCAACCTTTAGTTATCACTAGTAAACTAACACTAACACTAGCATCACTCACTTTAACTCCACTTCATATCCTCCTCATAGGCATTGTTTTGTAGAATTTTATCATATTATATTCTTGTGATTGTAATTCTGATTAGAAGATTACACACTTTATAATATGGTTTACTAGATAATCACAATATCACAATTGGTATGACATGGTTTGCCAAATAATCATAAGTTCTCTGACTTAAGTTGCTTGTGATTAGATTATTGATATGTTGCATCATATTTTTCCTTGAGATAAAATATATTGCACTAACCATTTCATTGTAGATTCATCAACATATAAACTCAATTGTATATGGCATACTCATCTAAGGATGAAGTTTGTATCGATTAAATATCGTCTTTTATTGTAGGTGCTTCTTAACGTCCTCAAACCAGGAGGAATATTTATCAAGCACTATTATTGCATCGTCTATATACTTGGTCGTATATGACACATATGTCTTAAGACACAGTCTCTATTGTGCTAATTTTTGTTTTGTAGGTTTATCTTGACACTCTAAAGCAAGGGGAGCTTTCGTCAAGCATTTATAGAATACATCATATACACGCATTGTTGTATATCACATACACTAACCTTTATTTTGTAGGATTCTTCATCCTTGGATCATATAAGTTGGTACCCTAGCAACGGGGAGTATTGATCAAGGGGGAGCATATCATGTACTAATCCTTGTTTTGTAGCATTCATAATCCTTACATCATATACGTTGGTACCCTAGCAACGGGGAGTATTGATTAAGGGGGAGCTACAGTCAAGGGGGAGCATGCTCGCATTCTTAAGAATTCTCATTCTTCGACACACTTTTGTGTTTCGACAAAAAGGAGAAGATAGTCCAACATGGCTTATCCATGTGTATCGTTGGCTATATGCATTTCATTCATCATGCATTTTTCATATATCTTTTTATGTTGCACACCACTAACCTTGATGTAGGTTAAGGATCTAAATTTGATCCATGGATCCGCTAACAACCTAGGGGACGCAACAACCATAGGAGATTGGCGTAGTCTATTTAACTTCACTAGGGATGATGCAAGCTCGCCATTTTGGGGAGAAATCAAGTTAACTCCAAGGACACACCCTTTTTGTTTCGACAAAAGGGGGAGAAAGGTGTAAACGGAGAAGGTAATGTAAAGGTAGTACGGACACAAGTAACTTTTTGCATTTTACTTTCTATCACGTTTACATATTTTGTCATCATCAAAAAGGGGGAGATTGTTAGTGCAAGCAGTCTCGTTGGGGAGATTGTTAGTGCAAGCAATCTCGTTTGTTTTGATTGATGACAAACATGTAACTTGATACATAACGTAAAATGTACAAGTTACTTGTAATCTTATTTTGTCTCAACATACATCCAACACCTCTCGACTTCTCGAGTCCTCGTATGATACAACACAGGTTCGTACATGTTTGTTATGTGGCATTATGATCAAACCCTTAACGAACCATTTAGAATGTTTAAAATACGGCTAGGTCATTAAGTATTTTAATTCTACTTAGAACCTTATTTCACACTCTGCATATACAAGTACTTTTACTTGTACATCATATTTCCTAAGATTAATAGGATAAGTACACTTTAGGTTTCGAACTAACATGATACAAATTGGTAAACATATATTAGTTAAGCTAGTATATACATAGGACATACATTTATACATTTACATTGAAGGCTTTCTATCAATGGAAGTTTATTTAGATTAGTCATTCATATCCATGACCCATTTATGTCATGGATCATCATTGTAATCTATTTATACCAGATTAGGTGATTTACGTGTTTATGCCATAAAACACAAGGTTTCTATGTTGGGCCATAAAACATAGCGGGAGTGGTTGTACCCTTGTAAAAGAATTCGGTATCTAGCTTAGTACCGGAAAAAGAATAAGCGACGACGGGAGTGGTTGTACCCTTGTAAAAGAACTCGACATCTAGCTTAGTGTCGGAAATTGTATAGGCGACGTTAGGTTGGTTCTACCTCGAACTAGAACCCGGTATTTAGCTTTGTACCGGAAAAAGTGTAAGCGACGATTGTAAGGTTTTCTCCGCCGAGAAGGGAGCTTGTTGATCTAGTGAAGTAACTCTCGAGTTGGGTACTCGGGGAGTGGAGTAGGGTGGAGAGGAGCTCCATGACCGAACCACTATAAATCATCGTGTTCGGTTTGCGCTTTCTTTTACTTACTACTTCACTTTTATGTTTGCTTTATATGTTTGTTTGTGTTGTTATACTTGTTTGACAACTTGCTTAAGTATATGTTAGTCATAAACTACAAGTGACATCTTTCATATTAGAACAATCCAAATTGGAAATTTGATAAAACAAGTTTTAAGTTTTTAAAACGGGAACGTATTCACCCCCTCTACGCTTTCACACTACACAAAGCTGAAAACTCTTTTTTAGGATATGTTTGGATAATTTAATTGTGTTTTGATGGTACAATAACACAATAAGCACTTGTTAAGTTAATAATCTGTAACTTATAAAAACTGAATTTGACACATTTAACCCACTTGATTCGTTTCGCTTCTAATATAACCAAAATCAACCAATTTATTAGTATATGGGTCACAATTACCAACTCCACACACACAACTACAACAACAATTTATACAAACAAACAACCCTTAATATCAATAGACTAAAACACAATCATTGCTTATGCATCTGTCCAAACAATCGCTAAATTAATGTTGTCCAAACAACACTATAATAAATTTTGTCCAAACAGCCTTTGAAAATATTTATTACAATACTTTGTTTCCAATAAGACTAAAGGTACAATGATAAGTAGCAAAGGGTATAAACGAAAATCTTAAATTTACACATAAAAGGCTATGTAATGTACCTGATTTGCATAACGTCTTTGCATAAGAGAGTTTCTCCATAATGTCACTTCAGATATCATTCTTTCAGCAAAATATTCAAACAACTGATTCACAGAAATAACAAAACATCAAAAAGGAGCCAAACATGTTCAATCTAAGTATCGGATAAAAAAGCTATCTTCTTGTATTTGCCCTTAAGCTCAGTTATGGACATCTCACTGCAAATTATAACATCAATATGGGAACCAAACTGTTAAAAATAAGCAACAAAAACAACTAAAGTAGCATGGCGATATTCAAATGTGAGCTAAGTTTGTAATCTTTGACTTTCAATACGTGACTACTTCCGCTACCTTCCTGTATTTGCCCTTCAGCTCTTTAGTATAGGATCAAAATCCATGTAGAAGAAACCCATTTTTAGTGTATAAAAGCGTCTTCAAGATCACCTATGACACATCAAGCCATAACCAATTTACTTAAAATATGAAAAATAAGAAACAAACCCAAACAACCAAGTTTCAAAAAGTCTTTTAGAAAAATATTTCGAACTCAGTTGTTGCATAAAACACTTGATAAAGGTCTTTTAACTAATTAATCTAAAATACTTCCATCATCCCTGGTTCACTAATAAGCTTACCCAAAAACACCAAAACGATAATTCTGGAAATCTATAGAAATCCGTCTCTCATTGTATGTAGGATAATCAAAATACAAAAATATGAGGAGAAATCAAACATACACAATTATGAATTATTTAATAATCAAACTAATTCAATCACAGATGTTGTATTATGTGATTGAAATCTAAACCCTAAAAAAAATACTCGGTGTAGACAGCAAAACACCAACTTGCGTAGATCGCCTTTGAAGGGATGTTGAAAATGTTGTTTTATGAATGGTGGAATTATAGCATGATTTGAAATTGTTTTTTTTTATTTTATGATTTTGAAACATTGTTTTGATTTTGGATTGGTCGAAGGGTATGATATTAATGAAGCGTAACTGGCAAAGTGTGTTTTGAATAATAATAATGACTTTACAAAAATAATTGTTTATGGGAGCGTAGAACATGTTAACTTTGTCATTCTGATTTACAATTCTTTTTAGACGAATGCAGTGGGTGTTTGTACTCTGTAGCTAAATAAGGAATTTACACGTCACAACATTAATTAGAATTTTAATGCTGCGTGCTTGCGACTTGTCCCAACTTGTTTATATAATACTAGCCTATAAACTGTGAAAATCATGGGATTGCTTAAGTTGAATAGACTGTTAAACTTTTTCACACACATTCCATAAGAACCCATCTTCCAATTCTTTTTAATCTGATTAATTGTGCATCTTTGCTTATCTATATAAAGTGTATGAAATAAACAAAAAAGAATCACTTAAACAGTTAAAGAACAAAAGAGGGTGACGTTTACAATCCTTGTTCAGATAGTTGACGCAAATAATCTTAATTTTCAAACAATAAGTGAAAATGTACACAACAATTGAAAGAGTATCTCAACACAAATAAGTGTGACAAAGCTTTTCTTTGCAATTTTGAACTTAGTAAATTTTCATGACTTTGTTGACAAACCTCCAAATTTGAATCCAGCCTCTTTCTTGCTACAATAGAGATGCACAAAGTCTTCAATGAACTTACATGGTGTAGAAAAATGAAGCATTTTCTGAACAATAATGCCTCCACCACACTATAACTTTGAGTTGTAAGTTTCGTTTACCACATTAACCAAGTCCCAATATGGCCAACATCAAGTTTGTCCCGCTCGATTACTTTGACCGGTTTTAGTTGAGTTGTCTTTTAAGTTTTTCATGCCCCCAATCAAACCAATTATGAGTAAATGATTTAAATTTTACACCATAGAATATAAAGTAAAAACACATGAAGGTTTTAGAATAACAATTAAGTAACAAAAGTTCATCCCATTTTATATCCTAAATCAAACAACTGAATTTTGTTAGCAATTACAAATCTATCTATATTCAAGCACAAAGCTATGGATGGACACTTAAATTACACACAAGTTTCATGATTCTTATAACCAATTAATTATTCTATCATGTTTTTGGATAGTTTGTGGCATACTAATACGTCTGTCCGTGGAGCCACAATATATCGCCACTAAAAGCACAAATCAACCACAAATATTGTACGAAGCACAACAAAATTCTCCACCAAACAGCCTCAAATTCTGCACATAAGCTGTACAGGAATGTTCAAATAGGGGTTGTTTGGAAATAAAAACAGTTTTGGGGGGTGTTCGGACAAAAAAATGTTTTATGGGGTGTTTGGAAAAAGGTTACTACTTAAACGTTTATAGACTACCAAACTAACAATGAAAAAATGACAGTGAACACATCCAAGTTACCTTGTAATATAACCCATTGATCATGCCCACAGGCTGATTGATGAAATTTCCATTAGCACGCAAATCATCTATAATAGATTTCAAATCCCCTTTCCGCGAAAATAACAATCTTTATAATCTAACTGAGTGGAAAATAATGTACCAAAAAAGTGCTTTTAACGTACTAGCAATTGTGACTTCAGGCTACAAAAATTTAATAATCACTTTCAAAACACATAATTTTCTTTAAAAATGAGAAATAAATAAACAACAAATTGATTATGTGTCACTTACATATTGCCATTGGTCTTTAATAGTGTCAAAACCTACTGTATAACCCACAGTATCCCAATCACGGCTAGTACGAACAATAAGTTTATAACGACGCCCATCACCTTTAAGGCGCAACTCCAAACCATCATATGCAGACAAATTTTCTGCAACATCAAAGTTCTAGAAACAAAATGTTTGGTCAAAAACAAAATGGTGATGCAAAAGATTCATTCCATGTGATGTGGGAAATGTTTCACCTTTGTCCTGATACTTGTAAAACCCCCATTGTTTGCAGTGGAAACAATACTTGCAAAATAAACACCAGATGAAGTTCGAGTATGACTGTTATTTCTGCATTTAAATGTTCATAATTATTGTATGGAGCTGCTGGAATCAAAATAGTTTTTAACTACAGACACTCTTAACTTGAATCGGCTTGGTCACCAAATATCAATACACTATACTATTTTTGGATGTATAATTCCGTAGTCAATGTAAGAACTTGAGTCTGTCATGGAAGGTCTCAATGGTTAGAAAATCATTGTTTCTTTTTTCTGGTACCATATAGTGGTAGCTGGTCATTAGAAAGTTCTTGAACAAAAAATTTCAGAACACGACGTTGTATCAGGTTAAAGGTCCTGACCAACAACTGTTTGAGGTAACATCATAACAAAGATGGTCAGAAATTGGACCAAAAGTCGATTAATTACCTCTTCCAAAAAGCACTCATTCTTAATAGGATTGGCACTTTTTTGCATCAAAATACAAAGTACAGTATAGAAAAAGTTAAAAAGTAACATAAAGTTTAGAAGTTGTAGTTCAACTAAATTTTGTATACTATCTAAACGAACCTTTAAAAAGACCTGTTGGTCCACCATTTTCACTACCCTTTGGGTCTATTTGGAATGAGCAATGACTAATTAGAAACTGCTATCAGACATGATACCTTCCGGTTGTAATTCTAAACTTTAAAAATACCTTGAACGACATGCTTTGCATCCAATAGTAGGTATTCAAGAAGACGTTGTTAAAGAAGAACACTAATTCACCTTCGTGATCGGATATTTTTCTTTTCCAAGATTTATAAGATATGTACGCTTTTTAAAATCTTTTCTCACTGGAAACATATCTGATCGAGTATATAAAATCTAATATGAATAATTAAGAAAAAGGTACCTTCTTGAGAAATTTTCATAACTTGAATATATATACCAATTAGTAAAATCCCCAATTCTTTTTCTAGGGTTCTTATAAAACACAATTAAATTGAATATAATCAATGGAAAATATCTTATAACTTAATCGAAACCAAATAATTGCAATATGGAACTAATAATTTGAAACCATAATATTATAATTAAATCGGTACTTACCATGAATCATTGGCACACTGATGAGTAACAAAAATGATTTCTTCATACATTTTGAATTCGTATCTTTGAATCGGTGTTTTGATAATGGTGTTTTTGAATTCATAACTTATTTTTGGATTATTTTTTGAGCGTGTTTTGGAGTTGAAGAAAGGTGTTACAAATGATTTAATGTGTTTAATGGGTGAATTGAAACAGCCAATTTTGTTCGAATTGAAACAGGCAATTGAAACAGCGGTTGAATATAATTGATGAGGTGGCTTTATTGAGCTGGCTTTTTTTTTTGCCAAGGTGGCTTTAATGACGTGGCAATTTTCAAAAAAAGCTTCTTTTATTATATATATATATATATAGATAATATAGATAGATTTAATGTATATGTATGGAATTATAAATATCAAAATGAAAGCACGAATTATTGTGGTATATAAATGAATATACGATATTGTACATATACGAGCGACCCATGTTATTTGTTTTAATGAAATTAAGTAAGGTGATCCGAAAAAGTTTTTTTTTTTTTTTTTAATAATGACGTTAAATAACGACTCATGTTATTCTTTTTTATAAGTGTAACTCGCGTGTGCACGCTTAAAACAATCATTAACAATAATATAAGTATCAAAACGAAGGCACGGACCCATGGGTTGCTCTGAGATGAAAATAAATACATGAGATTGTACATATAATAACGACACATGTAATTACTCTTTAAAGTTTAAATAAGGATATCCATAAAAATATTTTTCATCATTACGTGATATTAAACACGCATAATGTATAGAGCATGATATCAATAGTTAAATTTAAATAACATTAAACTCAATATCATGTCAATTAAATAAAGTCAAATACTTCACCTAACAAAAATATACGAGTATATAAAATATCAATCGGGATTAATGCATAATGAAAACTTTTTGTGTAAAAACCTGCGAATACACATGTTTGTAACTATATAAATATAAAAGATTTATAGTATAGTTTTATAAAAAACTTATTTAACAATCCCGTGTATACGCTAAGAAAAAAATATATTATATATCTATCTAAAACCCGGTATTTGGTGCTTCATAATGTTGTGCGCAACAGTGCTTATAACAGTAAACGGATGCTGCTAACATTTGTAACTCACTGTTTCGTATTGCTTCAACAGATTGTTCTTAACAGTTGTTATAACAGTACAAGGATGCTGCTAGCATTTGTACTATACTGTTTGGTGGTTTAGTGAATTAATTAATGATAACTCATTACAAATTACAAAGTCTGATAACTAATTGCAAAGTGTCTGGCTAATATTGATACAATACACTGTTGCAGCAACTGTAGCAGTACATATTCAAGCTCGGATACCAAGTTTATATCCTCCTCCACTCTTGCCATTGTGTACATATACAAGCCTGCACATAAGAAAAATCAAGAAACTTCCATCACAACCTTTGGCTATTCTGATCTACCATATCTGCTGTTAAGAAGAAACAATAAAATAGAATCTTTGTTTTCCATAGGTATGTTAACAGTAGACAGGTTTAAGGTTTTTTTTTACATTGGTTTTGTTATCTAAATTTTGCTTCTTTCATTTAGCTACTAATCAAAATCCAAAACTACAAGTTTCCACTTTGTAATTATAGGTATGTTTACATATATTATGTTTTCTAATTTAATTTAACCATATGGATTTTTGGCATACTAACCTTTACACTTATGTATATACGTATTATTCCCAAAAACTTTTGCCCAGTACTATAAATTACATACATACCTATTATATATTCAGTCATTCCTTAAAATATCTACTTTGCAATCTAAAAGATGCCTAAAAGTACAAGATCTTTAAGAATAGATATGTCGACTCAATTTGAGAATTATATGTATAACTTAAATGGTAAGCAACAACCCCCATCTGAGTTAGATGGTGTAGAGTAGCAAAAATGGTTGATAAAACAGGCTCGCTATCATCGACCAACAAACAATGTCATGCCAAAAGATTATGGCACAGCCTGTTGGTCTCCAGACGAAGGAACATCTACAATAAACACCATACAAACAGGTTCCCAAAGTTATAACCAGCCGAAAACTTACCAAACCAAAGATGTTTGAAAAAACAGGCTTGCTATCGTCGACCAACAAACAATGCCATGCCAAAAGATTATGGCACAGCCTGTTGGTCTGCAGATGCAGGAACATCTGCACTAAACAGCATACAAACAGGTACCCAAAGTTTGCAACCAGCCGTAAACTTACCAAAACAGTGGTCGTCGAATCTGACTAAACAGACTGACAGTGTGATACGAGACACACGCAAACGTAAACCACCTCCAACAAGTCTATATGCACTGGAAAACACCCAAAAAAGAAGGTAATTTTCATGCATTTATCACATTTAATGCACCTAGATTTTGTAGAATCTAATTTCCTTAGTTATTTATGCAGAGTTAATGCATACTCATCATAATTGCAGCTTAGAAGATCCCTATCATTATTTACCATCTACATTAATTAATGAAGATTCACATGACAAAACCAACAGTATATCGAATAGTACAAGTAAGTTTTAGAATTTCTTATACATTATGTACTTAAATTTAATGGCACGTAAATTTTGTTTATCTTCCATGTAGGATTGACACATAATGATTATCATTGTAATACATGTGATGATTATAATACCTTTCAACGTACCTCCATTAATGAAGATCACTGCCATACACAGGAACCCATGCACATTTCAGAAAACTCCCAGAAATGTGGCATTTCTTTTAGGCCACCAGTGTGTGATAGTAAAGAAGGTAACCATTTTTCCTAACCATTAAACAACTAATAATTACGCCATATAGCATAAGACAGTATAAAATACACTTATTGATTAGATTAATTCCTACTACATCTATGACATTAATAGTTACAACAATAATGTAATTCTGAATAGTAATTGGCATGATCCTTTTTTAAGACAAAATATGTTTAAAGACAAATTATCAATTGTAAATTAGACAGTTTATGCTAACTGCAGATGCTCTGCAAGGTTATGCCAACACAAAAATGATCAGCCGTATGTGACAAATACCATGGAAAAACAGACAAGTGCACAAAAGACAACAGCTGTACCAACATATAGAGGACATAAAAGACACCTGGACTGTGAAAATCCATTTACAGAGACAACAGATCGTCAATCAAAAAGGCAGCATACAACTGAGTATTACTCTATGCCTTCAACACAAGTGTGCACTGAGGGTATAACAATTAATTATAATAATAAGAATATCAAATTTAATTTTACCTAATAATTTATATTAACAGCAAAGTATTTCTAAAATCGTTTTGCCTTTAAACATGTAGGTCTGTCACATTTGTACATTGATTTAGGCGATCTTGATTATGCATGTCAGTATTGCAATATAACATTTTGGTATGGCGAGAGGTCGAAAAGAAATTTTAATCAACATTATCCAAAGTACACAACATGTTGTGGAGGAGGCCAAGTCTATCTTAAAAAGGAGGCAGACCCACCAGAATATTTCAAGCATCTTTTTAAAAATAAGCATTTCTTAGATAACATAAGGGCGTATAACCAGATGTTTAGTATGACATCTTTTGGGGCAGAAATTGATGAATCAATAAACAATGAAAGTGGCCCGTATGTATTCAAAATTTCAGGTCAGATACACCATTGGATAGGTACATTTTGCCTAACCAATGGCGAAGACCCTAGGTTTCTGCAACTTTATATCTATGATACGGTAAATGAAATTCATAACAGGATGGAGCCTTTTGGTGGAACAGAGCGGAGTGGTTTGAAGGCTGAAATAGTAGAAAGGTTGATACAAATATTGGATGAACACAATGAACCGGTTAAGCTATTCAGAACAGCAAGAGACAAGCTTAATGAAGAAAACGTGCCTGAATTCAAGATCCAGCTTTATAATGTAATTGGAGCTCAAGAATATCAATTTCCTTCTTCCGGAACTCTTGGAGCAATCGTATTTCAAACTGATGCAAACAGCCAAACAGATTATGACATTATCATAGAGTATAAAGATCGACGGCCAAAAAGAATCAATAAACTTCATAGTTCATACATGTCTCTCCAATTCCCTCTCCTTTTTGTTTATGTTGAGCCCGGTTACAATACAAAAATGACACTAAAAGGTGTCAATGCAACTAGGAAAAGAAACAAGCTATCTATGAATATGTATTATAAATACCACTTACATGAACGGTTTGATCAATTCGGTCTTCTCTTTAAAGGTGGCAGGTTATTCCAACAATATGTTGTCATCGTCTATTGTACACTTGAACAAGAAAGGCTTGATTTCATACGATTGAAACAGAAGAACCTGAGAAGTGAATGCCTTTCAGGCATCTGTGATGCGATGTCAAAAGGAGACCATTTTGGAGCTGATATAGGCCAAAGAATAATCCTCCCCTCAAGTTTCACAGGCGGTCCAAGGTATATGTATTCCCATTATCTCGATGCACTTGCCATATGCAGAGTTCTTGGTAATCCTCAATTTTTCATAACTTTCACATGAAATATTAATTGGCCACAAATCAAACGCCGAATTAAAGAATCTCCAGAATTGAATGCATCAGACAGGCCTGATGTACTGGACCGGGTTTTTGAACAAAAGGTGGAAGATTTTTTGACAGTTGTCAAAGAACAAAACATCTTTGGTCGTTGCACTGGAGGTAAGTACCATTATATCAACCCAAAAACTAAATTGTACAATAGAAACTTCATTCTGTAGATCTTAATATTTTTACTCATAATATTTTTTTACTACGGTTCTTTACACAATCGAGTTTCAAAAACGTGGGCTTCCACACTGTCACACACTCTTATGGGTAGACGCAAAAGACAAAATAAAAAATCCGGAAGAAATAGACAATTTCATTTCCGCAGAATTACAAGACAAAACATCTGATACAGACGCATATAGAGTTGTTGCTGATACGATGATGCACGGGTCATGCGGAAATGCAAAACCAAATGCCCCCTGTATGCAAGAAGGTGTTTGCAGCAAACATTTCCCAAAAAAATACAACGAAGCTACTTACTTTGATGAAAACGGACACGTACATTATCGGAGAAGAAGAACATCAGCTTATGTGCCAAAAGGTGAGCTTAGGTTAGACAACACGTATGTTGTACCATATAACCGTCTACTTTGTCTCATGTTCCACACCCACATTAATGTTGAATATTGTGGCTGGAGCATGTTGATAAAGTATCTATTCAAACATATCTCTAAAGGCACTGATCGGATTGCTGCACGTATTATAAAACCAATTGGCGATCCAGGACCATCCTCAGCTCCTCTAAAGATTCAGATAGATGAAATAAAAAACTTTATTGATGGCCGTATTATCTGTCCACCTGAAGATTGTTGGAGGACACTTGATTTCCCAATACACCATAGAGAACCACCTGTACAGATACTTGCAGTTCACCTTAAAGATATGCAAAAAATAACTTTTCGTGATAAAGAGCCTCTTGGTCACGTTGTAGCAGACGGTGGAAGAAAATTAACGACTCTCACACAATGGTTTTTGTATAATGAAATGTTTGAAGACGGAAGGCATTTAACATATTTGGACTTCCCTTCAGAGTATGTTTGCTACGAAGAGACGAAAACATGGAGGCGTAGAAAACTTAAAAATAAATATGCGCCAAGAATGATTAAGAAACATTAAAAAAACCAACAGCGCAAGCCTTACAGGAGAAAGCAATCGTATGCCCCAAGAATGAGACCGCTGATGCCATAAATGAAACAATATTGTCCCAGCTACAAGGAGAACCTACAATATACATAAGTTCAGATGAAGCAATCCCTGTTGGAAGAGATGGAGCTGCAACTGAAATGTTATACCCACCAGAATACCTAAACACTTTCAAATTTCCAGGTCTACCACCACATAAGCTTCAGCTAAAAATTGGAGTTCCAATCATGCTACTCAGAAATGGCACAAGAATGATAGTCAAAAACCTTATGTCAAAGCTTATTGAAGCAGAGATTATTACAGGAACAAGAATTGGAGAGAAAGTATATATTCACAGGATCCCGCTGACACACAAAGACCCAAACTACCCTTTCATTTTCAAACGCAAACAGTTTCCAATAAAAGTCTGCTACGCTATGACAATCAATAAGAGTCAGGGCCAGTCTCTCAACAAAATTGGGGTCTATCTTCCGCAACCAGTTTTCAGCCATGGGCAACTATATGTTGCATTATCACGTGCAACATCACCTTACGGTTTAAAGATTCTTTTGACGCCAGACCCTGAACACCCGCCAAATACAACTAAAAATATAGTGTATAAATAGTTCTTAAACAAAATTTACCCATCACAGGTTGTAACGCCCCGTGACCAAACACGACTAAAAACGTGAAAATTTTTCGAAAAAAGAACATTCGGAAACTGACCCACTGGTACTCTTTTACAAGCTGACAAAAGTCTATACATATCTAGACTTTGAAACTATTTTTAAATGAAACTAGACTTAATTACCTTCAAAACGACGGGTGGCACGACCCGTAACGACGTACGGTTCAAAAGATACGATTTTTCAAAGTTTGTCGAAAAACTGCCCAGTGACCTCCATCCGATCGGATGGACATCCATCCGATTCGGACGGAGACTGCTGATCAGAAAAAATTACATTTTCGTCCGTAACTTGAAAACCCGATCTCGATATTTTACCAAACTTTCCAGATTTACTTAGTATACTAATGGGCTCATTTTCATACAAAAACATCTACCGTTTGACACATCGGAATAGTACTTTACATTATAACGGTTTATGCATAAAACCCATTTTTGACCCAAATCACTTAAGGCACTTCATTTACTTACCATATTTAATCAACATACTAGACCTAACCCATACAACCTTGACCCGCTCACACCCCAAAATGGGTGAAAACCCGCTTATGCCAAACACCCTCTTAACCTCATTTCCACTACACACTTTTTACCCAATATCCATAACAACTATATAACCCTTTGAAAACACACATTACTTGACATTTAAAATATATTGCAAAGTTGATGGTACAAAGTCTTGACCCATATCTTTCCAAAATGGGTGAGATTGGCTAATTGCCAAACACCCTCCTAAATACCACCATAACCACATACCACAAAGACTTCTTGACATTTACATAAACTTGACTCACGACCTAACATGACTAAGGACCAAGAACAATAACAAGACCGTTAATTAGCAAAATGACCATATAAATGAAGTATACCAAGACACGAAAAGACACTCGGGGCTTCCAACTTCAATTGCGTTTGGTCCAAAAGAATCCGGTCTTCTAGTCTACCTTCTACCACTACAAGCTAAGCTAGATCCTTACCCTTGCTTCCTCCACTTGTACCTACAAAATCGTTATCATCTAAAACCGTAAGCGAAACGCTTAGTAAGTATATAAGATGCATAACATAACATTTTACTCACCTTGATCAAGCAAGCAATTACATAACATTAACATATCTAGCATTGGATCCAAGCTAACATTCATTCACAAGCTCCATAACAAGAACACATTACACAACATAACATTAACATAATAACATTAAACAAGTTAATCCTATATACTTACCTCAATCTCTACTAGCTCCCTACTTGGGCTTGATTTTGGCTCTACAAATACTTCCTATCACAAGATTAACTTCAATTAGTAACTAATTAACTAGGGAAATCATTAATTCACCATCTTTATCCACTATACTCAAAACCTACCATATGAACCCTAATTTTTACAATTGGGGAAAACACTTACTTGATGAGGAGATTGAAATTAAGGCTTTTCTAATGTCTCTTGACCCCTTCTTGATAATCAAAGTAAACTAGGATGAAGATTTTAGCTTCCCTCCCTTTTTCTCTCAATATGTCGACACACCAAGAGCCACCAATACTTTTCCAGACTTTTCTAAGAGATAGATATTTATCCTTGAGTTGTGATAGGTTTGGGTACTTGGCAATTATAGTCCCTCTAAATCGTATTCTTCCTATATTGGCCACTCATTAATTTACTACTTATCTCATAATACATAACTTATTATATACATATATAGTACCTTATCGGGATATGGGTGTAACAATTCACCCCTCCTTAGAATAAGAGTTTGTCCTCGAACTCTACTCTTGAAATAACTGAGGATACTCATTCCTCATTCTTTCCTCCAGCTCCCATCTAATACTTGTACCCTTTCGATGTCTCCATTGCACTTTTACTAGCGGGATTTCTTTGTTCCGAAGTTTCCTCACTTTCCTTCCTAATATTGCTTCCGGTTCATCCTTTTGCGAAAGTAATTCTGGATCGATTTCGATATCGTTTAAAGTAACCACGCTTGTTTCGTCCGTCAAACACTTCCTTAAGTATGACACATGAAAGGTATTATGAATTCCTCTCATTTCTTCGGGCAATTCCAACACATATGCTACCTCGCCTACTCGCTTCAAGATTTTGAATGGACCTATAAACCTTGGACTTAGTTTCCCTTTGTTCTTAAATCTAAAAACGCCTTTCCACGGAGAAACTTTTAACGTAACCAAATCACCTACCTCGAATTCAATTGGTCTTCTTTGATTATCAGCATAGCTTTTTCACCTATCTTGTGCCGCTTTAAGACTTGCACGAATCTTTTTCGTCGTTGCCAATACTACATCCGTGCTCGCCAATTCCCTTCTGCCAACTTCTTCCCAACACACGGGCGTTCTACACCTTCTTCCATAAAGCATCTCATAGGGTGGCATATCTATACTTGCATGGTAGCTATTGTTGTAAGCGAATTCAACTAAGGGCAAATGATCGTCCCAATTTCCTCCAAAGTCAATCATACAAGCTCGTAACATATCTTCTAGTTTTTGAATCGTTCTTTCACTTTGCCCATCGGTTTGAGGATGAAAAGCCGTGCTCATATATAGTTTCATACCCAATTCATCTTGGAAACTTAGCCAAAAGTTTGAAGTGAAACGCCCGTCTCTATCGGAGACTATAGAAATGGGCACTCCATGACATGCGACTATCTCGTTGACATAAATCTTAGCTAACTTGTGAACGTGCATATTCTCTCGGATTGGAATAAAATGAGCACTCTTGGTTAGGCGATCTACTATAACCCAAATTGTATCGTTCTTCTTCTTCGTCCTTGGCAATTTCATGATGAAATCCATCGTGATCTTTTCCCACTTCCAAACCGGAATGTCTAAAGGTTGAACTTTTCTATACGGCTTTTGGTGCTCGGCTTTAACCTTTAAAAAAGTTAGACATTTCTCAACATACTTTACACAATCCCTTTTCATGCCCGGCCACCAATAGTTCTTCTTCAAATCACGGTACATCTTTGTAGCTCCCGGATGAATAGAATACTTCGACTTGTGTGCTTCTTCTAGGATCAATTCTTTGATATCACTCCGAAAAGGAATATAAACCGTTCCATACCGTGTCTTAATCCCTCGACTATCTTCTTCAAGATGCAGAATGTGAGAGGAAATACGTTCACTTTCTCTATTCTCCTCTTTCAATGCTTCCTCCTGAGCTAACTTAATTTTATCAAAAAGGTCGGACGTAATAATCATCCGCAACGAATGAATCTTAATAACTTCGTTTCGATCCTTGCGACTCAAAGCATCCGCCACAACGTTCGTTTTACCGGGGTGGTAGCGAATTTCGCAATCGTAGTCTTTTAATAAGTCTAACCATCTTCGTTGCCTCATGTTCGGATCTTTCTTCTCAAGGAAATATTGAAGGCTTCTATGATCGGTGTAAATTACAAACTTGACACCATACAAATAATGCCTCCAAAGTTTTAGAGTAAAAACCACAGCCGCAAACTCAAGATCGTGAGTGGCATAATTTTCTTCATGCTTCTTTAGTTGTCTCGAGGCATAAGCAATCACCTTACCCCTTTGCATAAGAACACATTGGAGACCGGAATAAGAAGCGTCGCTATAAACCACCATATCTTCAGTTCCTTCCGGCAACACAAGAACCGATGCTTCACATAACTTTTTCCGTAGAGTACGAAAAGCTTCGTCCTGTTCTTCGCCCCACTCAAATGTAGCGTTCTTCTTAGTGAGTTTTTTTTGCGATGAAGTGATTTTGGAGAAGTCTTGTATAAACCTACGATAATATCCCGCAAGGCCAAGAAAACTTCGAATCTCATCAACATTCCTCGGTGCATGCCACTTCATTACAGCTTCCACCTTTGAAGGATCAACTTTAATACCATTGGAATTTACAACGTGACCGAGGAATTGAACCTCTTGTAACCAAAATTCACATTTCGAGAATTTAGCGTACAACCTTTCTTTCCTCAACGTCTCAAGAATCTCCCGAAGATGCATTTCATGCTCTTCCCTGCTCTTCGAATATATAAGAATATCGTCAATGAACACTATAACGGATCTATCCAACATCGGTCTACATACACGGTTCATGAGATCCATGAAAACCTCAGGCGCGTTCGTGAGACCAAAGGGCATAACCGTAAACTCATAGTGCCCATATCGGGTCCTAAAGGCCGTCTTAGGAATGTCCTCTTCTCGGACCTTCAATTGATGATAACTTGAACGGAGATCGATCTTCGAAAACCACCTCGCACCTTGAAGTTGATCAAAGAGATCATCGATTCTTGGTAGCGGGTACACATTTTTCACCGTGACTTTGTTCAATTCACGTTAATCAATGCACATCCGCATACTACCATCTTTCTTTTTAACAAACAAGATCGGAGCTCCCCACGGCGAACTACTAGGACGGATAAAACCTTTGTCGAGCAATTCTTGAAGCTGGCTCATTAACTCTTTCATTTCGGACGGAGCAAGATGATAAGGAGTTTTGGCAATAGGATTAGCAACCGGAACAAGATCAATACGAAATTCAACTTGCCTTTCGGGGGGAATACCCGGCAAGTCTTCCGGAAAAATGTCACAAAATTCATTTACCATCGGAACATCGTCGATGCTTTTCTTTTCAAGGCTCGTATCTACCACATGAGCCATAAAGGCATAACAACCACGCGATAAATATCTCCTAGCCTTCATCACGGAGCATAACTTTAACTCACCTTTCCTTTTATCGCCATAAATAATCATTTCACGACCGCTAGGATTTACAACCCGAATGATCTTTTGGCTACATAGGATGGCCGCGTTATATTTGTCAAGCCAATCCATGCCTATGACAATATCAAATTCCCCAAGCATAATGGGAATTAAATCAATTTCGAAGGCATTATCATCGATCTCTATCTCTACGTCTCAATACACATTAGATACAACAAAAACTTTACTATCGGCTATTTCGACTTCGAGGGGTATCGGAAGTTTAGCTAGTGGGGAGGTTAGATGCTTACTAAAATCATAAGATACGAAGGATACACTAGCACCCGAATCATACAAAACTCGAGCGGGTACGTAATTAACAAGATGAATACCTATGATGACATCGGATCCCGACTTGGCTTCATCGACACTCATCTGATAAACTCGAGCCTTTGGTTTTGGAACTTCCACTTTTTCATCTTTGATGGTTCTCAAAGGCTTTGCTTCAATTGCCTTTGTTTTTGGGCAATCCCTCAACCTATGCCCTATTTCATTGCACCCATAGCATACTATCGTCGGTTTGGTGCAATCTTTACTTTGATGGTCTAGAGCTCCGCACTTGTAACAACCCGGCATATTACGCCTACATTCTCCAAGATGAAACTTGTTACACTTCGGACATGCCACCTTAGCTTTGGTTCCCGCACCTTTCTTGCCATGATCAAACTTAGTTTTCTTCCCATCTCTATCTCCAAACTCTTTCTTCCTCTTTGGTTCCTTAGCCTCATTCTCCTTCCTCCTTAGTAAGTCCGCTTCTCTCACACGAGCCCTACTCAAAAGGTCTTCCAAAGTAGTACATTTGAACGGCGAGATTACATCACGAATATCATCTTTAAGCATCCTTTGGAATTTATCAACTTTAAGCTTCTCATTACCATGGTATTCGGGACAATACGGAACCATATCATTGAACGTTCTCCACAACTCATTCACTGTCTCATTGGTTTGAGTAAGAGATTGGAATTTCTCCCGGATTTTGTCAATCTCTTCAACCGGAGCATATTCGGCACTAAACAACTCCTTAAATTCCTTCCAAGTACATGCTTCGGCCCAAGGTTCACCCTTCTCACCAAGTTTTAGCACTGTCGTGAAGAAAGTTAGTAGCATAGATAACCTTCTTCCTTTCCTCACATCCGCTAGTACGGAAAGCACCCTCCACAGCCGTAATCCACCTGTTACTAACAATCGGGTCAAGAACACCGGTAAACCGTGGTACATCACAAGCCGTGAAGTCACGGTAAGTAGCTTTGTCACTCTTGGGTTCTTTTGCTATTCCGTATTCCTTCTTGAATTCTTGAAATTCTTCCTTCATCAACCCCCGTAGGTTTTGCGTTGTCTGATTGACATAGTAGGGCATTGCTTGCTTAATAGCCTTACCTACCCTTTTCGCTAACATTGTGTCTAGGGCTTTTGTTTCCTCTTCCGTGAAACCTCTAAAGTTAAGGCCTCCGGAGCTAGAAGAAGAAGAACTTTCATTGTCTTTATCGTTGTTACCCGCATCGCTTGCCGAAGATTCGGCATGTTTGGAACCCGTGGCTTTCGCGACTTCTTTCGGGTAAGGGGTTTCCATTTCTTCTTACGGAAAAATAGTAAGTCACAATATCAAGCACAATCATATATATAGCCGATGCATGAATGACATATCTATCCTTACACTAACACCCTAGCTTGTCACCCGTGTATGATCTAAATGATTTCAACTTCACATATGTACCATATTTTTATCACTACGGTGGCCAGGCGTAGTCATAAAAATATTTAACATATGGGTCCTCAAAATCATTCAAACAGTACACAAATAACAAACTCTAGTTCTATACGCATCTACACAAGGCCTAAGTCTAGGAAATCCTAAGGTGAAATCCTAAATCTCTTAGACCGAAGCTCTGATACCAAGTTGTAACGCCCCGTGACCAAACACGACTAAAAACGTGAAAAATTTTCGCAAAAAGAACATTCGAAAACTGACCCACTGGTACTCTTTTACAAGCTGACAAAAATATATACATATCTAGACTTTGAAACTATTTTTAAATGAAACTAAACTTAATTACCTTCAAAATTACGGGTGGTACGACCCGTAACGACGTACGGTTCAAAAGATACGATTTTTCAAAGTTTGTCGAAAAACTGCCCAGCGACCTCCATCCGATCGGATGGACATCCATCCGATTCGGATGGAGACTGCTGATCAGAGAAAATTACATTTTCATCCGTAACTTGAAAACCCGATCTCGATATTTTACCAAACTTTCCAGATTTACTTAGTATACTAATGGGCTCATTTTCATACAAAAACATCTACCGTTTGACACCTCGGAATAGTACTTTACATTATAACGGTTTATGCATAAAACCCATTTTTGACCCAAATCACTTAAGGCACTTCATTTACTCACCATATTTAACCAACATACACAATTTAACATACTAGACCTGACCCATACAACCTTGACCCGCTCACACCCCAAAATGGGTCAAAACCCGCTTATGCCATAACAACTATATAACCCTTCGAAAACACACATTACTTGACATTTAAAATATATTGCAAAGTTGATGGTACAAAGTCTTGACCCATATCTTTCCAAAATGGGTGAGATTGGCTAATTGCCAAACACCCTCCTAAATACCACCATAACCACATACCACAAAGACTTCTTGACATTTACATAAACTTGACTCACGACCTAACATGACTAAGGACCAAGAACAATAACAAGACCGTTAATTAGCAAAATGACCATATAAATGAAGTATACCAAGACACGAAAAGACACTCGGGGCTTCCAACTTCAATTGCGTCTGGTACAAAAGAATCCGGTCTTCTAGTCTACCTTCTACCACTACAAGCTAAGCTAGATCCTTACCCTTGCTTCCTCCACTTGTACCTACAAAATCATTATCATCTAAAACCGTAAGCGAAACGCTTAGTAAGTATATAAGATATAACTATCATTACATTTCCATGGAGCATAACATAACATTTTACTCACCTTGATCAAGCAAGAAATTACATAACATTAACATATCTAGCATTGGATCCAAGCTAATATTCATTCAAAAGTTCCATAACAAGAACACATTACACAACATAACATTAACATAATAACATTAAACAAGTTAATCCTATATGCTTACCTCAATCTCTACTAGCTCTCTACTTGGGCTTGATTTTGGCTCTACAAATACTTCCTATCACAAGATTAACTTCAATTAGTCCCTAATTAACTAGGGAAATCATTAATTCACCATCTTTATCCACTATACTCAAAACCCACCATATGAACTCTAATTTCTACAATTGGGGAAAACACTTACTTGATGAGGAGATTGAAATTAAGGCTTTTCTAATGTCTCTTGACCCCTTCTTGATAACCAAAGTAAACTAGGATGAAGATTTTAGCTTCCCTCCCTTTTTCTCTCAATATGTCGACACACCAAGAACCACCAAGACTTTTCCAGACTTTTCTAAGAGATAGATATTTATCCTTGAGTTGTGATAGGTTTGGGTACTTGGCAATTATAGTCCCTCTAAATCTTATTCTTCATATATTGGCCACTCATTAATTTACTACTTATCTCATTGTAATACCCAAAAATCTAAAGCGTACAAAAAGACCAAATTGCCCTTGTAAGTTTAAAATTGATTAATAAGTTCATAAAGTACCAAATTAATCCCGAACCTTTGAAAATGAATGAGATATGAAGCCAAGTAATTTTTACTACTACATTTAACATTTTAAGATGTACAAAAAATTATATGAACACACAAATTACAAATGGGCCGATTTATATAGTATTTATGTATTATTATTATTATTTAAAATTGAATATAAACCAAATAAATACAAGATAAGCTCAAATAAATTAGGAAATCATCACAAATCAGTATTTGATCTCTTAAACACTTTCTTGGGCCGAAAATATTGCCTCTCCTCCTTATTTACACGGTTTGATATTTTTTTTCCCTTTTTTACATATACCGACTAACCCTAAAAACCCTCACAAGTCGACCCCAAATTTTCCACAGCTCCCAAATAATTTTCTGGTCTTTTACAAGTCTAAAGAAGGTTATAAAAATAGTGGGTGACCTTGGTTTGATCGCTAACATTGTTGTTGCTCGATTTGTTTTGCCGAGAGGTATAATTTGATTCCTTTTGTTTTCACGTTCTAAAATCTTTTTAGTATTTTTCTAGCACCCTATATATCATATATAATCTGTAGAAAATAGTAGAATCGAATCATGTAAGCTAAATCAATCGAACGAATTTTAATAACCCTTAAACCCTAAATCGACCTAAAATTATGGAAACAGGCCATGCGAACTTTTGAGGTCTGGTTATTATTTTTCTCAGGTCCTTTATACATCATATAACATCAGAAAAATAGTCCTCATAGTTTCGAAGCCTAGAAACTCAGTTTGGGAATTTATTCATAATCGGTTTAAAAAGAAAAAGAAAATAAAAGAAAAAGGAAATCGAACTAGGGTTAGGGTTATGATTTTTGGTCTTGGATCTGATTTAATTAATGTTTTAAGGTTAAATTAATGCTAGTAATGATTGGGTGAAATTAGGGTTAGGGTTTGGTGGATTTTGGTATTAACCGATTTGATTTTTAAAAGTGTAAGGGTGTGTTTCGTAATTTTTCAAACATGTGGGTTATTTTTATAAGTGGTATTAGATCAGAGGTGAATTGAGAAAAATATAATATGAGGGTGTCATGTGTTAGATTTGCAACTAAAAGGGTTTAAATAGAAAATTATGTAATTATGTAATCCGATTAGAATTAATTAAAATTAAGGGGTTAAACTTGAAAATTATGAAAGTTAAGGGCTGTTTTGTACATATATTTAGTGAAAGGGTAATATGTGTAATTTTGGATAATTAAAGGCTTAATGTGTAAGTATGAATAACCTAAGGGTTAAATTGTAAGTTAATAAGTAATAAGGACCTATCTTGTAATTAATGTAAGTCAAGGGTTTAATTGTGACATTTGTAAACTTGAAGGATTGAATAAGTAAATATTAGTAACTTATGGGTTAATTGTATAAAATATGGAAAGTGTGATATTTACACTTTAGACCTTGAACTTTGGTATAATCACATTAAAACCCTAATGTATGGGAAGTTATCGTATTAAACCCTAATCTTATAAGATTAACATTTTAAGTTCATAAGTGATTCTAAATGATGAAGATAACCTTGAATGATGAATATTCCTAAATATAGGAAGTTACTAAAAGATGAAAGCTATTTAAAATGAAAAGTCAATTAAGAAGAAGTAATCTGATTTGAGATAAGTTGTTAACCATAAAATGAACCTAATTCAGGTGTAAGGAGAAGTGAACTCTTCCTCATTGTGACTCTTCTTTGTGATTCCATTACTTTGCTAAGGTACAGATATTCTGCCCTTCTTTTAAGGAGCCTTCGTTTTCTTGATCTCTTGTTTTGATTCGTTTAGGATTTCCCAAGCCATTGCTATGTTTCCCTTGTTTTGTGAACCTTAGATTTGAACCTTTGCTTTGAACTCTTGTCTTGATCCTTGTTCTGAACCTTGCCTTGAACCCTGCTATGTTTCTTTTGATACTTGACATGACCTGTTCATCACCTGGTAACCTGAATGATTAAGACCCTTGGATACTTGAAGGTTCATAGGATTTTATAACAGTTTTTCTTAGTTACATATGAAGAGGTTTTGAACATTTCTTTTAAAGACTTTTATTATGAAAACTGTTTTAACGATCGCTTTTATTAAAACCATTTTAAAAAGATTTCTTTTAACGAATTGTTATGAACCTTCTAGTATTTGACTTTTCTGATATTGACCTCCTGATAGTGAACCCCTGCATTGATCTCCTGCTATGAACCTTGATCTGAATCTTGCCATACACCTCGCCTTGAACCTTGATATACTTGAGATTTTAGCGGGATGAGAAAACCCTTTTAATTATGAAAATGTTTTAAGAAAATCATTTTTACAACTATCTTATTGAAGACTGGTTTAAAGACTATTTTATGAAAACTATTTTAAAAGACTATTTTTATGAAAAGCCATTTTAAAAGATTATTTATAGAAACTATTTTAAAAGGATTGTTTTCAAATGAACTTTTAGATTGAACTTTTACTATGAACATTTGCTACGATCTCTTGTCTTGACCATTTGACTTGAACCTTGATACCTTGATATAAACCCTTTGATATATGATGTGACTTGAACCCATTGATAAAACTTGAACTTGAAACTTGAAACATGAAACTTGAAACCTGATACTTGAACTTGACTTGTACACTTGACCTTGACCTTGACCTTGACCCACAGTTGAGACTACGAGCCATACTAGGCATGAGGGTTTCATGTCCTTGTCATTGATGCACCAATGACTTGACTTTTGGGTAGGAAAGTGATTACCTATCCCGTCCCTGCCATGACTTGATACTTGACTTGCGCGTAGATGCAGACATTGTGGCAGCCTATAGGGGCGCATGGATGCATCCTAGATTTGTACTTGACTTGACTTGACTTGACTTGATTACTTGAATTGTTTAGTGACATGATATTTGTGTGCGATACACGTCATTCACTCTTGGGAGCTTGCAACTCCAACCCTTGGAGGTATCCCCTCATATTATACTTGGCATACCGAGGTCACCCCTCCGTATACATGTATACTTGTTTACTTGACTTGATTTGATATGTTCTGGGTTCGTAGTGGATTTCTGTTTATGTTACCCTATGACTTGATATTTGACTCGACTTGAATTGAACTTGGGCTGGTGGTGGGTTACGGTTTACTTTACACCTACCTATTGTAACCATTTCTTGATAACATTTTCTACTTTTCTTTCCTACTCTTGTTACACCTTGTATTATTCCATTTACTTCACTATTCCTTTACTACTGCTTTGTATCGTTATATCTGTTCACTGAGCTTTCGTAGCTCAGCCTCATTTCTTTTCCTGCGGCAGGTTTTAGTTGGAAGTTGGGTATGAGTGGAAAGTACTTGGATTTAGAAGACCTTAATAGCTATTGAAGATGATTAGAAGAAGTTATAGTTAGATTTGAAATTATTGTATTATAACCTTGTAGTTTCAGAATATCCTTTGTAACCATTAAATTTCTATTGTATTAATTATGTCTCATGCTTGTGTTTGTTCTGATATGCCACCATTGTTGTGACACCTTTGCCCTTGTCGGGTTGGGGTGTTACACTCATAATACATAACTTACATAACTTATTATATACATATATAGTACCTTATCGGGATATGGGTGTAACACAGGTTAACATTATTTAACTACAATACATGCTAACCATTAATTTATTCTGATGCAAATTGCACTTATACTATTAGTAATTTTTTTGCTATTTTGCAATTCAGATACACTGCATTAAATATGCTAACTATAGGAAGTGGATATTCTATTTTGGGTACCCTAAACATGCTGACATACAAGAAAAACTGACACTAATGTTTTTTTTTCTTCCGTATATGCAGGATGACGGAAACTGGCATTAAGGACCTGCAGCCAACGAGTCGAAACAAAATTATAGAAGCAAAAGTGTATCGATCATGGATTGCGAGAGATCCGCCAGACATTGCAGAAAAAGGTTATCGGGCAAGTTTGCTAGACAGACAGGTAATTTTTTTAAAAACAAATAAAAAATTATTTTAAAAGTATTATTATATATCATAATGACTATAAAAGAATTCTTTAATATCAACAGGGTGATGCAATACAGGCAAACCTAGAAGCTAATGACAAAAACTCATCACTTATCTTATACCAGGAAGAGCATATCGAATCTCAGGGTTCACATGTGTTCCTACAAATAACTGGCAACAGACGTTGGAAAACAAAACGTCACTTTTGTTTACTAGATTTACAAAATTTGATCCTATACCACCAACAGGATTCCCACACCATTATTTCGACTTTGTTTCTTACAATCGGTTGCCTTACAAAGTGGTTGACCCAGAAGACAAAGCCCGAAAACAGTATCCGGTTCTAACAGGTACCACAAGACACTTTCTACTTTCCATTTCCTTATATGAATATTTACAAACCACATCACTTTTTTTCTACAATTGTAGACTACATAGGTTGTTATATAAAATCAGGAGAAAAGGAAAAATTGGGAAATCCAAACAAAGACCAGATGATGATCCGCATAATAGAAATTCAAAATCTCAAGTAAGTATAATAAAAAAAAATTATAACAATTTATGCAATATACAATTCTCCACACCAATATACTTAACTCTAATACCTATTTGAAACAGCCGCAACTCAATTGAACTAACGCTATGGGACAACCTCGCTGAAACTTTTCCAAAAGAAGAAATTGACGCACTAGAAAAACCCGTTATAATAGCTATTAGTTCCTGTCGAGTTTCAAGATTCCGAAACACCTTGCAACTGTCATCGACACCTGCGACTTATTACTATATAAACCCAACAATCCCAGAGCTGGAGCAATACAAAGCAGAGTAAGTGCTACACCCTAATCTTTATTCCATATACTTTTTTTTACTAACATACTTATTAACTACATCCCAAATGTAAAACAGATACAAAGCAATGTTCGACCTAAATCCACCATTGCAGATTGTTAGGACCCCATTCCCAGACAAAGAACAAGAGAAAACAAGAAACAGGATACCCTTGGCTACACTCTTAAATCAGACTCCAACAACTTATCCAGTAAGTTACAATCAATTTTTAAATATACTATTTCGTTACTTAAAAAACACATGAAAAAAAAAATATATTAACTCTGAATTGCATTTTATTGAAAAAAACAAAAGGGTGTCCGTTTTACTTGTGAAGGAACTATTGCAAGCATTAATACATCACGTGAATGGTACTACCCGTCATGTCCATCCTGTACAAATAAAGCCCATAGTAATGAAGGCGTATTCGAATGCAGGGTACATGGCCCGTTGGTTTCTCCAAGTTACAGGTAACAGTATATGACATATTTTTCTTACACAATATACACTCAACTTACATGATCACCACATATATGCAGATACAACTTTAAAGCATACGTGACAGACACAACAGGAACAGTTATGATTACATTTTTCTCACCAAAAGCAGATGATATCGTCGGTATCAGCTGCGATGCGTTGGTCAACTCACTTGAAAATCCTGACCCTCGACAATTTCCAGAAAAAATATTATCAGTTATTGGAAAAAGGCACATCTTCCAATTTCACTATAACACATCTTCAAAACAAGGACCAGTTGATTTCGTTTTCAATGAAATACTAGACAAACCAGACGAACCAAAACAGATCAAGGATATACCATCAGGTAAACAAATTTACAACACTACCTATAAGTTAACCACAACCAATCAAGTGCACCTAATTTATAAAACATTGTCAATATTTTTTTTACAGGATCAACAATAACACAAGAAGCATATCAAAGTATTGAGATGGGCATACCTCAGCACCAGCAAACGCCTGCTGCAATTGATTATACTCCAGCAGTTACACCAACTGCCAACACAGAAACAACACCAACGCCTGCAACACACCAAGAAACTGATCCAGGTAAACAAATCTTGGTTTTAAGAAATTAATAGAAAAATATTACTTTTAATTTAAAACATTCACTTTAATTATTTAACAGCTACAGAAGTGGCAACAGCACCACAAGCCTACACCTATATGCAAACCAGATCAAGGCAAGGAAAACAAGCAATTGCACAAATTGCAGGTTACACACTTCATCTAACATCCACACACATTTAAAAACCAAACAAAAATACGTGTTTGCTGAACTTTTAATTGTTTCTTTGCAACAGGTGATACACCACCACCAACCGAGAATCCTTTGACTGAAACATCCTCCAAAATACCCCCACCAGACAGCGATAAACCTACAACCACTAAACGACAGCTGTTCCAAGAAAAGGCATCAGATGCAAAAAAGACTAAAAAAGAATGAAAATCTCTATGCAACTCAGCAAAGCACATCAAACACCCACACCTTTTTTAACAGGCTGCTGTTAAACCATAAACTCAAATGGATACTATTGTAAATATGTATGTCAACCAACCCAGCAGCAATATCGAACTGCACTTAATAACTACTAATTACGTTAAAAATCCTTTTGTAACATGCTTGCACTACAGGCAAGCGTAAATCGCATGTATTAAACATCTTCTGTTATGCCATCGTTAAAATGCAATACCCCTTTTGCATTTACTTACTTTGTACATTCTTCAATATATACTTTTATAACATACATTGTACATTTATACTTTTAAAAAACAAACAAAAAAAAAACATCAATAAAGAAATTCCAAAAAAAAATGGAAAACAATAAGGGACACAAAAACTGATGGAAAAAAAATGGTAAACAACAAGGGACACACAAAGTGATGGAATTTTATTCATAAAGTCAATATCTTACAACCATCACCACAAAGATTAACAACATATTAAACAACACCATACCATCACAACATAAAGGATAGCACAAAACCTATACTAACTTCTACTGACACAGACAACGGCAACAATAACTACAAGAGACTAAACTAATCATGCACCTCCATCACCATCACATGACGACGCTTCTCAGCCTTAGCTTCACGCACAACATCCACAACAGCATCCAACGCCTGTAAAATCTCCCGGTTCTTGGCTTGCGCTTCCACCAAGCACTCCATTCCATCTCAAGCTGCTACATCAAAATGACTAAAATTTTGCCCTTCTTGAATCAGCTCACCAAACTTTGCAATTTTCTCACGCAAACCCCCACACCATTCACCAACCTTCTTTATAAAACCCTCAATTTCACTCTCTTCTTGCACAAAAAGAAATTTAAAACAGTCTTTTACCTCATCAGACCCGCAAATATCTTTTAGCAAATCAAAGTTTGGAGTGGAGACCATTTTTTTGGTTTTTTTCATGCACTTTTTAAAGAAAACTTCTGGAATATAAATGAACATAATAGACACACGTCCATTACTTATATAGCCAAAAAAATATAACTATAAACAGTAACACCAACTGGATTGGAACACTGCTCATTTAGCTTCTTGATACACCCCAACCACAGATTTTAGAATCTAAGACTGCATATATCACATGCAACTACTGTATAATCAAACTGACTACAACCAAAACATGTCCCTATTCTATTTTTAACTTTTGCACCCAATTATTACTCACACAATAACCTAATTTCTATAAATAAATACCCAAAATCAATAACCACTAATACTAACACACATTTCCAACAATCAAAATGACTACAAACAAAACATCCTCCTATCAAACTTAGAAACTACACAGATTCCCTTAAACAATATAACAAACAAAAAAAAAAAAAAAACAAAACAAAAAAAAACAAAAAACAAAAAACAAAACAAAAAAAATGAATTCAAATACATCATCCTTAAAATACACAATTGCACTCACCATATAAACCATAATAACTTATAATTTTATTTATATCAACATAAACATCTACCAAATTCCAGCTACGCTGAAACTTCCATACACTGAAAATATATACCATATGCTAGCCACATAATTGTAACATACGTAACTGCAACACTACCATTTTTACATCCGAAGATGACACAAAAACTTACTACATTCAGACACATTTAACAAAACAAAAGCCACAAATACAAACAACATTATTTGAATTTCCTAAGTTTCTTTATGATCTTAGATTTCTCACCAATACGCAAACCAGCAGCATACCTCCTCTGAATCAGTCAACCAATTTCATCCAAATCATGTCGCTCCGCAGCCTTTAAATCCTCCAAACACTCATCGAGAACACAATCACTCCCAAACTTCTTCAGCTCAAGGATAATTCCATGCCTATGCTCAATACGACTCTTCACTTCTTCAATCCTTTCATTGTAATCCTTCTTATCACATCTGTAAGCGTTCTTTTCACGCAAAAAGATAGCCTCTATAACTCTCTCAACTCGCCTATCACCGATTTGCTCTCCGATCTTTAGCAATTTCTCAAACCTAGGAGCCATCACGTGATCGATGCCTTTTCACCCAAACGAAATTACTCTACTAGAAAGAAGTAGTATCTCACGCCCCTTAACCCTAATTCTTTTAGATGCAATTTACCCCAAATTAATGAATGGGCCAAAAGACCAAAACCAAACCCTAAAAAAAAATACCGAAAGCCCAAAAAAAACAAAGGCCCAAAAAAATTGAATAATCATAATATATAAACACTTCCTCCAAAAAAATAATAGTTATAAAAAAATAACACAAACATTTATATATTCATATAAATAAATAAATAAATAATTAAAAAAAAAAAAAAAAAAAAAAAAAAAAAAAAAAAAAATTTCCAAAACACTCCCGTAGCAACGCGCGGGCTACCCCGCTCCTTTCTAAACCAAATACTACCAAAACAGTATAATGAAATCAGCATTTTTAGAACTTATGCCAAAGTGCCAAACTAAAGAATGTCATGTGGGCTGACTCGCTTAAAGCCCAAAGTGAAAATGGTAAACATGTCAAAAATTCAACTATACCACATTACCACCACAAGTAAACAACTAGACTTTCAAAAATTCGTTATAAGTTAATTACCCTCCAATGTTCAAACAAAATACTTAGCCTCCTTTATTTTCTCTCCATCAAACAAAATTTCCACTTTATTTCTTGAATCCACAAAATGATAGAACCTTTTCCATTCAATTTCTTTCCTAAGTCTCGAGTCTTTCCGTAACTAACTCCGGTCTTGAATCCAAAAGTTCTTCCTCTTTTTCATGTATTCCATCAATTCCTATAGATAAAAAAATGACTCCTATATGAAACAAACTATGGGAGATAAAGAAGGTCCCATTCGAGACGATCCTTCCGTTGAACACAACATGGATGATTTTTCAAAAGAAAACTCAAATTCTGGGGTATATGGAGCGGTCTTTAATTTAACCACAACCATTATTGGGGCTGGAATCATGGCATTACCCGCGACAATGAAAGTCTTAGGTTTAATCGCGGGTATTGTCTTGATTTTTATAATGGGCATCATAACAGAAGTTAGTGTTGAAATGCTTGTTAGATTTACCGTTCAATGTGGAGCCACATCATACGGTGAAGTTGTGCAACACGCATTAGGTACACCAGCAAGAATTATATCCGAAATTTTTATAGTTATGAACAATGCGGGTATTTTGGTGGTTTATATGATTATTGTTGGTGATGTGATGTCGGGTTCAGAGGGACACGAAGGTGTTTTGGAACAATGGTTTGGTAACGGGTTTTGGGACAATAGAAAACTTGTGATGTTGATAGTATTAATCATTTTTCTTGCACCACTTTGTGTATTGGATAGAATTGAAGCATTGACTATGTCATCAGCTGCTTCGGTTGTCCTAGCAATTCTTTTTGTGACCGTTGCTTGTGCTGTGGCATTTATAATGTTGGTCGAAGGCAAACTCGCATCTCCTAGACTATTGCCAGATTTTACTTCTAAACAATCAATGCTTGATCTTCTAGTTATAATCCCCATTATGTCAAACGCATACGTTTGTCATTTCAATATTCAACCAATTTACAATGAACTCGAAGGTCCTTCCCCCCAAAAAATGAATAAAATTGGTCGAATAACAATCGTTATTTGTGTCACAATCTATTGGTTAACCGCTGCATCAGGTTATCTTTTATTTGGTGATAATACTGAAGCCGATGTGCTTACAAATTTTGATAAGCCTTTAGGGATTCGGTTTAGTACATCTTTAAATTTCATCGTTCGTGTGGGTTATATTTTCCACTTGATTCTTGTCTTTCCTGTTATTCACTTCTCGTTAAGGCAAACAGTTAATGCATTGGCATTCTCAAAGGGTGGCCCGTTAACGGAGAACAGAACAAGGTGTTTAGCCTTAACTTGTGGGATTCTAGCGATTATTTTTATAGCAGCAACCATGATACCAAGTATTTGGACTGCTTTTAAGTTTACGGGTGCAACCACGGCTGTGTCCTTGGGGTTCACTTTTCCTGCGCTTATCGCGCTAAGGTTGAGCGGTAAGGATTCACCCGAACTAAGTAGCAAAGAGAAGTTGTTGGCATGGGTAATGTTGATTCTAGCGATTCTTGTGAGCGTTGTTGGAGTGGGAGGCAACTTATATGACTTGTAAGACTGATCCAACCGAACTACATTATATGAAATAAGTTAACATTTCATAATGTTTATGTGTTTCACATTTGAGTACATCAAAAGTCATGGATCGCAACATTTGACATTGTACTCGTGAATCTAGTTACGCATAGAAAGAGAGACAGATTGTTCGTTTATTTTTGACATTTGGACCCGACTCGAGTATGAGTCAACTCTTATTTGCTTCATTACGTTACATAGTTGTTAAAAATGTTACTTCCAAATAACTAGAGTTGTAACTTACCTTGGTCCTTGTCTCTTAAAAGTGTAACTCAGTTTGAATCGATTGGATTATATAAATGCAGTTTAATTTGCGCAAAAAACGTGTTCTATATTATACACTGTTTATGGAAGTTTCTTTAAGCTTATTTATTAAATGTATTAGCTTATATAACAAATTTAAGCTCATTCTAGTGTTTGAAGCTTGGGCTTATGACCGTATTAACTTATGGCGTTTCCATAAGTTTTTTGTTTTTTTTTAGAGTGTGGTTGAGCTTATTTAACTTTTTTGGGTTATTTTACAAGTATAAGTCAATCTAAACACCTTAGCTTATTAACTTATAAGTATAAAGCTAACACAAAACATTCACCAATTAAGAGCTTATGAGATTATTCATTTCAATATGATTGTGTTTGGCAAAAGTAGCAGAAGCCGTAATTGGTAACAGTGATCAATAGCGGTGACTCCCTGTGAATAGTAGCTGTGACAAGAATCTGTCTATTCTATAAAAAGTTAGTAGCATAATGTGTTAAATGACGTAAAAATTACATATTTATATCGAAAACTCTTTAAACCAATAATACTCCGCAAGCTTTTTTTTGTGAAACAAAGTACAGTAAACATGTTAAGTAAAAATACAAATTTTAACTTCTTAACATATACTTTTTATTAGAATAAATCAAATATTTACAAAGTGTTATACGGAGTTAACACTAAACTGAATGAGAATAATAAAGCTCTATGATCAAACAAACTTAAACAAGGAATAAGTTTGCAAGTAAACTATGAGGTCACTGATAGGATCAGGGACCAAAACGAGTTCAAAGAGAATAACTGCACTTCTTAAATGATTTCAATAAACTAGACAATACCCGCACAAAACGACGGTGTATAGCGGCAAATAATTATACTTGCGAACTTGTGTTTTGGGGTGACCCTTGATACAAATTAGTGAAATTACGAGTTCAATATGCAGTCATTGCGAGAAGAAAAAAAGTTATGGGTTATAAACGAAAAATCATAAAAGTTTGAGTATTAAACAATAATTAAAATATTAATTTAGTAGTGGATGTTGTTATCATTTTTAATTAAAGGTATTTTAGTAATTGAACTTTTAAAGTTTTCAAAATTAAAGATTAAGAAAAATGATGTAAATGATTTCCAGATAGTATAGGTATAGAAGTTGTAAGCATTTACTCACACCAACATTCTCTTTATATAGGCGAGTACGAGGATGTCACATGCAGGGTTGTTGAAACATGTCAAGCATTTAATGGAGAGCATTTAATAGAGAAGTACATCTTCCATTAAATGTTCCTATTATTGAAAAGCTAACAACCTTGTTTTAGTGAACAATTCTTCCAACTGTTCACTGCCTTTTCATCAACTCGTACTTGATTTGACTTTATCTAAGATGCACTTTATCTCGCTATTTTGCTATCTTGAAAAGTCATGTCTAAATATCTTAAGATATATTTTGAGCTATGCTCTGTTGGAAGAATCAGAGAGCTGATAGGTTCATCAAGGTATCGTCAACCCTGATGAACCTTTGTCCTTCAGCTTCAATTCCATCTACATACAAGCTAACTCTATATCAGCTATCGAGTCGTCTTCAAATAATCTTCGATTCCTTAATGATGTATCTAACTTGAACTTCGATGAGGTTGCTCGCTGACTTCATTATTAACGAGTCTTTTTTACTTATACTAGTTTATGTTCAAATCTTAGTCAGAGATTATTTAGCACTGAATTGGCCCAACACCCGTTCCAAAATAAATGTTTATATTTCTATTTTGTGATGTAACATAATAAATGTTCACTTTGCATTTTAATCATTCAAAAAGAGTTTAGTGGTGGAGATAATATTTGATTGGTGGAAAATGTAGTTAGTGGGATTTTTTAAAACTTTGTAAAGTAGATATTTATTTTAGGATGGATGGACTAATTTGTATATTCGCAACTCCATTTATCTTTTGAATACTTCTGAGTGGAGCGTTAAGAAAAGAGTTATAAAAAAATGATAAAACTACTTATTGTTTGTTAAACGAGTAGTAATTTCACAAAATTCAATTCACCACTCTAAACGTTCATAAATGCTCAGCGACAAACACATATGCCATTATAAACCAAGCTGGTTTGTTATTACACATAAATTTAAGTCTAAAAGATAAGATCTATGACGCATTTGTTGACAGCCGTTAAAGTTTGTGAGTTTACATCAATGTATCTAGAAGAACAAAGTTTAGGAAGGATAAGTCACTATCCTAGTATCCTTATTCACATGGTACACAATGTGTCATGTTCCTTGGTTTGTTTTACCCTGTGTCGTCTGTCTCATTATTCTGCAAGTCCAAAATATCATGTTCCTTGGTTTGTTTTACTCTATATGAGATCGAGGGAGTATGTCAGAAGAATCTTTAACTAATACGGAATATATGCAACAATAGATCAATTTGTAAATTAAGTAATAGAAACGTTAGGTCACCAGGAGTGGGGTGTCATGAATTTATCGTGTCTCTCCCAATAAACTTCAGCCAACTCATTCTTATAAATTCTCATCCCTCCCAACCTAATTCACTGGCGCCCGATAAATTCTCATCCCTCAAAAAAAAAAAAAAATCTTTTTTATAATTAAACTAAAATCAATTTAATTAAAAACATAACATTTTATTAAAAACATAAGATTTCACTACAAACTAAAAAGAAAACTACATTGCAACATTATTTTTAAAACAAATGAACTATCTGGAGCCGTTCCATTTTGGGCAGTAAGATACAACGGCGACTGATTCAACACATTGATATCGTTGTTTGACCCGGGAGGACCAAAAAACGAATGTCAAATCCACAGATCCTGCGAAGCAACACACTCAATCATAATAGTCGGCACTTTATGATCACCTCGCGTATATTGGCCTCTCAAATGCCTAGGACAATTCCTCCATTCAATATGTGTACAATCTAGGCTACCAAGCATTCCCGGAATGTGATGTCTTTCTTCATACGCCTTTTGGATCAATGCGACGTCATGGGAAGTCGGCCTACGTAAGAACTCTCGACCATATAAATGAATGATCGCATCACAAAAATATGTAAGGCACTCGCGTGATGTTCTATCGGCCATGCATAAATATTCATCAAAGTTATCCGGGGGTTCACCCGTTGAGAGTTGTTTAATTGCCGACGTGCATTTTTGTATCGCTGTGAAGCTTTTTCTAGTCCTCGCGTCCATGCTTTCTTGAAAATACGGGAAACTAGCTTCAATGTCACCAACAATCTTCAAAAAAAACATTTGACTCATACGATACCGATGCCTAAAAAAATGCTCGCCGAACTTAGGGTCTTTGATGAAGTAGTCACGCATTAGTTTTTCGTTAGCTTGTTCCTGATGTCGCTCAATATAAGTGTGTGAATCATTAGAGCTTCCCGAGTCTTCAAGGGCTTCAATCTCTTTTATCGCGTCTCGAAAAAAGGCACATGAACTACCCGTGGATAAATCGGGTAGCATAGGTGGGATGATGATTTCGTCGGAAGATGAAGACATTTTTTTGGTGAAGTGTATATGAAAATGGGTGTGTTTTGATTGAATGTTTGTTGATGTTTTTGAAATGGAAGTAGATAGGTATATATAAGTAAAAAAGGGGTTAATTTTTATTTTATTATTTTTTTTTAATGCACAACGGCTATTTTTTTATTTATTTTTTTTTTTTTTTTTTTTTTTTGAATTCGATATGGAACGGTCAAAAGAAGTGAGGGGCCCACGAGATTGCAACATTATCACCACAAGTATGATATACCGTCCCCCATAAATTTTTGCCATAAATCCTATGCCGGCGGCGGTGTTACCGCCGGTATGGAGCATAAATTCACCCATAAATTCGTCGACTCCTAATGCCCTTTGAAGTTTGCAGAAAATGATACTTGTTTTAAATGATCATTAGCTTATATATATTATCCGATAGATAGTTGGCCCAAGCCCGGTTTGTGAGTTTAGGGTGCATTAGGGTTTACTCATGTAACCTCTATATAATGTGCATGAGTAATAATACTAAGTGAAATTTTGGTAACCAACTGGGCTAGCTCAGTTGGCCACCAAGATTCCTTAGGGGCTTGGGAGGGGATGTTTGGCTAGGGGAGGTCTCAAGTTCGAGTCCCACCCGGGACTTTTACCCCTTCAGGCGGTAAAAGGAGGAAGAGGCGGGTTCACGGACAACATACTGACCAATTGGATTTCACTGCTCAAACTGAACCACTAACAACTAACACCGTTCTATTAAAAAAAGAAAAGAAAAAAAAAAAAAAAAAAGTGAAATTTTGGTAATCATGGAAAAGTCTCGATTGCTGACACGAGCACCATCGAACCCAAAATTATTTATTCCTTTTGGGTCTTAAAGCTGTTCTTTTAGTTTGTTCTATAAGTGTAAATAAGACAACGCATATGATTTGGAATATTAATATAATTCATCTTCGCATCAAAAAAAAAAAAAAAAAAAAAAAAAAGAGAAAATTTCGATATTAGACTAGTCGCTCAACTTTTATATCTTTACTAGACCAAAAAAAATGCTCTTCCCAAACTAGACCGAGCGACTTGCGACTTTTTTACTTTTAATAAGAAGTCGCCAAATGGCATGTACCTTTTCTGCATGTGTAAGCTATAAAGGCGTGTCATTTTTGAGCGACCTAAGTTAAGCGACTTGTGTGTACTTTAAGCGACATTATATTTTGTTATTTTCTAAAAAAGAAAAGTTAACTACATTTTTTGTCCTTGTGATTTACCGGGTATTTCACTTTCAGTCCAATAGTTTAAAAAGTCTCGAATCCACTCCAAAACCCAACGACTCGTAACATCAGTCCATTTTTTAACACCGTTATCACATTAAAAAAAAAAAAAAAAAAAAAAAAAAAAAAAAAAAAAAAAAAACACTCAATCTAAGCACATCATCTTCATCACTATAATAAATCACAACAACAACTCACACCCACCGCCAACGCCACCACCACCACCCACCGCCACCGCCACCCCACCACCACCCACCGCCACCACAACCATCACCCTTTGGATAATAAACTCATTGGTTTAAAGATACTAGAACGTGTGATCATCTCCATATTCTCAATATTTTTTAAGGATTTTTTTTTTTTCAAAGATTCATCATCACTGAAATCTATTTTTTTCCAATACCCACTTCACCATCACATTTTCTTTCATTTCCCACTCCACACACAACACAGTCCACAGCTTCATCTCCCTTTCACCTAAATCATTTGTCCTCTTGAGATCCTTACAAATTAAACGAACCCTTTTTTATTCCAGACCCTTAAACCAAAACACATAAACCTACGGATGATGTCCTTTTGATTATGGGTTATGTGAGTCACGAATCACAAACACATACCATTGTTGTTTCTTTGTGGGTTCCGGCGTCCAGATCTTTGAGAAGGTCTCAGGTTCGTTTTTGTTTCGTTATTACTTTTTAAGATCGATGATGGGTTTGTTAATGATCTTAAAAGATCTTTTCTTTAAAAGATAAAACAACACGAGATCTTGTGATTTTATTTTCTTTCTTATTATCTTCGAATCTGAGTTGTTTGTAGTTGGGATTTGACAGAAGTTGTATGCTGTTGATGTGAGATGAGATTTTGATGTGGTCGATGTGGTTTGATGTTGACAGTTGTTGATATTGTAGTTAGTTGTTGATGACAGTTGGTTGTTATTTGGAGATGAGAAGGGATAGTCGAGGTGGTTGTTGTTTGTTATAGTTGTGGTTAAACTTTCGTTCTTTCTTGCGGTGGGTGGCGGTGGTGGTGGCGATGGTGGGTGGCGGTGGGTGTGGTGGCGGTCGGAATCTGGGTGGGTGGTGGTGGTGGTGGTGAAATAATGAAAGAGACGGTTAAGGTAGGTGGGGTACAAGTATGTAAGTACAAAGTACAAGTATATTGAAAAATATAATTAATAAAGCATAAGGGTATATATATATATTTTATAAAAATAAAAATATATCTCTACCTAACCCTTGTAGGTCCCACCTGGTTTTTCTAACATAATATGATGAAAAGAAGAAAATACCCTCCTAACTAACGGTCAAACGTAGTCAAACTGACGGTGTTAGTAAATTTGGACCAAACCCGCAACGAAAGTTTCATTTTGGACTAAACCCGAAACTTTTTAAAAAATTGGACTGAAAATGAAATACCCGACAAACTACAAGGACCAAAAATGTAGTTAACTCTTTTAGAAAAAATATCAAAATAAAATGTCGCTTAAGTTACATAAAATTCGTTTAACTTAGGTCGCTCAAAAAGTACCTGACTTTATAGCTTACATATGAAGACTAAAAAATGAATTGACACAAACTTTTTGGTAACACTTGGCACCTTCTTATCAAAAGTAAAAAAATCGTAAGTCGCTCAGTCTAATTTGTGAAGAGCATTTTTTTTGTCTAATAAAGGTATAAAAGTTGAGCGACTAGTCTAATGTCGGAATTTGCTAAAAAAAAAAAAAAAAAAGAAAAGACAACACATCAAAGATTTTCTTCGATTAGGCTTAAGTAGGAAATTCATATTATCTTACATGTTTGACAGGGTAAAAGCATAGAAAACCACCACCAAATGGTAAAGCATATATATGAAACCACCACAAAATGAAATAGTGGTAAAATTTGAGGGTTTTTTTTTAAGTCAAGAGTAAACATTGCAAGATGTATATATTTTGAGGTAAAAAACAAAAGGTTGGAAACAATCTCAAAATTAACCTGGTGAGACCATATATGTATGAGTTTAAAAGGCTCTCATTTTCGGATTTGGACATGAAAAACCTTATCTTTTACGTAGTTTTAAGTTTCTTAAAGTTACCATGAACGAGAAAGGACTAACTTATATGGCTAGAATTTTTTTTTGATAAAAGATCATTTGAGGACAAAACTTTGTGTACATATGAAGGGACTAATCCCCACCCTCTATTCATTTTCATCTAGCGGCTAAGATTAAACCCAACATTAACACTACAAGGGCATTTTGGTCAATCATATAAACCCAAAATTAAAAAAAAAAAAAAAAAAAAAAAAAAAAAAAAAAAAAAAACCCCATTTTCAAGTCTCATAAAACACACACACTTACGGTGTTTCTCAATCACCCATTTCATCCCTAATTCAACTTCAACTTCTAATCATGTCATCAAACCCTAACTTCGAAATTCAGTTCACCAAATTAATCATCATATTCGTCGTTGTTCTTCATCATCATCATCATTTTTCATTCTCGTTAAACATCTTCGATTCCATTAGATTCAGTTTCTTGATTGAATCATGATAATCCTAAATTGAAGCTAATTACGAGTAAGTGTATGGTGCTTTACATCTATTTTTGTATAATTTGATGATTTTTTACTATTTTTGTTATTAATTTGTTCAATCGATTCTAGTTTCTTTGAACACCATATTGGTTTGTCCATGTAGAATATACTTTAGGCAAAATATTAGTTAAACGCAAACCATGTGTTTGACGAAATGCACAATTGAATTTTAAATGTGGTTAGACATATCATTGTATCTTGATGTATATTCAAACTGTGATTTTTACATTTGTAAGGATATTAATTTACAAAAATAAAAGAATACTTTACTAGTTTAAATCAACAAAATATGGTATGAGTAGAGACGGACCAACCGGTTGCTAACTCGGAACAAACTGTTGCGTAATACAAACAAAAGAGAACAAACTTAAACAACGAATTGTAACACATGACCAATCGATTCTAGTTTCTTCAAAAGAGGACAAACTGTTGCCTTTTTTTAACAAGTTAACAATATAGACTAGTTTGGCTTTGCCAAAGGCGTAGCCTGCGGCTAAGAATTCTACTAAACTGATTTTATTGTATAGACTTTGTAAAAGTGAAGTGTATTCTGTGGCTAAGCCAAAGGCTACTCTGTTGCAACATATATCGCGGATCTGATTAATGTTTTTGATATAATTAATGATAATGAATGAACTAGGATACTTTCTAATCTGGTTTCCGAATTCTAGGTATATCACTGGTGATATGATCTCTTTATTCAACTATCAGCAAGTCTAACTTCAGTACCCCGTGAAGAATATATGACAGTCTGAAGGGTATTAGTGTGTGAATGAGAGGGTCACTTGATTTTCCATGGCTGCTAGGTGCTTATGTACTTTTGTTCAACTTTATCCAACGAGTTTTTAAAATCATTATATTAACCATTCTTATAACACTCCTTGCAAATATAGTATATAAATAAATGGATACTTTGGTGCCTCTTATGCAAGGAACCTTAGTTGACGTGGAAAGCACTTGAGAATCAAGAGTGCATAAAACCTTAGTTGAGCTCTGAGTCGAGGAAAACTCACCTCAGACAAGCTTTCTCCTCTTTTGAAGGTCGAGTGCATTTGAATTATACTTAAGTTGGATCTCAACCGTTTGAAATAACACACAACCTAGTAAACCCATCTATCAGTGAATGGGTCAAAGTTTGATCATTTGTGCTATAGCATATAGCTAGTCCATATGTTATTTCATTGGCAGTTTATATTAAAGGTCATTTTACTGACAAGTGATATCATTGGCTGGATTAGTTGGGATAGATCTGTTGGTACGCCTTGAAAATACACCACCTGACTCGCCATTTAGATTAGTTGGTGATTTTGACTCATCTACGTGCAAAGGCCAGACCGCCACCTGGTGTTATCGCCATTTAGATTAATCATCTTCATTTTGGGATAAGGGGTGTTTCTATAAATGTAGGTACATGTGTATAAATATTCAAATATAAAAGGAAGCTTTGAAGGGGTTAATCATAAAATGTAATATACTCTAGAACTTCTTGTCATTATTCTGCTTTTACTTGGTGCATCCATATTAGTCCAAACTATTAAAAACAACATATTTACAATTTTCTGGTGTTGCTTGCCAATTTAAAATTGCAGGCTTCTCTCCAGCGGGGTCAAAAAGTTTAGTAAAAACACCAGAGACGAACGTTATAGAAGTTGAAGGTACTCCAGCTTACTATTCTATACAGAACAAAGCAATCCATGCCCCTTTGTAGCTCGCTTCCATTCTTACTTTTCTTGTGGTGTACAGTTGTTGTTGAAGCTATTAGTCATAAAACAGGATTATAATTAGTAAAAAGAGATGAAAAGACCCTTCCTTGAACAGTATTTCTTTTCTATATAAAGATAGAAGTTTTAGTGGCAGGATGGTTTTAAACAAATGTTCGTGTCTATGCAGTGATTAAAACTGATAAAGATGTCCCAGTGTTGAATCAGAGCTCAAACAAATCTTCCAGGTGTGTTCTCAAACCAATAAATCTGAAATTTTAAGACTGCACTGTCAGGAACTACTTGTTACTAACAATTAATCTTTGATCCAGTTCCGGTTTAATTAGATTTTGGGAAGATATAAAAGCTCTTTTGCTTGAGAAGATTTATGTGGTCAACGTTCTAGGTACCTGAATTTTAGAATCTGTGATTACACACAATCTTTATTTTCTATGTACTAATTTGTGTATTCTAAACGCTATTTCCTAGGTTATATTGCATACAACTTTGTCATAGGCGCATATTCATACTGGGGACCGAAGGCTGGTTATAGCATATATCATATGGTAGGCATATTGGAGTTAATTATGGTAATACATAAGTAAAAACAAAGTCTTCGATTCCGTTCATCTAAGATTTTTGTTGTTTACAGAACAATGTTGATATGTTATTTGGAGGAATCAAGATTGTGGGTTGAATTGTGGGCACATTGGCAGGAGGTTTCATCCTAGATCGCATGAATTCCACAATCCCCAATACTTTCAAGGTACACATTTTACCTATAATTACAGTTTTATTATATGACCCGAAAATTATTTTATGAAACCTGTTATCATTTGCAGCTTCTTTCGACAGCAACTTTCTTCGGTGCAATATTTTGCTTTAGTGCATTTTGTTTCAAGAACTTGTACGCTTTTATAGTTTTCTTTCTCATTGGAGAGATACTCGTATTTGCCACTCAGGTAAGATATATAACATTATATATTCCTGTTAATATTTCTATTTCTATACATCCTTACATCTTTCCCTATCGCAGGGTCCTGTTAATTTCGTGTGTCTCCATACCGTTAAACCAAGTTTGCGACCATTATCTATGGCTATGTCTACTGTGTCAATTCATGTATTTGGTGATGTGCCTTCCTCTCCTCTTGTTGGAGTTATCCAGGTATGTTTTCCTTGTTTGACAAATACAGTTGATGAGTTTTAAATTTTAATAATTCTAAAGTTGATATTGAATGTTGTACTTACTATTTTGTATGTAATGCAGGACAATATTAACAATTAGAGGCCGTCTGCGTTGATCCTAACTTCCATACTGTTTTTGGCATCTGGGATATGGTTTATAGGTATAGGTTGGTTAATGTGCTGCTTTTTATTAATTTGAGTAAAAACAGGATGCAGTTTATAGGTTGCCTTGTGTTCCCGGTATTTTTCTTCATGGTGTGGATAGATACAACGAAGATACCGAGCATCCGGATACAAGTGTTGGACGATCTAATACAACACCGTTGCTTGATGACAAGTCAGCCAAGACACCAGTTGCGTCTACATCAGCTGAATTGTGAACTTAGCAGGATTTTTTAACACATGCTCAGTGTACAGCTTCGGTAGCTATTTTTTCCCCTTATTTTTTGTCCCTTCACTGTAAGTATCTTCATTTTGCATAAATTATTAGCCAAACAAGGTGTTTTTTGTTTGGATGGCAAAATGGGCGGGTAGGCTAACGGGTTAAAATCAGTGTGGGCCCAGATGGTTCCGGTTGGAGCAGCCCTCAAACACTGTATTTTTCTTTTTATTTGTTGAATTTTATTAATCGCTATTAATAAAATATCACAAATGATATTCTGAATATCACAAGTGATATTCAGAATATCACAAACATGTGATATTCTGTGATTTTCAGAATATCACATGTGATATTCTGTGATTTTCTGAATATCACAAGTGTATTCTGTGATATTCAGAATATCACAAGTGATATTCTGAGTACCACAAAAGATATTCTGAATATCATAAGTGATTTTCTGTGATATTCTGAATATCATAAGTGATTTTCAACTAATGTTTTGTAACATGAAAATCAAAAGTGATATTCAGAAAATCACAAGTGATAGATATTCAGAAAATAACATGTGATATTCAGACTATCAGTTGTGATATTCAAAAACGTATAAAAACGGACGAAAACATAAGAAAACGGACGAAAACGTACGAAAACGAACGAATACGTATGAAAACGGACGAAAGCATAAGAAAATAACAAGTGATATTGAGAATATCACAAGTGATATTCAGAAAATCACAAGTGATATTATGAATATCACCAATATGTTCCTACCTCTTGACTGAATTTTGATAAGGCTTGTATCATTTGAGACAAGAGTTCACATTTTTCAATCTGAACAAAGAACTCGTAAACCGTTGTTTCATTGGCTGATATGAATGCATTATGACAAGTACGAAGGTGCTTTAATGCATTATGATTCACAACATAATGGTTTGTTTATCTGCCCCTTAAGAGTTTTTTCTTCTTTTTATTTTGTTTTATGTTATTTTTATTTTTTAGTAATAGTTACATTTATAAGTATTTCTGTTCCTATCCTTAGTGTTTTTTACAGTGAAATATTTTCTTGTTCTAAATTCTTATCTCTTCTCATGCAGAATGGTTATAATAAAGATAAAATTACTTCCTTGGTTCTACGTGGATGCACAAAAATAACTGCTAGCATGCTTGAAGAAGTTTTGGGCTTGCTCCCTTGTCTCTCATCTGTAGAGTTTGAAGACTTGGCTAGTAAGTTTTCGAATATCATATGGGTCAAGAGCCGTACTTCACATTCAGCAATGAGTAACAAGCAGTTGGCCAAAAGTAGCCATGTGGAGGATTCTAGTGGTCTTCGAGATTATTTTGTAAGTCTGGACAAGAGAGATGTTTTAACAAACCATTATGTTGTGAATCATAGAGTTTGTGCAATTTGACACCGAAGACAAGTCAGCCTGTCCACTTGTTATGAATCGTTCACAAGTGATATTCGAGATTATTTTGTAAGTTTGGACAAGAATTTGATAAGCTATTTTCATATTGCTTATTGTGTAGACTTTTAAGCTTATTTATTTATTTATTTTTGCTAAATACTTGTTGTTACCTACTAACATTATCAGGTATCTCCAGTGATACAAAATGACTTATTAGGTATAACCTGTGATACAAAATAACTTATTGGGTATCACCTGTGATACAAAATAACATATTAGGTATCACCTGTGATAGTTAGACTGTAGTTAGCTACTTGTTTTTGTAGATACAAAATATGAGTACCTGTGATACAAAATAAGTAAGTAAAACACAAATAAGCAAAAACGCAAATTAAACTGAAAAACGAGTTCTTACGGGAATTAAACGAGCCTAAGAAAACCTAAAAATCAAAAATTACCCCTAGATGTGTAAATTTGCTTTTTATTTTATTTTTAATGAATTAAAAACAGTTTTGGACTAAGAATAATATTAAAAATACTAAATTAATACTAAAAATTATGAAAAATTATGGAAAACTACTTTAAGCTATATTGAACTTAGGAAAAATAAAAATGAATCGACAGCTTATTTGAATAAGCTGTGAATAAGCAAAAAGGGAAGTTAAGCTAAAAGGGAAAAAATTGGTCAAGTGAATTAAAGGTGCAAGCTATAACAAAAAAGACCCAAGGGCAGAGATGGTTGTGGTGTGTTAAACTGGTTGAGGATGGTAGAGGTCTGGGGTTCGAGCCTAGGCTCACCCTGGGCTTCCCAACTTCCCAGTTTTTGTTTTTGCAATTTTTTTTTCATGAAACATATTAATATGCTAAAAATGAACAACTTTTGTGAAAACAAAGTTTTTATAACTTGAGAATTAAGGTGGAAAAGGCAAAATATGCAAATAGTTAAGATATTAGGTATCACCTGTGATACAAAATAACTTATTAGGTATCACCTGTGATACAAAATAAGATATTAGGTATCACCTGTGATACATACCAAATATTAGGTATCACCTGTGATACAACAGTTAACATATTAGGTATCACCTGTGATACAGAATAACTTATTAGGTATCAATGATACAAAATAAGATATTAGGTATCACTTGTGATACATACCAAATATTATGTATCACCTGTGATACAAAATAAGATATTATGTATCACTTGTGATACAAAATAAGATATTAGGTATCACCTGTGATACAAAATAAGATATTAGGCAAATAGACCTACCATGTGTTTTGAGCTACATTTGTGACACCAGCTATGGCGTCTTGTTAAACTGCCTATTAGCCCCTGCATTCAAGATAACCAAATATGAGTGAATAAAAATTACGAATCCAGAACTTAAAATTGCCCATATTATATAAGCAAATTCACTTCATTGATTCAAAAGTTAGTACACCGGGCAACTTTAACAACATAGACACAGACCTATACTAAACAAACAAGCTGATCGTGTTTCAGCTCACATTTAAAAAAACAACATAACACTTGACATAAGTAACAAGACTCTTCTATACAAGTCGTTTATTCCACTTTTCTTTTATTCATCCATTTCATCATCATCTTCAACCTCCTCGATCTTCATCCTCTTCACATCTTTTGCAGCATCATTGAGAACAACATTTGCACTAGGAGGAACTTCAATCAGAATGTCAGACTTCTCACCCGTCGCAGCGGTCACGAGTCCATCATTCCTTTCCACCCTGTAAGTCAATTCTTCCCCATTCACATGTGATTTTTTTACTAGTTTTTGTTATAATAAATAATCAATGCATAATCACATGTGATATAAAAATTATTACCGGATACATGATATATCACATGTGATTTAAGAAGGTAGTAAGAAGCTACCACATGTGATTTAAAAATTACTACAAGACACATGTTATATCATATGTCATTTTCAGAAAAAATCACATAGTGATTTATTACTAGTTTTTGTTATAATAAATAATCAATGCATAATCACATGTGATATAAAAATTATTGCGAGACACATGTTATATCACATGTGATTTTCAGAAAAATCACATGTGATTTTCAGAAAACTCACATGTGATTTTCAGAAAACTCACATGTGATTTTTACTAGTTTTTGTAATAAGAGAAAGTACATAGATATGTAATTTCATTAATATTAAATAACTTGTGATTTAAAAGAAATGAAAAATAAAATGCCATTAAAGGAAGAAATCACGTGTGATATTTAACTAATATGTTATTTTGTATCACAAGTGATACCTAATATGTTATTTTGTATCACAGGTGATACCTAATAACTTAGCCAAAACAGTTTAATGCTTTATCACAAGTAATAAATGTCAAAGTATTCCATAAAATTACAAAAATAAAAAATACACCAATCACAAAAATTCAAAATTTCAATTAGTAAAAAAATACAAACCTTTAACCTTTAATGAACAAAAAAAAAAAAATCTTCTTGTATGTGTCGTCCAATATCACAAACTGATCAATAGCATTACAAACTCTTTTCAACAAGCACTAACATTGAACAACATTAAAGCCAACTACCAGTACTAACCAATGTGTGATTTTGTATGTATCACAGGTGATACCTAATAAGTTATTTTGTATCACAGGTGATACCTAATAAATTATTTTGTATCACAGGTGATACCTTATAATGTAAGTAGGTAACTACAGTCTACGCAAACTCAATAATAAAAACTCGGCAATAATCAATCATGTATAAGTGTGTTATTAAAATTTCATCAACACAATCTGGGATATTTAAAATTAACAAAGATACTAAAAACTCAGTAATAAACAAATTCCTGCCATGAATTTGTTTTATCAATATAGTCAAAATCATGTTGAGTCACTGATGTATGCAGGATCTCTTTCATGGATGTACGCAACCAGGTTCTATGAAGCATTGTCTATAACATGTACACTGCCATTTTTCATGTTGAAACCAGCTAAAATCCTCTTGCAACTGATCCATACATAAAAGATTATCTTAGCCAACGCGAGAAATGAATTCACAAACTCAATAAAAAAGTTAAAAGATTAATTTGCAGCTCCTACTATCAACCCATTTCCATATTATCTAAAAGAAATATTATACCTGGATGACCTTATAAAAAAGTTAGCAGGCTCAAATTGCAACAAAATTAAATACTACGTCTATTGTTATACATACCAACCTTGCGATGTCGCCTGAGCTGTTCCTGTTGAAGTACTGAAGTTGAAGGCATGAGGTGCTGTCTTTACACAGGAATAAGGACACCCTGCACATATGTTGGTCAACACAACTTCAAATAAATTCATCTGTTTTTCTTCAAGTGTCTCAACCTTTAGGCACCAGTGTGCAATTGTGATAAACTTATGATCTACAATGCTAAGTATAGAGGAACAAAGGGGTAGCATTATGCTTTCGGTAGCATTTATAGTGGTCCATGTATCGACCACATACTGAGCACCAGGAGATTATCATGAATAGTAGTCAGCCATACCAAGATCCTTCTCGACACAGACGATGCAGGATTTTTAATGACATCAGTCACTTAGAAAAGAGCAAGTGTGGCAAAACTAAATTGTATAAATCTAAACTTTTCAAGTGTACATCCAGTAGTTTTAGCTGTAAATGATGGATGCTAGGTGTTGTGGGTATAGACCCATGAAGTGCTGTAGCTAGCGAGTTAAGATTCAAAAATATTATATGTAGATGTCCAAAGGAACAGCTTGACACACATATAGGCATTTGGCCTAGCTCACTTGACCGTTCAATTGAAATTATGCAAAAAAATATCATTCATGTGATACCAATAAACCAAAGTGATATCGAACTACGCTGCACGATTGCACAGTACTATAAGACTAGAGGCATTTTAGGAAAACTTGCAGCATGCTACAAATGAATTATCTATTGGAAGTTATATATACCTTGCGGCATGGTTGAAAATCATGAGAACTGTAATTGCCGAATATCCATGGAAGAATCCCTTGTTCACAACAGCATCAAAATCTTCAGAAAATCATAGAATATCACATGTGATATTCAGAAAATCACAGAATATCACATGTGAAAATCACAGAATATCTATTGGAAGTTATATATACCTTGCGGCATGGTTGAAAATCATGAGAACTGTAATTGCCGAATATCCATGGAAGAATCCCTTGTTCACAACAGCATCAAAATCTTCAGAAAATCATAGAATGTCACATGTGATATTCTGAATATCACAGAATATCATTTGTGATATTTTATTAATAGCGATTAATAAAATTCAACAAATAAAAAGAAAAATACAGTGTTTGAGGGCTGCCCCAACCGGAACCATCTGGGCCCGCACTGATTTTGACCCGTTAGCCTACCCGCCCATTTTGCCACCCAAACAAAAAAAACACCTTGTTTGGCTAATAATTTATGCAAAATGAAGATAATTACAGTGAAGGGAAAAAAAATAAGGGGAAAAAATAGCTACCGAAGTTGTACACTGAGCATGTGTTAAAAAATCCTGCTAAGTTCACAATTCAGCTGATGTAGACGCAACTGGTGTCTTGGCTGTCTTGTCATCAAGCAACAGTGTTGTATTAGATCGTCAAACACTTGTATCCGGATGCTCAGTATCTTCGTTGTATCTATCCACACCATGAAGAAAAATACCTGCAACACAAGGCAACCTATAAACTGCATCCTGTTTTTACTCAAATTAATAAAAAGCAGCACATTAACCAAGCTATACCTATAAACCATATCCCAGATGCCAAAAATAGTATTGAAGTTAGGATCAACGCAGACGTCCTCCAATTGTTAATATTGTCCTGCATTACATACAAAATAGTAAGTACAACATTCAATATCAACTTTAGAATTATTAAAATTTAAAACTCATCAACTGTATTTGTCAAACAAGGAAAACATACCTGGATAACTCCAACAAGAGGAGAGGAAGGCACATCACCGAATACATGAATTGACACAGTAGACATAGCCATAGATAATGGTCGCAAACTTGGTTTAACGGTATGGAGACACACGAAATTAACAGGACCCTGCGATAGGGAAAGATGTAAGGATGTATAGAAATAGAAATATTAACAGGAATATATAATGTTATATATCTTACCTGAGTGGCAAATACGAGTATCTCTCCAATGAGAAAGAAAACTATAAAAGCGTACAAGTTCTTGAAACAAAATGCACTAAAGCAAAATATTGCACCGAAGAAAGTTGCTGTCGAAAGAAGCTGCAAATGATAACAGGTTTCATAAAATAATTTTTGGGTCATATAATAAAACTGTAATTATAGGTAAAATGTGTACCTTGAAAGCATTGCTGATTGTGGAATTCATGCGATCTAGGATGAAACCTCTTGCCAATGTACCCACAATTCCACCCACAATCGTGATTCCTCCAAATAACATATCAGCATTGTTCTGTAAACAACAAAAATCTTAGATGAACGGAATCGAAGACTTTGTTTTTACTTATGTATTACCATAATTAACTCCAATATGCCTACCATATGATATATGCTATAACCAGCCTTCGGTCCCCAGTATGAATATGCGCCTATGACAAAGTTGTATGCAATATAACCTAGGAAATAGCGTTTAGAATACACAAATTAGTACATAGAAAATAAAGATTGTTTGTAATCACAGATTCTAAAATTCAGGTACCTAGAACGTTGACCACATAAATCTTCTCAAGCAAAAGAGCTTTTATATCTTTCCAAAATCTAATTAAACCGGAACTGGATCAAAGATTAATTGTTAGTAACAAGCAGTTCATGATAGTGCAGTCTTAAAATTTCAGATTTATTGGTTTGAGAACACACCTGGAAGATTTGTTTGAGCTCTGATTCAACACTGGGACATCTTTATCATTTTTAATCACTGCATAGACACGAACATTTGTTTAAAACCATCCTGCCACTAAAACTTCTATCTTTATATAGAAAAGAAATACTGTTCAAGGAGTCTTTTCATTTCTTTTTACTAATTATAATCCTGTTTTATGACTAATAGCTTCAATAACAACTGTACACCACAAGAAAAGTAAGAATGGAAGCGAACTACAAATGGGCATGGATTGCTTTGTTCTGTATATCACTTGTAATATTCTGAATATCACAGAATATCACTTGTGATATTCAGAAAATCACAGAATATCACATGTGACTTGTGATATTCTGAATATCACAGAATATCACTTGTGATATTCAGAAAATCACAGAATATCACATGTGATATTCAAAAAATCACTTGTGATATTCTGAATATCACAGAATATCACTTGTGATATTCAGAATATCATTTGTGATATTTTATTAATAGCGATTAATAAAATTCAACAAATAAAAAGAAAATTACAGTGTTTGAGGGCTGCCCCAACCGGAACCATCTGGGCCCGCACTGATTTTGACCTGTTAGCCTACCCGCCCATTTTGCCACCCAAACAAAAAACACCTTGTTTGGCTAATAATTTATGCAAAATGATGATAATTACAGTGAAGGGACAAAAAATAAGGGGAAAAAATAGCTACCGAAGCTGTACACTGAGCATGTGTTAAAAAATCCTGCTAAGTTCACAATTCAGCTGATGTAGACGCAACTGGTGTCTTGGTTGTCTTGTCATCAAGCAACGGTGTTGTATTAGATCGTCCAACACTTGTATCTGGATGCTCGGTATCTTCGTTGTATTTATCCACACCATGAAGAAAAATACCTGCAACACAAGGCAACCTATAAACTGCATCCTGTTTTTACTCAAATTAATAAAAAGCAGCACATTAACCAAGCTATACCTATAAACCATATCCCAGATGCCAAAAACAGTATTGAAGTTATATATACCTTGTCATCAAAATCCTGGACCAGTATCGCGATAACATTGAAAACCATCCCAAACACATATAGCCAAAAGTTCTGCACGTTTATGTTCCTGGTAGGCCTTTTTTTATAATTGCCTCTGTGTACACACCAGCAAAACCACTTAAAAGTGCCATGACAATCGCCATCATCCAGCCTAGGAATGGAGTCTGAAGAACATGATCAGAAGAAGGATTAAGTTGTGCTGTAACACCAGAATTTGTAACAACCGAATCCATAACACCTAATTTATTATGCAAAAACATGAATATGAGCTCAATTACCTTAATTAATAGATCAAAAATCGAATATGATGAATAACTGGATGATGAATAACGTGATGATGAAATAACATGAGATGAATTAGAAGATCGATTGATCAATTAAACATAAAAAAAATTAGGGTTAGAAGATGAAAAATTAAGATGAATTAGAAGATCGTTGATTAATTGCATATGAAAGATTGATTGATCGATTGATTAATTGCATATGCAGGTTGGGAGAAGAAAACACACACTTTTTGTGTGTGAAAAAATAGAACGAGAATTAAAAGTTAGTTATTATATCTGTCAAAAATACCTTTGTAGTGTAAATACCGGTTAAAATCTCAGCCATTAGATCAAAAAAGATGAAGGGTGGGGATTGATCCCTTGGTATGTGAGTAATTTTTAGTATCTAAAATAACTCTTCTCTTTTTTTTGGCCTTCATACTTTTTTTTTTTTTCTTTTCAAAATGTGTTTTTCCAATTGTTTTTAAAACACATGTAGTGTAATTATGTTCTATGTAATCAACCACATGCCCATTAAACCAAAAATTTAATTGTTTGGTGACAAATTGGAAAACATTGAATGGTTTCTTTGCTTATAAATGCATGCAAAGTTAGCAAAGATGGAAGTCAAAACAAATATTATGCATAACACTTGGTAAAGATGGAAGTCAAAACAAATATAAATGCATGCAAAGTTAGCAAATGGTGGATGTGTGGTTCCTTTTCCCATGCCTTGATTGATGCCCATAATTTCAAAGAGATATTTCTTAGTCTTCACTTAACTTGCCCAATATTTAGACTTTGGCCCTCTATTATGAGATGAAAATCTTCTTTGAATTGACCCCACACACTTAGTTTTCTTCTAATTTCAACCACCATAAAAGTCATATGAAAACTCTATGGACCGAATCATCCAAACTAATAACACGCTAAACATAAATGTTTTAGGAATAGATTATAGGTTGAATGCACTGGCTTGGATTAAATTCGTATCTGTTTTTCTCCTTTTATTATTATCTTCTATTGAGTTGCAACTCTGATTTTTGACATAGATATGTTTACCAGAAATAGTGAATTTAATCAAATATTAGGTTATTAGGATCTTCAAAAATCATACTACTTAATAATCAATATTTGAACACCAATATCTTTTTTCGTTCTATGCTCATATATGTTATATATATCGCATACAGTAATAGTTTAATTATTTTGATCTTTGTAATCATCTACAAGTTAGAAGATGAATCATTATTTATTTATTATGTGAAAAGGAGACAACATGATTACCTAACTAACATGTCGGATACAATAAGGTTTAGCTAAAAGAAGAAAGAAATCAAACGAAAAAAAGCCATCTAGTATTTAGGTGCTAACTTGTATTTAAAAAAAAAAAAAAAAAACTATCCATTGTTTACCAACATTTTATTGCACCTATATCGATATTTTCATAAAATCCAAAGGAAAAATGATAGTTAGTTTGTCTATATGATGACTTATGATACTCATTTTAGCCCGTAGAATAAGATTTCCATTTTATCACATTGTCTTTATCTTTAGTAACTTTTTATATCTTTCTATATATTTCCAAATTTTGACCGATTCACTTTGTATAAATACATTACCTTCCTCTCAAAGCAACAACATAAAAAACACATCAAACCATGGATTGGTTCTCATGGCTATCAAAAACCAACCTTGAACCACCATTCATACACGATTACACACAATCATTCACCCAAAATCTACTCGAAGAAGACGACATTTCGTACTTCAACCATGAGTTTCTCCAAAGCATGGGAATCTCTATAGCTAAACACAGGCTAGAGATACTAAAACTCGCTAAAAGCTCAACTCGTTCACACTCCATTACTAAACTAATAAATGCTATGAAGAAAACCAAGACAAAAGTAGTTAAATATGTACAAACATGGGTTCATCGCAATGATTCGGCTATTATTATGGTGAAAAGAAGGACTTATAGCTCTAGATGGAAAGGTGCAATGGTGAAGAGAAGTAATAGATTGGTTATGAATAAACAAGGTGGCTCAGGTTCAGGGCTGCTTTTGATCACGAATGGATATCGTCCTGTGGTTAGACCTAATGGTGCTAGAGTTACTAGCTTTTCGAGCCCATTGGTTTATGATCATAATAAGGAAGATGTTGATTTGTATAGAGAAAATTCGTATAGTGATGATGACGTGGGCAGCAATGATGGTGTTAGTGGTGATCACGGTGGATATTGGCCTAATGATGGTGTTGTTGAAGAGATCAAATGGGATGCTATGTTTCAAAACTTGAAACCTACTTAGATGTGAAGTAAACTTTATTATTTTTTCTTTTTTGGTTTTGATTTTCATCTTTATGAAATGTTTTCATTTGTATATCATAAAGAACTTTGATGTTGAGAAAATTGTGGTAGAAGCAGCAACAAAAGTGTTTTCTATAACATGTCTTTACCTTTTTGGGTGAGGGTGCATGGTTTTCAGTTTTTTCATCTAGGATATTTCAAGAATCTGAAAATTGAATTAGACCGAATTTAATTTTGGTTTAGAGTTTACGGTTTACTGTTTGTATCTCCGGAGTGTAATATTTATATGGTTTTTATTTTAATTCCAAGTTTCTTTCTTAAGAGGAGCTAAATTCGGGTTGTAAAGATTGATTTTGTGGTTTATAATCGACTGATCGGATCGAATCTAGAGCTCTGTTTAGTTCACTACTTCACTGAACCCTAAGTTTGAAACTTGAATATGGGTTATGTTATTAAAACCCTTGTGACATGACAATAGGGGGTTTTTACAAATCGCGATGCACATCGTACAAACCTGTAATGCACAGGGCCCCACGAAACCCTTTATGGGAGGGTCCGTATAAACTCCCCCTTGAATATGGGTTATGTTATTAAGACCCCCCTATGATGTGATAATAGGGGGTTTTGGTTAAAATTTACAAACCGCGATTAACACCGTACAAACACGCAATTCACAAGGCCCTATGAAACCCTCTATGGGAGGGTCTATATAAACTCCCCCTTGAATATGGGATATGCTATTAAGACCCCCCCTATGATGTGACAATAGAGGGTTTTGGTCAAAATGTAAAAACCCGCAATGCACAGGGCCCTACGAAACCCCTTATGGGAGAGTCCGTATAAACTCCCCCTTGAATATGGGTTATGTTATTAAGACCCCCCTATGATGTGACAATAGGGGGTTTTGGTCAAAATGTACAAACCGCGATGCACAACGTACAAACCCGCAATGCACAGGGCCCCACGAAACCTCCTATGAGAAGGTCCGTATAAACTCCCCCTTGAATATGGGTTATGTTATTAAGACCCCCCTATGATGTGACAATAGGGGGTTTTGGTCAAAATGTACAAACCGCGATGCACAACGTACAAACCCGCAATGCACAGGGCCCCACGAAACCTCCTATGAGAGGGTCCGTATAAACTCCCCCTTGAATATACGATTATTAAGACCCCCTGTGGCCAACGGTAAAAATAAGCTTTAACAGTCACGTTGGTTATTAAGACCCCATATGATTTGACAATATGGGATTTTGGTCAACCTTGTTCTTCATATTTAATTTACAAAGTTATAAGATGTTAAACACAAGAAAGCTACAGTATAATTTTAACTGTTTCAACTGTAGTTTACAACTATTATCTAGTTAGAATTAGGTAGTGAAGTTTGGGTATGTAACAAGTGTTTTGTTACCCAACAAAATTAGGCCCACCTTAGCCACAAGTTGTGTACTTGGGTCTGACCCAACCATGTGCATGGTGTGTATTATGGAACCATGAGGCCCACATTACCAACCAACCATTTGACCATTCGGGTTGAGTTAACCACCGATTTTGATGTGCACATTTGACATTTTCAATAATATTAAAAAAACAACTGTAACAGTTATGATGCTTTTGGTTCTAAACATTATAAAGTTCGATCACTATTTTACTACCTCCGTCCCATATTAAGCGTCCACTTTGACTTTTTTAAGTCTTTCTTATTCAACTTTGACTTTGAATTCTATTATTTGTGTTATATAATACTTGATGCAAAACATATGAATGGATTAGTGTTTTAAATGTATTTTCATTGGTATAATTTTTATCAAGTATTATATAGCACAAATAAAAATATTTACGGTCAAAGTTAAACAAGAAAGACTCAAAAAAGTAAAAGTGGACACTTAATATGAGACGAAAGGAGTAGTTGTTATGAAACAAGAACAACTCTTTGTTTAAGTTATAGGCCACAACTTCAATCAATATCAACAATAAAGCAGTCAAAGCTATATATTGAAAAATAGAAACTCTTTAATCTTTAAAAACCACCAAGAAGGCTAATGAAATAAAATTCATACTTGCCAAAATACGAGATAATGGGTCAACTACATTAAGTAGACAAACTTTTGAATGTTAAAAATCACAAGAAGGTTATTAGATAAGTAGTAGTACGTGTTTTTACTTTGTTAAACGTGTGTGTGTTTGAGATATACACGACCTTCAGACATCCAAGGTTTTCTCAAATGATTATACATCCGTTTGAAATGCCAGTTAAGTGGGGAAACACCACCCGGACGGGGAGTTCAATCATAATAGGTCTATTCATAACATTCGCGCTTAATGGGTCATAACATAGGCAATTAATAGTTTAGCGCACTTGTGTCCAACGGAAATAATCGAGTGTGTAACAAATAAACACATAATACTTTCGAGTAACAAATCAAGGGTTTCAACCAATTAGTAATATTTGGGAAAACAGTTCACGTTTCAAGTAAAATGAGCATAGAGTAAAAACGTAAACGAGCATGTATTCTCCCGCAAAACAGTTATAAAACAAGTAAAAGTAGGGGCCATGAACTGTAGGATCCCACGAAAATCCATTACGATAATCCTTGTTAATTAATCATAACCTCGAGTTACCGTTTAACAAAACCCATTTTTACGGGGGAATTTAAAATTTTTCCGGTTATTTTATTTTCACCACAACACGACATCACAACAATTAACGAATAACGAAACTAGCTCTCGACACGTATTTCGAGACATAATCATTTCACAAATCACCATTTACTCTAATTATTTCCTACCTATTTACAACTTACATTAATACTCTAATTATAAAAATTACACTAACTAAAATTTCATTACACAAACTAACCAAGCTACAACCCAACCGGACCCTCAGCCCATCACACGCCACACAGCCCAACTCCAAACCCAACTTTTCTCTTTGTGATTTCATGTAAAATCGACAGCCAAACATCTCCAAAAATGTGACTCGTTCTTATTAATCCTAAACGCGACATACCTATATTTTTGCACCATCTTATTCAACACCCACTAGACAATATATGTGCCGAATTTCAGATTTGCAAGTCGCGGTTTACTATGATTTTGAAGGCCCATTTGTTCATCCCAAAACTACCTATACGAAGAGACAAATTCTCCAAAACTCGACTATTTTAAATTCCGATTGTTTCTACTTTCCACTAATAATATTCTTAGCATAATGTAACATTCAGAAGGGAAATTAGACAATAAGGGAGAAGTAAGGCTCGTCAACTCCTTTGTTAAATCCAAATAAAAGAAACCGTGTGTACATATATTACCATAACACAAGATAAGATTTTCCATGTTCTCACATCCATCTAAAATATCTCCTACTGTCAGAACAACTAGCCTAGGTGTCCATTCGGCTACAGTAACTATCAATAACTGGATTGAAGTCTTGAAGTCTTAAAGTCAATAAAAACGTGAAGAATTCATCCCTATATATCTCACCTCCTTTAGCAATCCATCTCACTCACCCTTCACTTATTTCACTCTCACAAGACACCTTCCAAAGCCAGAAATGTATATCACTCTTTAGAAAAGTAAATCGAGTAAATAACTAAACCCTTAAAAACATATCGAGCTCACTAGGAAAGCTTACTGCTTTCTTTTCCTTGTGCATCCCTTCGAACTACACAGCTTCCTTCTCCACCCATTTCACTATCACCACTTCATACCACTCACACCTCACTCCCTCTCACTCACAACCACTTCGCTGCAAGACCAGAAACCATCGCTAGTTTTGCTTGGGAGATTTTCGAAGCAAATGGGTTACAAGTGTAACATGTAAACTTGGGTTCTAGCGAGAGGACTACCCTTCCTTTGTATTCCATCCGATTACTACCGAGCCATCACCACCTTAAAAGGTGTAGTAAGTACCCATTCCTCCTCATACTTTCATCCACACATGCATGCATATGTTATTCGAATGTGTCCTTCTTTTGTATTACTAGTACGCATAATAAAAATCACAACCCACCCCCTAGCTAGTAACAGTCTCCACTGGGGGAGGATTAGAAGCCACAAACACACTCTGTTGCACGTTACAAATTCCATGCATCATTTCATCATCTCACTCGATCGTATATATTGACACTTAATGATTTTGCATGCATCATTTTAAGTAACCCACCTCCACTGTGAATGTTTGAGAAACACAACTCACACCACCCTCACTTTTAAAAACTTGCATTGCATGCTACTGTCTTAACTCTCACGTATAAATAAGACTTTAAAACACTAAGAACTATCTCAAAAGTTGTATACCGAAACAGCCCAAGTCGCCTATTAAATCACACATTAACTCACGATTCGAATAAATAACCATGTCTTATTTTCACACGACTTCATAGACCTCCTAACAAGCTACATTTTTCGATTGAAAATCATGTGAAAATAACTGAGATACGACCCTTTAAAACAACCCAAGTATGTCGCATAAACCATAACTAAAAACAACTAAAAATAATATTGGGCCTAGTGTTTTGGCTCGTTAACAAGCCCATTAGTAGTAAAGATAAGCTACTGAGCAAATAAGCTGTTAAAATAAGCTTCTTTTATCTTAAATATAACTCAGAAAAATGCGCCACCTTTTTCCCACCTTATTTGTCACTTTTGGACTAAAAATGTAACGCGATCTAACTTGAGGGACTAAAACTGTCAACCTGAGAAACTTATGGACTGAAGCTGTGAAAACAGTTTATAAAGGACTGAAATTGACCAATGATGTAACTCCAAGCCTTATTTGTACTATTGGACAAGTTTTGGACTATTATTGGACTTTGACTTAAACCGAGGACTAACGACGTAACGAAAGCGCAGTTAGAGTAAAAAGTATAAAACTTGGAAAGGACAAGGACCAATTAATTTCACTTGACATTCTTATTTTATTTTCTATTTTTCACCCCTCACTTCATATGCATTTTACATTTTAGTTATGCATTATTTAATATTCGTTATTTATTATAACTAGGAATTTAGCGATTCACTTTGCATATCATTTCAGCATATTTTGAGAAGATAATATTTTGAGTCGAGTGACATAAGAATCAAGATAATATCATATATGATATTATATTTTTAACTTGAGGCATTTTAAGCATATCACACTCATATCACCGATCAAATCGTTATACGATTCTTACATCACACTCACTGTTAGTAGTAAGTCAGAATCTTAGACTTCCCTTATATTCAGGTTTCGTATCGAAGACGTTTTCGTGATCGTTTCCATAGATCTTATAAATTCTATCTTGTCAGATACGCTCCAGGTGAGTCGTGGCCCCTCCTATCTTAATACTTGATTTATACTTTTTGGGGGAGATACATGCTTTGAAATATTTTACTCATTTATCAACTATATGATTTGTTTTGCGATACAATACTTCTATAAGCCTTATGAAAACTCTCATGACTTACCGTGAGTCGTGGCCCCTACTTTTAACACTTGTTTTTAATAACACTTTTGGGGGAGATACATGTTTTAACTGTTTTAAGTTACTTATATACTTTGAAAACTCTCATGATTTACTCAAAATCATCCACTATGCTTTACATGTTTGAATCACCCTTGAGAGAAATATATGTTCGTTATATGTGCAAATTGCTTGCTTAGCTTAAACACTGAATTTGAAAGATAACATTTTTAAACTACTTGATGTAACATGATACTGAGATTCATTGTATGCATTCATATAACAAATGAATCTACTGTTAATTTTACTATGATATTTCTACATTTCACTAGAAATAATTGCCAAGACTAAAATTACGCATATTTTATGAACCCTGAGACCTATATTGCCTAAGTTTACTTTATTGCCATAAAGTCCCTCGATCATGAGCCATTAATCACTGCGGTGAGCGCGAATATAGTGAACAGCTTCGAAACCTGTTAGAGGCTGACGACCTATCCCACTAAATACTTGGACGGAATGCCTATATGGTTAGTCGTATTTAGTCGCGATGCACTATATTTGAGAAAAATAGGAATTGGCAAATCACCTATTACATAAGGGCAAAACTTTCGTCATTAATTTGATGAACACCTCCGTTTTACGGTACTTTGTTAACGTTTTGCGTGTCATGAGGCTTAGGGCAATATAACTTGAAGAATATATGAATGTTTCATATATATTAGGATACAGCTGTATTTAGTAACCACCACTCCACACTGATAGATTTCAGACACTAGATTAATATTTTCACTATGTGTTATGATTATGAATCATGTACTTGAACCTTAGTTGTTATCATATGCGACTTAATTGTGAATTCTATAAAAGATAACCCAAAATGCTTGGTATATTGTTACTCCTAAAAGTTGACCCAACACATCATTTCGAGCAAATAACAACATAGCTCATTTTCATTTAAAAACTTGAAACTTATGATCGCTTGAGATCATTGATGAACTCAAATAAGTACATTTTATTACCATCATTTATCCTATTTATTTGACTTGTTTTATTATATTATCTGTGAGAATTGATACGTTAATGTTTACTTTTGTAATTCTCAGGTAAAAACAAGTATTATGTGAAACTTGGCGAATTTGGACTAATTATGGAGCAAAACAAGCAAGAAGTTAAGAGTCTACTGAAATGTACAAGATCAAGATCATTTTGCTCCAGATACGCCGCATCTTGCTTATTACATACGGCGCATCACTATCAAGATTTCACAAGATATTATCCAAGACGGAAAAGGACATGCGCCGCATCTAAGAATGGAGTTACGCCGCATCTTCTGGCGGTGTACGAATATTCCTGAATATATTAATCTTGGACCCCACGCGAAGTTAAGTCAATGCGCCGCATCTACTTATTAGATGCGCCGCATCTAACCCTCAGACAGAAACTATAAATACCCCAAAGTCAGACGAATTTCGGAGTTCGACATTTAGCTAAGTACGAGAAGACAGAAACCCTAGGACGAATTCAGACGAAGTAGCAGCACAAGACACACCTTGAACGAAGATACAAGAGCTGTAAGAAGGTCCTGCATGTATTCAATTCATTAAGTAGTTTTGTTTTATTGTATTAGTAAACTTTAATTCATCAGGATTGATGGGCTTGTGTAATGTGACAACGGAAAGATTGCACTCCTCTTAATATTGCTTTCCCATTAATTAAAGTTTATATGTTGATGTCTTTGGTGACTTTTATTAGTGCATTGATAACCTCTGTGTCTAGCTGAGCGTTGATCGGGTCGCCATGCCTCTGCCCTCGCCTATTTATTTTATCACCTATGCATTCTATCGTCTGTAGAAAAGTAGGAAGAAAAGTTAAATAGGATAGTCATAAGTAATCATTAAGGGTTTACTCGCCGATAAGATTAGAACCAACGAGAAAGGACTTAATCTCGGTGCGTTGCATCGAACTATACACTTCATATAAAACTAGCAATAAAACAAGTGACAAGCTACTTAACTATCAGGACAGGTCTTCTTATTGTCTCGAGTATTTATCTGTGTACGTGTGTGCTATTCGCTGATTCGTGCCTATTAGTTTAGTTTATATTTAATCATAACCAAACCGTGCCAGTCTCTCAGGCTGAACCCCCTTGCGTTAGATTAGGTTGTATAGCTAACTTAAGATATTAAAATACTGATTAGGATAACTAGATAATACGTTCCACTCTTAGTGATCGACACTCTACTTACCATTATATTCATACTGACCGGGTACACTGCTCGTTAAAGTGTGTGTGTTATTGATAAGTCGGTTAAATATAAATTTAAAACTTGAATACTGCTAAAACGACAACGACATACCGTGGGTATAAATTAGAGCATACGCACACGCGCATCAATTTTTTGGCGCCGCTGCCGGGGAGTGAATTGTTATTATCTGTTAATTTGATTAGTATTTTAATTAGGTTTTTCTTTTTAATTTTTAATCTAACTGCTAACTCTGTTGTATATTAGTTAAATTGCGTTCATTGTATTATTTGCATATTTTCTGTTTTGTGTGTTATTTGTTTTCTTTTATTTTTGTTGCTTTTCGTTTGTGTTTATTTTTGTTTTTATTTTTCTGTTTTTCTGCATACTGCTATCGTTGTACTGAGCTTATTCAAACGATACGGCGCATCTATTTTCATAGATACGGCGTATTGCGTTTAATTTTTATAAAATACAACGCGTTTAATTAATTCGATACGACGCATCTTTCCCCAAGATACGACGTATCTGTTTTTAATAAGAAATTTTTCTAAGCGATAACGCCATACGACGCATCTGCTTTAGCAGATACGGCGTATTTATTATTTTAATTAAAAACAGTTTTTGAATTATTAAACAGATACGACGCATCGATTTTTATCGATACGGCGCATCTTTCTGAATCAAAAATCTTGTATTTTGAAACGTAACGAAAATACGACGCATTAACTTTTGTTAATACGACGCATTTAATTTTAATAAGTATAATCGATTTTTGATAATTAAAACTGATACGGCGCATTCTAAATTTATAAGCGGCGTATCTATTTTCTGAATAAAAGTCTGATTAAATTTTAACGATTATAAGATACGGCGTATCCATCTTTCTGGATACGGCGCATCGTCTGCAGATATCAGTTATTCTTATATCCGTTTCTAAATTCATTAATTTCTCTTCTAGCGAACAAATCCTACTGAAGATTTTACCTATGATGACAGGTTTTGCTATGGAAGACATGTCAGTGAACGGATATCTTGCTAAGGAACTCTTGCTTTCGGATTCATTCGAAGTGAAAGTTTTTGATGATGTCAACTTCAATGTGCTCATGATTGATGCCGATTTATTTTCTTGGGAAACCCCTCTTGAAGCTACTTATAAGGAATTTAAACGCTTATGCAATATTGAAGATGGGATATTCTCTTATGATTTACTAATGAGCTACACTGAAGATGAATTGCTACTCTTATGGCCCATCATTGAATCTAAAGGATTGACTTGGACTACTATTGAAGAGAATGATGGGAAATTCCAAATTGAATACATGAACTCAAGCAATAAAAGCTGTGGTGGAGGCAATACCCAACCTATACAAATCTCTTACATGCCTTATTCCGAACAGTACTGGGGCCTCATAAAGAAAAGGACCCAGGAAGTTTTACTTTACCTTGTTCAATTAATGATATATCTTTCAATAATGTGTTAGCTGACTTAGGAGCTAGCGTTAGTGTAATGCCCCTTAAGACATTCACTACCCTAGGACTAGGAAAATTAGCACCAACTAAGTTGCTTATTGAATTGGCTGATAAAACGGTTAAAACGACCTGAAGGGATTGCTTATAATGTGCTAGTTAAGATTGAGAAGTTTGTTTTCCTTGTAGACTTTGTTATATTAGATATGCCCGAGGATGTTAAGATTCCTTTAATCCTTGGAAGACCTTTCTTGTCTACCGCCCGTGCTAAGATTGATGTGTTTAAAAGAAAAATCTCATTAAGGGTAGGGAATAATAAACTAGTCTATAAGTGCTGAGATCCTGTTAAAAGCATAATTAGAGGCGTCTATGTGCTAGGATTAAGAGAACGTATGGACCTCGATCTTGAAGCTAGGCTTATGAGAGAAACATTGATTCAAAACAACTCAACTAATCCTAATCATGAGAACTTTGAGGAATTTATTGACCTTAATGTACCTACCGAACTTAGGCGCGATATTGTTAATGATTCTGATGATGAATGGTATGATTGCGTAGTAATTAACAAACGTAGGAGAATAGTTGAGAATACAAATTTGAATAATGATGTGTTTATTGAACTACCACCCCACCTTGCCTATTTATGCCTTTATAATAATAAGAATTTCCCGTCTATCATTTTGTCATCTCTACCCGAAAGGGACAGAACTTTGTTTATACAGATACTAAAGAAGAATGGCGTGGAAATTAAGGACGAGCGAGGAGTGTTCAATATTACTGAATTGGCGATGAGGGAGCGCGATGCTTCCGACTCCTTCAATGATCGATATTAAAGAGCTGAACGTGAGTCTAACTTGAAGACTCTGGAATAAAGACAAGTGCTGACCGGGAGACAACCCGGAAAATTTTTACTATTCTGTTCTGTGTCGAGTCAGTCAGGCCCGCAGAGGATACGGCGCATCTCAATCCTGAGATGCGACGCATCTCCTGCACTGGTCATATCTTACTTTATTTTTCTGCATTTTTACTTTTGACTTTAAAACTTTTTGTCAGTTTATTTTAATGCGGCGCATCCCTGGTTAAGGATGCGACGCATCTTTTATTCTGATTCGTATTTATTCCAGGCTCGATACGGCGTATCTTCTTCCATAAGATACGGCGCATCGACTGACCTGATGATTTTCATTTTAATTTTTACATTTTATTTTTACTAACTACTAATGTATTATGCAAGTTTGAACCTTCTTAATTTAGGTGTGTTAAAGTCTTGGTGGTATTATAGATTCCTGCATTTCCTGTGGATACATCAAATATGAAGCTTAAACGTTCTCATCCACGAGGAAGTTGATTTTTGCTCTTATACAAATAATTTCATACCGAGCAAATCTCAGGGGAGTTTTTCTGTTCTAATTCTTTTATTTTCCAGTTTTTAACCTTTGATACAAACAACGAGGACGTTGTTTAACTTAAGTGGGGGGATTGGAGAATTAGAACACTTACTTGTCCTAAACTTTTCAAAATATGCTTAAAATGCGCTTAATATATCAAAATTTAAAAATTTTTAGCATGTTTTTGTTTAAGATCTAAGTTGCATAGCTGCACACATGACGTTATTTTCAAAAATCGTGAACTTTTCAAAAATTTACAAATCTATGAGTGTGCCGGTGACTTGTAAACTTTAGAACTTGGCTTGTATACTATTCGAGACCACCATAATAAGTATTATTTACATAATTGGAATGACTTGTCTAAATTGGTAAATTTCTAGGATTACACCCAAATAGCCTTTATATGTTATGTGATATTAGCTAACTACACTGGTTAGTTAACCCCCGTATAAACCCTTTTGTTACTCTCACTTTTAGAGTAAGATACCCCTAGAAAAACACTCAGAGCCATTCCTTTCGTTTCTTACACCTTTGTTATAATGTTTCGTTACACCCTTACACCTTAGCTTACCCTGTAGATTAAAATCCGTGGTTGGTTAATTGCTTTAGACAAAGTGTGTTTCCTTACATTACCTGTGTTCGCGTGCGTAATTCATTATCTTTGGTTAGGTCGGGAAATTGCACAATGCAATTGGAGTGAAAGTAAATATTGTATATCTTTGAGTTTATTTTTCGTGTGTTTACTACTTTCACTATTACCGTTATTTCTGAAAGTATGAAAAGTATGGAAAAATTATCCGGAAAGAAAGTTATAGTAAAGTTGTGAAATTTTACACATCTATGTATATGTTGATGTAAAAAAAAAAAAAAAAAAAAAAAAAAAAAAAAAAAAAAAATCGAAAAAATGAGAAAAGAAAAAGAAAAAGGAAAAGTTGGAAGTTTGTTTTAACCAACTTATGTAAAGTTTTGTATTAAGTGGTTGATATCACCACTAGTTGTTGTATATTATATCTATGGATTGAATGGGAGTTGAACGTTATGGGAACGCCAATTAAAGGTTATTCTTTGATTGAAGATCTTGTTGAGTATAATTCGTGTCTACCTAAAGCGTGTGTTTCAAGTGTTAAAGCGTGAGTTATTCTATGATATGAGTCTTATTCATGGGATGGTTGGGATAGTGATTAACCACACTTAGGATTTTAATTTATCTGTTTTGTTTATTTTTCATTTTACACCAATTTGTATCCCAAATATTATCCATACCCTATATTATTCTTTATCAAAACCTTTGATTTATTGAGATTAGGGATTTGAGCAATCTTAAGTATCGTAGTCGTGGATTCGGCTATGTATTTATGATTTTGTCGCCCTTTTTGTTATAATATTATTGGTGAAGATTACTTAGTCCTATCTTTAGCCTATTCGAGTTAAGGATTTGAGCAATTGCAAGTATTGTGTTCGTGGATTCGATCATGTATTTGTGATTTTGTCGCCTTTTCTGGAATTTGAGATCGATAGAGATTAAGAATAATGATTAACCCTTAAACTACAAACCCTTTTTACCGCTTTAGACTTGTTATTCCTTGGCTTTAGTGGAGGAGATGCGTATACTTGCCAAGCCTATGATAGAATATTCGTCACGACTGGACAGTTAAACGATTAGATTTGCTTTTATCAGAATATTTTATTTTACTTCTAATTCGTTAAATGTTTGGTTGTGTGATTATGACAAAAATGAATACATGCTTAAATATAAAAATAAATCTTAATATCTTTTAGGATACATTTTCATAAGATTAATTCTAAGGTTTACTTGGGGACAAGTAAAGTTCAAGTGGGGGATATTTGATGAACTCAAATAAGTACATTTTATTACCATCATTTATCCTATTTATTTGACTTGTTTTATTATATTATCTGTGAGAATTGATACGTTAATGTTTACTTTTGTAATTCTCAGGTAAAAACAAGTATTATGTGAAACTTGGCGATTTTGGACTAATTATGGAGCAAAACAAGCAAGAAGTTAAGAGTCTACTGAAATGTACAAGATCAAGATCATTTTGCTCCAGATACGCCGCATCTTGCTTATTACATACGGCGCATCACTATCAAGATTTCACAAGATATTATCCAAGACGGAAAAGGACATGCGCCGCATCTAAGAATGGAGTTACGCCGCATCTTCTGGCGGTGTACGAATATTCCTGAATATATTAATCTTGGACCCCAAGCGAAGTTAAGTCAATGCGCCGCATCTACTTATTAGATGCGCCGCATCTAACCCTCAGACAGAAACTATAAATACCCCAAAGTCAGACGAATTTCGGAGTTCGACATTTAGCTAAGTACGAGAAGACAGAAACCCTAGGACGAATTCAGATGAAGTAGCAGCACAAGACACACCTTGAACGAAGATACAAGAGCTGTAAGAAGGTCCTGCATGTATTCAATTCATTAAGTAGTTTTGTTTTATTGTATTAGTAAACTTTAATTCATCAGGATTGATGGGCTTGTGTAATGTGACAACGGAAAGATTGCACTCCTCTTAATATTGCTTTCCCATTAATTAAAGTTTATATGTTGATGTCTTTGGTGACTTTTATTAGTGCATTGATAACCTCTGTGTCTAGCTGAGCGTTGATCGGGTCGCCATGCCTCTACCCTCGCCTATTTATTTTATCACCTATGCATTTTATCGTCTGTAGAAAAGTAGGAAGAAAAGGTAAATAGGATAGTCATAAGTAATCATTAAGGGTTTACTCGCCGATAAGATTAGAACCAACGAGAAAGGACTTAATCTCGGTGCGTTGCATCGAACTATACACTTCATATAAAACTAGCAATAAAACAAGTGACAAGCTACTTAACTATCAGGACAGGTCTTCTTATTGTCTCGAGTATGTATCTGTGTACGTGTGTGCTATTCGCTGATTCGTGCCTATTAGTTTAGTTTATATTTAATCATAACCAAACCGTGCCAGTCTCCCAGGCTGAACCCCCTTGCGTTAGATTAGGTTGTATAGCTAACTTAAGATATTAAAATACTGATTAGGATAACTAGATAATACGTTCCACTCTTAGTGATCGACACTCTACTTACCATTATATTCATACTGACTGGGTACACTGCTCGTTAAAGTGTGTGTGTTATTGATAAGTCGGCTAAATATAAATTTAAAACTTGAATACTGCTAAAACGACAACGACATACCGTGGGTATAAATTAGAGCATACGCACACGCGCATCAATTTTTTGGCGCCGCTGCCGGGGAGTGAATTGTTATTATCTGTTAATTTGATTAGTATTTTAATTAGGTTTTTCTTTTTAATTTTTAATCTAACCGCTAACTCTGTTGTATATTAGTTAAATTGCGTTCATTGTATTATTTGCATATTTTCTGTTTTGTGAGTTATTTGTTTTCTTTTATTTTTGTTGCTTTTCGTTTGTGTTTATTTTTGTTTTTATTTTTCTGTTTTTCTGCATACTGCTATCGTTGTACTGAGCTTATTCAAACGATACGGCGCATCTATTTTCATAGATACGGCGTATTGCGTTTAATTTTTATAAAATACAACGCGTTTAATTAATTCGATACGACGCATCTTTCCCCAAGATACGACGTATCTGTTTTTAATAAGAAATTTTTCTAAGCGATAACGCCATACGACGCATCTGCTTTAGCAGATACGGCGTATCTATTATTTTAATTAAAAACAGTTTTCGAATTATTAAACAGATACGACGCATCGATTTTTATCGATACGGCGCATCTTTCTGAATCAAAAATCTTGTATTTTGAAACGTAACGAAAATACGACGCATTTAATTTTAATAAGTATAATCGATTTTTGATAATTAAAACTGATACGGCGCATTCTAAATTTATAAGCGGCGTATCTATTTTCTGAATAAAAGTCTGATTAAATTTTAACGATTATAAGATACGGCGTATCCATCTTTCTGGATACGGCGCATCGTCTGCAGATATCAGTTATTCTTATATCCGTTTCTAAATTCATTAATTTCTCTTCTAGCGAACAAATCCTACTGAAGATTTTACCTATGATGACAGGTTTTGCTATGGAAGACATTTTAGTGAACGGATATCTTGCTAAGGAACTCTTGCTTTCGGATTCATTCGAAGTGAAAGTTTTTGATGATGTCAACTTCAATGTGCTCATGATTGATGCCGATTTATTTTCTTGGGAAACCCCTCTTGAAGCTACTTATAAGGAATTTAAACGCTTATGCAATATTGAAGATGGGATATTCTCTTATGATTTACTAATGAGCTACACTGAAGATGAATTGCTACTCTTATGGCCCATCATTGAATCTAAAGGATTGACTTGGACTACTATTGAAGAGAATGATGGGAAATTCCAAATTGAATACATGAACTCAAGCAATAAAAGCTGTGGTGGAGGCAATACCCAACCTATACAAATCTCTTACATGCCTTGCCTCATAAAGAAAAGGACCCAGGAAGTTTTACTTTACCTTGTTCAATTAATGATATATCTTTCAATAATGTGTTAGCTGACTTAGGAGCTAGCGTTAGTGTAATGCCCCTTAAGACATTCACTACCCTAGGACTAGGAAAATTAGCACCAACTAAGTTGCTTATTGAATTGGCTGATAAAACGGTAAAACGACCTGAAGGGATTGCTTATAATGTGCTAGTTAGGATTGAGAAGTTTGTTTTCCCTGTAGACTTTGTTATATTAGATATGCTCGAGGATGTTAAGATTCCTTTAATCCTTGGAAGACCTTTCTTGTCTACCGCCCGTGCTAAGATTGATGTGTTTAAAAGAAAAATCTCATTAAGGGTAGGGAATAATAAACTAGTCTATAAGTGCCGAGATCCTGTTAAAAGCATAATTAGAGGCGTCTATGTGCTAGGATTAAGAGAACGTATGGACCTCGATCTTGAAGCTAGGCTTATGGGAGAAACATTGATTCAAAACAACTCAACTAATCCTAATCATGAGAACTTTGAGGAATTTATTGACCTTAATGTACCTACCGAACTTAGGCGCGATATTGTTAATGATTCTGATGATGAATGGTATGATTGCGTAGTAATTAACAAACGTAGGAGAATAGTTGAGAATACAAATTTGAATAATGATGTGTTTATTGAACTACCACCCCACCTTGCCTGTGGATACATCAAATATGAAGCTTAAACGTTCTCATCCACGAGGAAGTTGATTTTTGCTCTTATACAAATAATGGAGGATCATACCGAGCAAATCTCAGGGGAGTTTTTCTGTTCTAATTCTTTTATTTTCCAGTTTTTAACCTTTGATACAAACAATGAGGACGTTGTTTAACTTAAGTGGGGGGATTGGAGAATTAGAACACTTACTTGTCCTAAACTTTTCAAAATATGCTTAAAATGCGCTTAATATATCAAAATTTAAAAATTTTTAGCATGTTTTTGTTTAAGATCTAAGTTGCATAGCTGCACACATGACGTTATTTTCAAAAATCGTGAACTTTTCAAAAATTTACAAATCTATGAGTGTGCCGGTGACTTGTAAACTTTAGAACTTGGCTTGTATACTATTCGAGACCACCATAATAAGTATTATTTACATAATTGCAATGACTTGTCTAAATTGGTAAATTTCTAGGATTACACCCAAATAGCCTTTATATGTTATGTGATATTAGCTAACTACACTGGTTAGTTAACCCCCGTATAAACCCTTTTGTTACTCTCACTTTTAGAGTAAGATACCCCTAGAAAAACACTCAGAGCCATTCCTTTCGTTTCTTACACCTTTGTTATAATGTTTTCGTTACACCCTTACACCTTAGCTTACCCTGTAGATTAAAATCCGTGGTTGGTTAATTGCTTTAGGCAAAAGTGTGTTTCCTTACATTACCTGTGTTCGCGTGCGTAATTCATTATCTTTGGTTAGGTCGGGAAATTGCACAATGCAATTGGAGTGAAAGTAAATATTGTATATCTTTGAGTTTATTTTTCGTGTGTTTACTACTTTCACTATTACCGTTATTTCTGAAAGTATGAAAAGTATGGAAAAATTATCCGGAAAGAAAGTTATAGTAAAGTTGTGAAATTTTACACATCTATGTATATGTTTATTAAAAAAAAAAAAAATAAAAAAAAAAAAAAAAAAAAAAAAAAAAAAAAAAGAAAAAAAAAAAGGAAAAGTTGGAAGTTTGTTTTAACCAACTTATGTAAAGTTTTGTATTAAGTGGTTGATATCACCACTAGTTGTTGTATATTATATCTATGGATTGAATGGGAGTTGAACGTTATGGGAACGCCAACTAAAGGTTATTCTTTGATTGAAGATCTTGTTGAGTATAATTCGTGTCTACCTAAAGCATGTGTTTCAAGTGTTAAAGCGTGAGTTATTCTATGATATGAGTCTAATTCATGGGATGGTTGGGATAGTGATTAACCACACTTAGGATTTTAATTTATCTATTTTGTTTATTTTTCATTTTACACCAATTTGTATCCCAAATATTATCCATACCCTATATTATTCTTTATCCAAACCTTTGATTTATTGAGATTAGGGATTTGAGCAATCTTAAGTATCGTAGTCGTGGATTCGGCTATGTATTTATGATTTTGTCGCCCTTTTTGATATAATATTATTGGTGAAGATTACTTGGTCCTATCTTTAGCCTATTCGAGTTAAGGATTTGAGCAATTGCAAGTATCGTGTTCGTGGATTCGATCATGTATTTGTGATTTTGTCGCCTTTTCTGGAATTTGAGATCGATAGAGATTAAGAAGAATGATTAACCCTTAAACTACAAACCCTTTTTACCGCTTTAGACTTGTTATTCCTTGGCTTTAATGGAGGAGATGCGTATACTTGCCAAGCCTATGATAGAATATTCGTCACGACTGGACAGTTAAACGATTAGATTTGCTTTTATCAGAATATTTTATTTTACTTCTAATTCGTTAAGTGTTTGGTTGTGTGATTATGACAAAAATGAATACATGCTTAAATATAAAAATAAATCCTAATATCTTTTATGATACATTTTCATAAGATTAATTCTAAGGTTTACTTGGGGACAAGTAAAGTTCAAGTAGGGGGATATTTGATGAACTCAAATAAGTACATTTTATTACCATCATTTATCCTATTTATTTGACTTGTTTTATTATATTATCTGTGAGAATTGATACGTTAATGTTTACTTTTGTAATTCTCAGGTAAAAACAAGTATTATGTGAAACTTGGCGATTTTGGACTAATTATAGAGCAAAACAAGCAAGAAGTTATGAGTCTACTGAAATGTACAAGATCAAGATCATTCTGCTCCAGATACGCCGCATCTTGCTTATTACATATGGCGCATCACTATCAAGATTTCACAAGATATTATCCAAGACGGCAAAAGACATGCGCCGCATCTAAGAATGGAGTTACGCCGCATCTTCTGGCGGTGTACGAATATTCCTGAATATATTAATCTTGGACCCCACGCGAAGTTAAGTCAATGCGCCGCATCTACTTATTAGATGCGCCGCATCTAACCCTCAGACAGAAACTATAAATACCCCAAAGTCAGACGAATTTCGGAGTTCGACATTTAGCTAAGTACGAGAAGACAGAAACCCTAGGACGAATTCAGACGAAGTAGCAGCACAAGACACACCTTGAATGAAGATACAAGAGCTGTAAGAAGGTCCTGCTTGTATTCAATTCATCAAGTAGTTTTGTTTTATTGTATTAGTAAACTTTAATTCATCAGGATTGATGGGCTTGTGTAATGTGACAACGGAAAGATTGCACTCTTCTTAATATTGCTTTCCCATTAATTAAAGTTTATATGTTGATGTCTTTGGTGACTTTTATTAGTGCATTGATAACCTCTGTGTCTAGCTGAGCGTTGATCGGGTCGCCATGCCTCTGCCCTCGCCTATTTATTTTATCACCTATGCATTCTATCGTCTGTAGAAAAGTAGGAAGAAAAGGTAAATAGGATAGTCATAAGTAATCATTAAGGGTTTACTCGCCGATAAGATTAGAACCAACGAGAAAGGACTTAATCTCGGTGCGTTGCATCGAACTATACACTTCATATAAAACTAGCAATAAAACAAGTGACAAGCTACTTAACTATCAGGACAGGTCTTCTTATTGTCTCGAGTATTTATCTGTGTACGTGTGTGCTATTCGCTGATTCGTGCCTATTAGTTTAGTTTATATTTAATCATAACCAAACCGTGCCAGTCTCTCAGGCTGAACCCCCTTGCGTTAGATTAGGTTGTATAACTAACTTAAGATATTAAAATACTGATTAGGATAACTAGATAATACGTTCCACTCTTATTGATCGACACTCTACTTACCATTATATTCATACTAACCGGGTACACTGCTCGTTAAAGTGTGTGTGTTATTGATAAGTTGGCTAAATATAAATTTAAAACTTGAATACTGCTAAAACCACAACGACATACCGTGGGTATAAATTAGAGCATACGCACACGCGCATCAATCATACATGAATTACTTGTGGATTTTATTCAATACAACTGGTTATTTAATGAAGAACTATTATTTATTTCGACAATCACTGTACACCTCTTAAATTTATCGAAAGAAAGTTCTTTTCTATTAAACTCCACGAACTCACCAACCATTGTGTTGACGTTTTAAGCATGTTTATCTCAGGTAATTAACGGAGCAAGACAAGACACGGAGCGGGCATCTTATACTCTGATAAATAAAATGGTGTAAAATCAAAAATGTCATTCTTTCCAAATTACCACTCTTTGGTGGGATTTTCAAATCAGATATTTTCCTTTTATACCACAACTATTATTTCGAATGACATATAACTCTCAAAACGCCTATTCTGGACCGTTTTTCTGAAATTTTAACTCGATCCTCACCGTAACACCCTAATTATTTTTCCGCTGCCACAAAACAAATTAGGGGGTGTTACAGATTGGTATCAGAGCTTATGGTTATAGAGAACCAAATGTTTTCAAACATCGAACTATAACCACACTTTCAAAATAAATGATTTTACACCTTATCATCTTATGCCTTCCGTGTCTGCAGACTGTCGTGCTCAATACATTACCTATTAAGATTGTTTTATACTAATCTTTACATGCTTGATATATACTCTTCACACATTACACACTGCATTATTTCACACTCAACGTTACATCTTGAACGTATAAATACTCATAATTACTATTTTCGATTGTTACAGTAACATGTCTTCCATACCAATTGACATCGCTAAGACTACTCCTCCTACTACCCATGTATCACCTAGCTATCATATTACACCAAATCCTGAAGATCCTTATGTACAAGTGTCACAACCCCAGCCCGACATAGAACTCACTCAGAAATCACCTCCGTCATCACCTACTCAATCACCTCCACGTCAAAAACTTAGGAGAGCAACTGAATCTTATTCAGATGAAGATCCGATTGGTGGTCAACCAACATTTGAATATGGACAAAGTTCACAACAAGAAATGACTTGGAAGAATGTTAACCTAAATTCTCCCCTACCCAATACCTCAGATTTCTCCATGCCAGATGCCCCAAACAATATATCCTCACCCAATTCTCCTGACTACAATGCAGACACCCGTGACTCTATATGGATTCACCTTCACCAACACACCAGCATACTAAACGCCCATTCTGAACAGCTAAAAGAGTTACAACCATTACGATTCGAATGGTATGACCGTAACATTGATACCCTGTTTAAGAGGACAGATGCTGAGAGACGAGAAGTGTTTGGTTTAGGAGTGAATGTTGGTAACATGAAAGACAATTACGAACAGGAACTTAGAAACTTGGATGCCAGAACCCGCTGTTTGGGCAGAGGTCATACTCAAACCCACATTAGGATTGAAGACATTGAAAGAGCATTATGGTTGGCTAGAGACGCAACAAGAACCCAGAGCCAAAAGATTGCAGCTTTGGAAAACATGTTAGCTAATCAGATGAATGCGTGCCAGGAACGTTTCTCAGCCATGGAAGCTGCACAACTGGATCTTGAGGCAGAAGTTAGACGTTTACGTCAGAGACATAACTGATCTTAAGTATCGTTGTTGTATTCAATAAACCAAATAGTTTTGGTTAGTATTTCATGTATTCGCAATAATTCTGTAACTCTCAGAAATTGTAATCGACTTTTAAGCTATGACAGTCTTGTTCTATTTTATCGTTCTGTTGTAAATAAACTCATTCCACCAAGCCCTAGTATAGTGATATAAATACAAAGAGCCATGCAGAAATTCACCAATTATTACTCTTCTAGGTAAACAAATAACCCACGTAAATCAATAAGACATTAATAAAAGACTTTGTGTTGGTTGTTTTGCAAAAATCGATCAAACAAGTTATTAGAGTTATGTCGATTTTGATGATTGTATTCAAACTTACTATGACATTATCGGTGATTGTACATCAAATGTACCACGACTAAACAATAAACCATAGAAATTCCAAGAGCAAATATTCAAAAGAGAACTTGATGAATGAAGAGGAAGTTGTTGAACTTCAGCTTTTGTAAAAGAATCCGTTTGTTCCTTAACAATCCCATATCAAGATATGATCATTATTTTACAATGCTACACAGACACATCGTATTTTTATGATCTTTAGTTGGTTTTGATTTTGTATTAAGATCACATTGTTAGCAATAATATGCAAATACCTTATTATTTGGAATTATTCTAATAATAAAGTGAATACTAAATCAGTGTTTCTTGTTGTAGTCATTGAAGATGGCCAACATGAGCAACACCCATACCCCCTCAGCACTTACCACAACCAGGACTCCTAAAACCATCGGAGAATTTGAAAACAATATCATTACAGTGGTACATGAAGTGACTACAATAGTTCATCCGAGAAACAACGACATAGACAAGAAAGAGAAAAGAATGGCTATACCTTGTAGAGACAACCATGAAAGTTTCATGGGACGTAGGCCAGTTCACCTAAAGGATTCAAGAAAAATGACTAAACCTATCCGCTCATGTGCCCAAAGAATTAGGCAAGATTTTGCACTTAAGAAAAATAACCAAAAGCGAAAACTCAAGAAGAAAAGAACCTTTATCCTCAACGAATGTGAATTTCACAACGACATCTGTAACCGTAATCACCTACAAGATCGCATCGACTACCAACGTCAACAAAGGTCTAGACAAGAAGTTGGAGAGAACAACCTAACAACCCTTACTACTAGGGACAACTACCATGGGAAGCAGCCCTTGTGTCAAAAATGCAAGATGCATCATACCGGACAATGCATTGCAAAATGCGGGAAATGCCGGAAAACAGGCCACAAGACAAGAGATTGCAAAGCCATAAAAGGAAATGAGCAACCCTTGTCCATAAAATGCCACGGATGTAGTGGAATGGGGCATTACAAGAATCATTGCCCAAACTACAATGTCAACTGGAAGGCTAAAATGGATGCAAGAAAATGAAGACTCGTTAAAAGGCCCCAGTAGTGTCGAAGAATGACCTCTATGTTAAGCAGATGAATGGATTCCTGCTGTAAAATAAATAAACTCTAGTCTAGAATTATCTAAGTTGTATTTCCTTATGTACTTTGCCTTAGGTGTGACGGATGAAACCTAAGTGCAACAACTATCTTTCTACCGTACGAATCTCTACCTTGTAATATTTCAGTAATCGTCATAAATCGATATCTATTTCCATTTCTATATCACTTTCACCATTCATAGTTGATATGTAACAATACCTTGATACCACCCTAGGAAATTGACTAAGCACAATATCTGATCAAACAATAGACTAATACCACATTGTAGGAAATCCTCACCTAAAACCTAAGTTTATACCTAGAATATCCAAATGTCACTTTAGGAATTCTTGACTTATCATTGGAATATGAACAAAAACTTTACAATTCTTTTGAAAATAATCAGAGGGTGTCCGACTTTGTGATGGAACCATTGTAATTGAACCAGGTAAAACTCTTTAAAGAAGCATTAAAAATCATAGTAACTGAACCAAGCATTACATCATTTGGTCCTCAATTATACATAGCCTAGCTACCTATGTATAATTTAGGAAGAATCATGTCATAAATGGAACAGTTATCTTTTCAAAGTCTTTAATAACAATTTTCATTCCAAAGTAAAATTTTGAGATAAAATAAACGATTCATGACCATCACTTTTAACCAACCTCAGTCAGATCTACACTTATTACCCATTACTCTCTTATACGAAGTCGAGAAAAACACGAAGCTAGAAACTATAAGAATTCACAATAATGTGTAGCAAACACAAATAACATAAATTTCATTAAAAACCATGGAAGTTAATACATAGCGAAATGATTAACATCGGAAGTGCTAATAGTACAATAAACACAATATAAGGCATAAAATCTTCAATAGGTTGGCCCGCCATAGAAACAAAAACCACCGCCAACCCAACGATAGCAAGAGCCACCATAGGATGAAGCACCTTGATTATTCTGGAAGATAAATAAAAGCGAACCATTAAAAACAAAAATTAAACATAAAAACAAACGAGATTTTATTCCACGTTCATTAAAGGTTACATCGACACACAACAAAGATACATTCTAACAACACTAGCTCGAGATCCTCACCCCAAAAACTTATCCACGTTAATCGCTAAGATTGTGAGGGGAACGATGAACACCAGAGATGCGATAAAGTAGTCGGAGTTTTCGTCGGGGAAGAAGGCCAGATAAACGACGACAAGGACGATGTACACAGTGGCGATAACAATGCATGGTTTATATTTTTTTGAAAGAGATGAAGTAAAGTGAAAAAGGTGAAGTGGGGAGGAGAAAAGGGAAAGTAAAATAGGGAATATAAGTGGAAAAACTAGCCGTTATTTTACTATTCACGATCATTAAAATTTAAAATCACTACCATTAAAAATCCACTAGTCTCGACCGCTAAAACACTAGACATTTAGTGTTAAATATTTCCTACACTCGACCGTTATTTTCAATATTCACAGCCCATGAGATCATTAGTTGACCAAACATTCAAATTTATTTCATCTAGTACGAATAAATCTAGTTGGATCTCGTCTCTTTAATACTCAAACAGAAATCTCTCGACAACATCTCCTATAAACTCTCATTCCTGAACATCACATTTTCAACACCTATCACGGACTGAACTTCGGGACGAAGTTCAAAATTTAGGGGTGGATACTGTAGGATCCCACGAAAATCCATTACGATAATCCTTGTTAATTAATCATAACCTCGAGTTACCGTTTAACAAAACCCATTTTTACGGGGGAATTTAAAATTTTTCCGGTTATTTTATTTTCACCACAACACGACATCACAACAATTAACGAATAACGACACTAGCTCTCGACACGTATTTCGAGACATAACCATTTCACAAATCACCATTTACTCTAATTATTTCCTACCTATTTACAACTTACATTAATACTCTAATTATAAAAATTACACTAACTAAAATTTCATTACACAAACTAACCAAGCTACAACCCAACCGGACCCTCAGCCCATCATACGCCACACAGCCCAACTCCAAACCCAACTTTTCTCTTTGTGATTTCATGTAAAATCGACAGCCAAACATCTCCAAAAATGCGACTCGTTCTTATTAATCCTAAACGCGACATACCCATATTTTTGCACCATCTTATTCAACACCCACTAGACAATATATGTGCCGAATTTCAGATTTGCAAGTCGCGGTTTACTATGATTTTGAAGGCCCATTTGTTCATCCCAAAACTACCTATACGAAGAGACAAATTCTCCAAAACTCGACTATTTTAAATTCCGATTGCTTCTACTTTCCACTAATAATATTCTTAGCATAATGTAACATTCAGAAGGGAAATTAGACAATAAGGGAGAAGTAAGGCTCGTCAACTCCTTTGTTAAACCCAAATAAAAGAAACCGTGTGTACATATATTACCATAACACAAGATAAGATTTTCCATGTTCTCACATCCATCAAAAATATCTCCTATTGTCAGAACAACTAGCCTAGGTGTCCATTCGGCTACAGTAACTATCAATAATTGGATTGAAGTCTTGAAGTCTTAAAGTCAATAAAAACGTGAGGAATTCATCCCTATATATCTCACCTCCTTTAGCAATCCATCTCACTCACCCTTCACGTATTTCACTCTCACAAGACACCTTCCAAAGCCAGAAATGTATATCACTCTTTAGAAAAGTAAATCGAGTAAAGAACTAAACCCTTAAAAACATATCGAGCTCACTAGGAAAGCCTACTGCTTTCTTTTCCTTGTGCATCCCTTCGAACTACACAGCTTCCTTCTCCACCCATTTCACTATCACCACTTCATACCACTCACACCTCACTCCCTCTCACTCACAACCACTTCGCTGCAAGACCAGAAACCATCGCTAGTTTTGCTTGGGATATTTTCGAAGCAAATGGGTTACAAGTGTAACATGTAAACTTGGGTTCTAGCGAGAGGACTACCCTTCCTTTGTATTCCATCCGATTACTACTGAGGCATCACCACCTTAAAAGGTGTAGTAAGTACCCATTCCTCCTCATACTTTCATCCACACATGCATGCATATGTTATTCGAACGTGTCCTTCTTTTGTATTACTAGTACGCATAATAAAAATCACAACCCACCCCCTAGCTAGTAACAGTCTCCACTGGGGGAGGATTAGAAGCCACAAACACACTTTGTTGCACGTTACAAATTCCATGCATCATTTCATCATCTCACTCGATCGTATATATTGACACTTAATGATTTTACATGCATCATTTTAAGTAACCCACCTCCACTGTGAATGTTTGAGAAACACAACTCACACCACCCTCACTTTTAAAAACTTGCATTGCATGCTACTGTCTTAACTCTCACGTATAAATAAGACTTTAAAACACTAAGAACTATCTCAAAAGTTGTATACCGAAACAGCCCAAGTCGCCTATTAAATCACACATTAACTCACGATTCGAATAAATAACCATGTCTTATTTTCACACGACTTCATAGACCTCCTAACAAGCTACATTTTTTGTATGAAAATCATGTGAAAATAACTGAGATACGAACCTTTAAAACAACCCAAGTATGTCGCATAAACCATAACTAAAAACAACTAAAAATAATATTGGGCCTAGTGTTTTGGCTCGTTAACAAGCCCATTAGTAGTAAAGATAAGCTACTGAGCAAATAAGCTGTTAAAATAAGCTTCTTTTATCTTAAATATAACTCAGAAAAATGCGCCACCTTTTTCCCACCTTATTTGTCACTTTTGGACTAAAAATGTAACGCGATCTAACTTGAGGGACTAAAACTGTCAACCTGAGAAACTTATGGACAGAAGCTGTGAAAACAGTTTATAAAGGACTGAAATTGACCAATGATGTAACTCCAAGCCTTATTTGTACTATTGGACAAGTTTTGGACTATTATTGGACTTTGACTTAAACCGAGGACTAACGACGTAACGAAAGCGCAGTTAGAGTAAAAAGTATAAAACTTGGAAAGGACAAGGACCAATTAATTTCACTTGACATTCTTATTTTATTTTCTATTTTTCACCCCTCACTTCATATGCATTTTACATTTTAGTTATGCATTATTTAATATTCGTTATTTATTATAACTAGGAATTTAGCGATTCACTTTGCATATCATTTCAGCATATTTTGAGAAGATAATATTTTGAGTCGAGTGACATAAGAATCAAGATAATATCATATATGATATTATATTTTTAACTTGAGGCATTTTAAGCATATCACACTCATATCACCGATCAAATCGTTATACGATTCTTACATCACACTCACTGTTAGTAGTAAGTCAGAATCTTAGACTTCCCTTATATTCAGGTTTCGTATCGAAGACGTTTTTGTGATCGTTTCCATAGATCTTATAAATTCTATCTTGTCAGATACACTCCAGGTGAGTCGTGGCCCCTCCTATCTTAATACTTGATTTATACTTTTTGGGGGAGATACATGCTTCGATATATTTTACTCATTTATCAACTATATGATTTGTTTTGCGATACAATACTTCTATAAGCCTTATGAAAACTTTTATGACTTACCGTGAGTCGTGGCCCCTACTTTTAACACTTGTTTTTAATAACAGTTTTGGGGGAGATACATGTTTTAACTGTTTTAAGTTACTTATATACTTTGAAAACTCTCATGATTTACTCAAAATCATCCACTATGCTTTACATGTTTGAATCACCCTTGAGAGAAATATATGTTCGTTATATGTACAAATTGCTTGTTTAGCTTAAACACTGAATTTGAAAGATAACATTTTTAAACTACTTGATGTAACATGATACTGAGATTCATTGTATGCATTCATATAACAAATGAATGTACTGTTAATTTTACTATGATATTTCTACATTTCACTAGAAATAATTGCCAAGACTAAAATTACGCATATTTTATGAACCCTGAGACCTATATTGCCTAAGTTTACTTTATTGCCATAAAGTCCCTCGATCATGAGCCATTAATCACTGCGGTGAGCGCGAATATAGTGAACAGCTTCGAAACCTGTTAGAGGCTAACGACCTATCCCACTAAATACTTGGACGGAATGCCTATATGGTTAGTCGTATTTAGTCGCGATGCACTATATTTGAGAAAAATAGGAATTGGAAAATCACCTATTACATGAGGGCAAAACTTTCGTTATTAATTTGATGAACACCTCCGTTTTACGGTACTTTGTTAACGTTTTGCGTGTCATGAGGCTTAGGGCAATATAACTTGAAGAATATATGAATATTTCATATATATTAGGATACAGCTGTATTTAGTAACCACCACTCCACACTGATAGATTTCAGACACTAGATTAATATTTTAACTATGTGTTATGATTATGAATCATGTACTTGAACCTTAGTTGTTATCATATGCGACTTAATTGTGAATTCTACAAAAGATAACCCAAAATGCTTGTTATATTGTTACTCCTAAAAGTTGACCCAACACATCATTTCGAGCAAATAACAACGTAGCTCATTTTCATTTAAAAACTTGAAACTTATGATCGCTTGAGATCATACATGAATTACTTGTGGATTTTATTCAATACAACTGGTTATTTAATGAAGAACTATTATTTATTTCGACAATCACTGTACACCTCTTAAATTTATCGAAAGAAAGTTCTTTTCTATTAAACTCCACGAACTCACCAACCATTGTGTTGACGTTTTAAGCATGTTTATCTCAGGTAATTAACGGAGCAGGACAAGACACGGAGCGGGCATCTTATACTCTGATAAATAAAATGGTGTAAAATCAAATATGTCATTCTTTCCAAATTACCACTCTTTGGTGGGATTTTCAAATCAGATATTTTCCTTTTATACCACAACTATTATTTCGAATGACATATAACTCTCAAAACGCCTATTCTGGACCGTTTTTCTGAAATTTTAACTCGATCCTCACCGTAACACCCTAATTATTTTTCCGCTGCCACAAAACAAATTAGGGGGTGTTACATGAACTCACCTGGAACAACCGATATGATAACAGAAGTAAAGCGCACAAAAATCGAGGTACGGACGCTCTAACCGCGACCTAAATGATTCATATGATCTAATGTAAGCCATGAAATGAAGTCACACATGCAAGTACGTATGTTATCGATACCACTCGTGAAATTTGTAAATAATGTTTATCGTCGAAAAATATGGTTTCGACATCTCGTTAAATCATAAAACGTTTTACGTGTAAATACGTTGAAACGATATCCCATGATCGTCATTTGGTGATTTATCGATAAATATAGAGTTTTTCGTCGTAAATTTATATTCTTCACAACTTATAAAAATGACTAAGTAGCCTCGCAAAGCTAGTTGTAAAATGGTGTACGTTGAGTGTTAGGAAATAAACTCAGCGGTTTTAGAAAGCTTGTAACAATATCTTGAATTCATATCATCGAAATTTTGTCCATACGAGTCTCGATCAATGGGAAAAACGGCTCTCAGCATGGTTACTTGCAAAAATGGTTTTTACACTTAGAGAAACATTTTTAATAAAAGCTGATAACAAGGTGTTGTATACGTCGGGTTTCAGATGCTTGTATCTTGGTCGTTATAAGCTCTTTTTCTACGTTCTTTATGTCCTCGGCTTCGTATTACAGTGAACTAATATATTTTTAGTATTTCGGCTCGTCTAGATCGTGTTCAACGCCTCGTTTTACCCATTGAAATTCGTGCAACAGCACACTATTTTTCAGAAAAATAGTTTTCGTCGCTAAAATTGAAATTAACGTATCTTTCTCGTCGTAAGCTCGTTTTTGCTCATTCCAGCGGCCACGGTTTCGTTTCTGAAAGCATTTTCTAAATATGTAAAACAAAATGATCCATGGTCTACTGATTTTTCCAGATTTCACAAAAATGGACAGAACCTTATCTATACTTTGTTAAAACTATTTTTTCTAGTTCAAGACTTGTTCAAATCACTTCCAATCAACACCAAGCTATTCTAAAACCTACCATACACCTTATTAGGGTGTCATGGGTTTCTAATCTTCACCAAAAATGGTAGAGCTTACAAGATTACTAGTAAAAGTCTTTAAACTCATTTTAGTGTCAAAAATTAGTGTTAAGTGGTACATAACATATGTATATTTGCATGATTTGCTACTAGAACATCAAAATAGGTTAAATGAAAGTATGTAAGAGTAGAAAAGTTTACTTGAAACTTACTTGAGGTTTGATGAGTTTTTGAAACAAAATACTTAATTGTCCTTGAGGTTTTTATTTCAAAACCTTAACTAAGATACTACTAGAACTTGAAATACTAAATCTTGAAATTTTTGATGAACTCTTCTTCTTGTTTTGTTCTTGGCCGATTCACATAGAGAGTGGGAGAGTTGAGAGAGATTTTTGTTAGTTGATTTGAAGTAGCATGTGTTGGTATGTATGCCTAATAGAGATAGATATTTTGAGACATAAAGTACCATGTATTAATGGGAGTTAGTGATATTTTTCAAAGGATAAAGGGGGGGGGGGGGCAAAGCATGGGGGCGAAGAGTGTGTAAGTAAAACTTGACTTTAAGTGTAGTTTAGGTAGATTTGGCTAGTATAATGTGTTATCGGGTACCGAGTTAGCTAAGAATGAATTTTAACGAAACAAAATAAATCATGACGAAGTTGTAAAAATTATAAAACCACATTTCTTGCAAGTATCGGGTGTTAAAATAATTATCGTGTTGAAATTACGCAAACCGTCGTAGTTATAATCTTTTAACGGTTTATATAGTAAATGATTTCAAAACAACGGGTAAACTAATAATGTAATTTTTATATCATTATAATAAGCGTGAAAATATATTAGGAGCATAGTCGGGAGTGTCGGGTATATTTGTTCGTAGTAAAAATACTTGAGTGATAGCGTTTATTTAATAAATAAATATACGTGAGTAGAAATTATGTAAACCCGTGCATGACCTAATATGAATATGACGTTACTGATGATATGTAGACTACTCTAGTCTATATGATGTGTCCCTAATGATGTTTCATGAATACGCAGCTAAACCTTAATGGTTACGCGAATTTTGAATACCCGTAAACCTAGTTTACGAAATGATGAATGATGACCATGAATAGTGATTTTCCTCCGGGAATGAATAGTGTTTCATGAATAGTAAATTTTTTGAAAACATCTCAAAGTCGCAAACTGACTTCAAAAATGATGAATAGTGAAATGATGAATAGTAAATGATGAATAGTAACCCATAAATAGTAAATTTTGAAGTTTGGAAAATGACCTGGAATTACGATTTGTCACAATAATCAAGGTAATGATAGTTTTTTAGGTTTTCTTTTAATGATTTTTGGATGTTTGGAGTATTGTTTTAGGTGAAAAAAAGATGATTCATTTATGGTCACTATGTTATCCGGAAAGGCCGTGTAATTCTCCTTTGGATTCAGGTACCATTTTTACCATGTTTTTGCAAATTTGAATATTGAATTCTTAGGAGAAAATCATGTTAGGATACTGAAATGCTAGCATAAGCTGTATTGTTATAATTTTATTTACAATTACTTCCCTCATCTTTTCAGGAAAAAAATTACATTGCGAAAAAAGAAACCCGAACAGAAGAGAGAATTGGAAGGCTTGAATTCCAAGGTTAACTTTCGAATCCGATTACCAATTATATGTTTTTTTATTTTTAAAGTTGGCATGTTTAGTTAGTTCTAATATTATATTCAGTTGTGAATTTATAGGACGATAGCCAATTATGTGGGTGAGAAAACGAGACCAAGAAAAGTCTTTGATTCAGATTTATATGCAGGTCAATCTATTAAACATGTTGGCATCATCTAGAGTTTCAGGTACGTGAAACCAGTGCTTTGTACTTAGTCACTTGAGGTCAATAGTTTAGTTGCAGACTAATGGCCTTTCTCCTTTCTTTTAGATGTGTTATGTCCTTTAGAGGCTTTCTTCTTTTCGGTAGGTGGCATGTCAATAGCTTTTTTTGCTGATGAGCAAAAAAAGGTCAAATAGGATTAAGTTTTAACTATTATAGAAATTGATAGCATTGTTTTTTGACAATGAATGGCTCTATGTTAGGTTATAAAGAGTTAACGCCAAACGGATTTACCCCTTTGGTGTTTTTAAAAATTCCGAATAGCTAATGAATCAAGTAAATCAACCTTTTTGTGGTTATTGCCATTTGAACTCAATTAATGAATCTAGTATAATTTATTAATAGGATCTACGGCCTAAAATCCATGTACTCGCGCTCATGTTCCACCCGACTACATGAACTAAAAAGTGTCCCATTTATTGTTAATAAGTTTTAATATTTGTTGCAATATGCACATTCACACCTTTTTTGTCCACCAAAAAAGTTTGATATTTGTTTACAGTATTTAACTAAGGTACATGACTATTTTATGGCTTAAACACTTATTAATATGATAATCTAACAAGAGTATTTTAAGCATTCAAATGCCCTTTTTGTTTACATGATTGATCAATTCTTATGATTAGAATTTGTTTTTTCTTTGTTATCTTTTAATCTGTTGCCCCATTTTCTTAATACACACCCAATGATATTTCACTAAAAAATGCAATGCGTTGCCATCGGATAATCTAAGTTCACTGCTACAGAGCAGTCACTAACGTTTTCTTATCTTTTTCTCTTGGGATACCTTTGTGTAGTGGGGAGACTAGAAAGTGGAAAAATGAGTGGATAAGTTAATGAGTAAATATAGGTCATTTTTATACAGCACAACCGCTCAAAATGGGTTGGATTAAGCCTCTCTATTTCTGCCTACAATGTCTCTTGATGAGCTGCAATCATTCACAAATCACAACAAACAGATACACTATAAGTTGATTAACATTTTTATACTCATCATATGCTACCGATTTAGAAGTAATAGTATAGGACCAAATATCTAGAAATGATTTGTGTAGTACTTCAGGTAATAAACCGTTAACACGAAACCGTACTTGCATTAACAGAGAAAAAAATAGCATCAGTATCATGAATGAAAAAAAACCTCATTCAGTTTAGATTTTATAGAGTGCTGAAATATGGGCCTAAAATGTGGGGAATTTTAGGTCCTAATATATGTACTAAAATCAGTTAAGTTACTGCCGTCATGTATATGGTCACGCGTATGAAGAAAGTGGTTTTTTTTTTTTTTTGCCTAAATTAAACTGAGTTTTGTTGATTTTGCAGGGCAAGTGCCCTTACCCGGAGGTAGAACTGATGAAGAGGATACATATGATATTCGAACCGCGTTGAAGGAAGTTGAGTAGTTCTAAGGATGTTATATCGATTATTAGGGAATTACCTAATGAACACGCAGATACTACACTCGAATATTATGCTTCAGGTATTAGATCTACGCGAGTGAAAAATGCACCTCTTCATGCTTGAGCAAGTTGGTATCTACAAAACATTGCTCCCGTTCTAGAGAGGTAGCTATATTGCAGTAACAGTTTTTCTGAAAATAGAAGTACCAGGATTTGAAATTTGTTTCCCGAACACAATGTTGTAACATCTGAGTTGCCGTTTTCAGCTACAAGTTTGCTGTAATTTAAACGTTTTCCCACATACTAGCGTTTGACAGCATGCCGATTGAGATTCAACCCTTATGTTACAAATTATGCTGCGAGAGTTTCTGGGACAAAAAACCAAAATGCTATTGATGCAGCTATTGTTGGAACCCTTGCTGACCTTAAAGAGGTACTTTTTATACTCCTTTTATATTCTTGAAGATAATACGAAAAGTGAAAGCACATATATATTTGAGCATCAACTTTTAATATGACAAATAGTTTGTGTTGAACTGGACATGAGTCACGTACATAACTTTTCTTAAGTGGAATCTTCTTAGTCTCTTAGTTGTACCATTTTCCTTGCCTTTTTAGCCTTTTAGAGTATTTGGGATTGCTTAGTTATCTTACAATTAACTAAGTACTTACACACTCAACACACATAAGCATTTTAAAATAAGCAAATCCCAAACACCCCGTAAACCACGCACACATAAACTAAGTTATGGTTACGTTGTACATAATTGCAGCAACTGTTGTTGTTAGCGGTTTTTTAGCTTTTGTGGCATTTGTTGTAGCCTTTTTTGTTCATGTTGGGACTGTGTATGCCATATAACTTTAATGGTTTCAAACTCTGTAGTTCTTATCGGTTATAATGGTATGCATTTTTTAAATCGGATATTGTTTGGTAGATGATATTACATGTATGATAAATAAATAAATATAATTTCATTTGTTCCAATAAATTATCAGATTACATATCCTTCGAATCATGGAGTTTATGAAAAGGGTATTAACGAGATCTAGCCTGAGTTGTGGCTCACTGCGACATCATTGCAGATCTAGCCACAGATCTAGCCTGAGCTGGATTTCGTTATAGCCGTGTTTGAATCCATTTAAGTCTTAGTATGTATGTCTGAGCTAAAGGGGTGTCTGGACTGATTTTTAATTTAGGGGTTTAATGATTATGCCACTGTAATAAGATGTTGAAATAGGCTATCTAAACAACCGATGACTTAACAAATTAGTAAGAGAGCTTGAAATGATCAGGTCAAGGTATATTAATGGTTGTAATAAGCTATCCAAACAACCCATAGTTACAACAGGTTACTGTTAATTAGCTACTTAAATAGGCTATCCAAACAGGCCTTAATATCAATAGGTGAAGATTATTTAGGTACTTAAGTAAGATTTCCAAGCAGCCCTAATAAGCACGATTCAAGGTTAATAAGTTATTGCAATAAGGTACCCAAATGGTCCACACTAACCACAATTAAATGGTCATCAACTGCTGCAATCAACTATCCAAACAACCCTTAATTAACCTATAATATATCATTATTATGCACAAGTTTTAAACCTCATTTTCCCAGCTATATTTATTAGTCCGTGTTACTTAAGTGTAACTCATCTTCGTCCCAAAATATTATCAAGCTGGAAGTGTTTTACTACTTGACAAATCATGTACCCATCATTAATGAAAAGAGTTTGTAAACTTCAATTTCATAACCACTGATTCTAATACTATAATGTTGTAGCAATGAAGCAAGCGGATGCTATACTCCTGACAGAAGTTAGCATTGCTGCAGACCGATGCAGGACGACTTCTTTGTCTTTGTTAAGAGACCGCTGGATCCAAGCTTCTAACGAGATGGGTATCAGATTTCCTAAAGGTGGAATTGAAGATTACACCATCGTTTTGAAAAGATTTTAATGAGTTGGATCGTTGTAAATAAATCTGATACCCAACGAGCCATTGTAAAAGGTTTCGGGAGCGGATTTTCAGATGTTGGAATGGGCTGAAATCGCCTCCTCTAAAAACTTTTGCATAATCTAAGATTGTAAAAAGGTTCCTCATTGTTGTTTGTAAAATTATGGAATAATTAAACTTTAGATTATAAATAACGCCAAATGAATTTGGTTTGTTCAAATATATTACCATAATGAGTCAGTTCGCCTTATGTTGAATGTAGCTTTGTACAATTTTATTGTTGTAATGAGAATGTCGCAAACACGGCCGCCCCGCAGCAACACGCGGGCTCACTTGCTTGTTTTTTCAAATCAGTAACTAGGCAATACGTTGTAGACGGTTGTACTAGAGACAACATTTTGTTCTGATCTATATTACGAGTAGTATATGCTTTAAAAAAAATAGTTTAGCTGAAAGTCTGAAACTATGAGAAAAATGATACAAATTGAAGTACAGTCAATTAGTTGCAATGCAATTGGAGTTGCATTTCACCTGTACAACAATTTATCCTAAAGATAAAATGCTAAGAAAATTTGGTTAAGAATACATATACAAGTTTCGATTGGAGAAGAATAATGTCGTCAAGCCACCATATCGATTTGTTTTCTACTCACTATTGGAAATTATGCATTTGAACTATTATTCATTCATCTTGTGGCATTCAAACTAAGGCAAAACATGAACCTAAACACCCCTCAGGGTTATCTTATTTCAGTCTTAAGCATTAGAAACTTACATCCAAACTGCAACAATCAAGAAATAGCCAGATTATTCGAAACCCTAACACCTGTCCCAATACAAAGAGAATAAGTCGTCCACAAAAGCCAAATATCATCCATAACCACTGCTCAACGAAAACTAAAATCCTCACCTCTTCTATGCCTTATTTTCTTGATCTTAATCGCACGTTCACCAATCGCAAGAAGCATATTCACATCAGAACCAGAACCATCATCATTGTCATTCTAGCTCTAAAGAAATTTCATATGAAATTACTCGTTTTGTCCAGCTCATTTTCTAAAAAGGACATGTCCGACCATAATCAGTTTGTAACATATAGTACAATTATCAAGTCAGAAGATTTTCCATGTGCGTATGAGGTTACAAATCCGAAATCTGGTAACACACTAATTACTAATTACATTAGAAAAGATAAACATTATAATGATCAGAGTCACTAAAGATCGAGAACATCTATTGTTTTTATAACACAAAAAGGAATGAAATTGCGTTTTCTTAGTTCAAATATAATTAATTGCAGTCAGGTGCAAATCACATTTAAAATTGGGAACTTATGTATTGATAGGAATAGGTTGCAAATCAAAAATAAAATAAAAAGTGAGATCTTATATTGATTCTGGTTCTCTATTTAGAATTACTATTAAATTTATAGTAATCTTAATGGTGAACCACAATAAATACTTATCTCAACACATGTATACAATCTACACCAAGGTATATTACCTAGCAAAATTTTGTTTCTATGACCGATGTGGGACTAGAGTCTTAGTACTGACCCCTTTAGCTTACATGCTACCCATAATTCATCGCCGTGATCCAGTCTATTTCACAAGTGACCCATCCACAGTTCAAACTCGAAAGCAATCATTGTGTGTTTGGGTGCGCGTTTTGGAAGTTATGAATAATCAAAACTGTTGTAAGAAGGGACATTTAAAACTAGCGTTTGTACATGAATTCAGTTATTTGAAGTTGTAGCAGTAATAAGCTATCTAAGCTTGTAATGAGCCTAAACACCCCTGCGGTTATCATATTTATGTCTAAATATTTGAAACTTACATCAAGCAACAACAATCGTAAAACGGCCTCACCAGATCAAGATACTAATTGTATCGATTATCAGTGATGGTTTTCATACAAAAGAATAATGGCAAAAAGATACATTTTTTACATAACAAATACAAGTATTCATAAGCTCTTTAATGCAAGAACTCATGTACTACCTTATACACAGTTACAACAAAAACATATAGAGCACGTGACATACAAAATGACTAGACCTTTGAGGCAAACGGAACGACCCATCATCATAAAGAATTTGGTAAATGGGTCGAGTTCTTAGGGTTAAAATCAAGCTCAACATGGTCCCTAAACCGCATATACAAGCAAGTACAAGAAACATGAACTGAAAATAAGCGGGGCCCTGCACATAGTCGTACCTTGCCTAGCTTCCCGTGTGTCATAAATGTAACCCGCTAGCATATCAGGAAATAGAAATGTGGTAATGTTAGAATTTAATAATCATGACTAATCATATATTATTCTAATAATCATCATACACATATGCGGAAGCGTATGATCTATTTTAACACATAAGGATTAACCCAAAAATAAAGAAACGTACCTTTGATTCTAGCAAGAACAAGAATCAAACTTCAAATCTTCTTCTTTAATATCTGTTAATACAAATATCGTCCCAAAAACGTTATTTATATTTTACGATCTTTACTTAGTTTTGTTAATGACAAATATAACGTATATCTTTTAGCAAATCATAAATACAAGTTAAAGTCTTTTTAGAACACATTTACATTTCACAAGATCACTAGAATTTTCATTTTATACATTTACATGTTTATTTCCTAAAATGGAAACTTTATTTTTCAAAAGTTAGGATGACATCATGGCATGCATCATATACACAATCTTGGTAAGATTTTGTGATATTTTGTTTAGAACTTCAAGCCAAAGAGTTGACATTTGAAGATATGGAAAGATATGACAAGATTTGGAAAGATTTGAAGATCTCTTAGCTGGCCTGACACGGCGGATCCAAATGGATACAAAGACGGATCCAAGTTTTGGGATCAGCCGGATCCGCCGCCTGTTGCTCAGCTTTGCCTATAAATAGCAAGCTGATCATTTGGCCATTCTCATCACTTACATAGCATAAAATATATATTCTTTCATTTGCATATCACTAACCCATATTATTTCATTCCTAGTGATATTCCTTTTGTAGCAAAAAGAGATTAAGCATTGACAAGCTTCAACATTCTGTTGCAAGACTTGATAGTTACCTACTGTGCAACTTATTAGAGTTTAGGCATCATAGTTGCATCTTTTATTCAGTAGAATCCGGTTAGTGTTGTAGTCCTCAAAACACATAGAGTGAATGGGAGTGGTTGTATCCATGTAAAGAACTCGACATCTAGCTTAGTTTCGGTAATCATTTAGGCAACGTCAGGTTGGTTCTTCCTTAAACAAGAACACGGTATTTAGCTTTGTACCGGAAAAAGGTGTAAGCGACGTGTATTGAGGTTTTCTCCGCCAAGAAGGGAGTTTGTTTCTTAGTGAAGAAAAACTCTTGAGTTAGAGGCTCGAGGAGTGGAGTAGGGAAAGGAAAAGAGTCCTTGTAGCAGAACCACTATAAATATCCGTGTTGTGTGGTTTGATCTTTTCTTTCTCTACTTACTTATATTATATTGTTTGTTTGTGCATACTTACATTGAAATCACATTAAGCCATAAAGCGAATTAATTTTAAACGGTAAAACTATTCAACCCTCCTTCTAGTTTTCCACAATTGGTACCAGAGCAGGTTACTCAAGATTTTCAAAATATATTGTATTTTTAAAACTTGAAACGATCAATGAATTTTGAAAACTTTAAAGAAGGGCAATCTATGCAAAGACCACCACTATTTGAACCAAATTGTTTCATATATTGAAAAAATCGCTTTGAGACATATGTGAAGTCAAAAGACATAGATCTGTGGTATATTATTGTAGAGGGTGATTACAAGCCCATAAGTAATGATATTTCAGGTGGTCGGGATGTAGGTACTTCTTTTATTCGTCACAGTGATGAACAAAAGAGGTTGATTGCCAAAAATAATGAAGCCAAAATGATGCTTTACAATGCCTTACCTAAAAAAGAATATGAAAGAGTTTTTATGTGTAAAACGGCTAAAGATATTTGGCAATCACTAATTATCACTCATCAAGGGAACTCACAAGTCAAAGATAACAAAATTGATCTTCTTGTTCAACAATATGAACAATTTGTTATCTCTGAAGATGACACCATTGATAGTGTGTTTGCTAGGTTTAATAATATTATTACATCTCTTAAAGCACTTGACGAATCTTTTTCTAGTAAGAATTTTGTCAGGAAATTTCTAAGAGCACTCCACCCAAAGTGGAGAGTAAAGGTGACAGCCATTGAAGAATCTAAGGATCTCTCAAGTATGACACTGGACGAGCTCATAGGAAACCTCAAAGTTCACGAGATGGTAATGGAAAAAGATTCAGAAATAGTCAAAGGCAAAAAGGAGAAAGTAAAGTCCATTGCCTTGAAAGCTAGGGTAGAATCAAGTAGTGATACAGAATCTAGTTCGAGTAGTGAAGATGAAGAATATTCAATGGCCGTAAGAGATTTCAAGAAATTCTTTAGAAGACGAGGAAAGTTAGGTAGACCTCCTCATAAAGAAAAGAAATCCTTCCAGAAAAACCATGATGATAGGAAAGGAAAGGTAGATAGAAAGTGTTTTAGATGTGGAGATTCTAGTCACTTTATAGAAGAATGTCCAGAGCCTCCAAAGAACAAGTCTTAAAGAGCCTTTGTCAGTGGAGCTTGGAGTGATAGTGAAGGAGATGACGACGAGCCCAAGAACAATGAAGTTGCTCTAATGGCTCATGACACAGCAGAGGTACATTCTGACTCGTCGTACTCTTTTATTAATGATGACACATTAGATATAGAATATAACAAACTATGTGAAATCACTCTAAAAATCATAAGCAAAAATAAGTTCTTAAAAACTAAAAAGGAATTTTTAGAAAACGAAATTCATTGGTTAAAAGAGAAAGCTATAAGGTTAGAAAAAGGTAAAGGTCTTAGAGAAACATGTGTTTTATGTCAAAAACTAAAATTTGAAATAGATACACTAAAATCTACGCAGGAGAGTCTTATCAATCAAAACTCCAAATTCAAAAGGTTTAATAAAAACTTAAGTTGTACTGATGACATAATGAAAATGCAAAGAATACCTTATGATAGTTTTAAACCAGATTTTATGAGAAATGGATATTTAAGTGACTTTCAGAATCAAACGATAAAAGTAAATAATACTGCTGTTCCAACTGAGTCAGAGACTCATGGATCCAAAATATTGGATCCGCCAGGTATCCCTAAGGGATCCACAGGTACAGTAATTGAACAGAAAGGTCATAATTCGGATTGTACTAAATTTATTAAGGCATCTAGAAAACCTAGCACTAGTACAACTATAGGAAAAGATCGAGTTAAAAATAAGAATAAAGTTAAAACAATTGTAGACTCCTCATTCTATGAAGGAACCATGCTTAGAGAACAATTGGCCTCAATCCCCTTCGATTATCTCCTAGATATTAGTGAGCCGTGGTAATGTTATGTTTAACCCAAACGGACCCATGAGATATTGGGGACCAAATGCTTAAGTTTTCCTTAGGTGTGCTTGAAAGTCAAATTAGATCCAGATGAGTGGATTAAAGATAATGGGAGTTCAAGACACATAACGAGAAACAAAAGTCTCTTCTCAACATACCAAGTGTACGACGGAGGTTATGTCATATTCGGTAGCATTCTTAAAAGTAAAATCATCAGAAAAGGTACGATCTCTCATGACTCTCTATATTGATGATGTAGATAGTTTAGCTTTTAACTTGCTTAGTATAAGTCAAATGTGCCGCAAAAAGGTATAACGTCCTTTTCAGTGAAAATGGAAGTAAAATACTTAGAGACGGCATAACAATAGGAAAAGGTGTTTTAAAGAATAACGTATATGTTATGAAATTAGATAAAACACCTAAAGACTAGCTTTGTCTTACATTCTTGGACTAAAACTCAACCCTATGGCATCGACACTTAGGTCACGCCAATATAAGGTTAATTCAATTCATATCATCTAAGGAACTCGTTAGGAACCTAAGTTGAAATATGACCAACACTTTTGTAATGCTTGGGAAACAAGTTCATAATAGCCATAAGGCTAAAAATATGGTGTCTACATCTAGGTGTCTAGAATTGTTGCATATGGATATGCACATGACTTTAAAAGCACATTTCTAAATGGTTTTATAAACAAGGAAGTGTATATAGCACATCCTCCCGGCTTTGCCAATTTTGAAAAACCAAACCATGTTTACAAACTCAAGAAAGAATTATACGAACTTAAGCAAGCACCAAAAGATTGGTATAATTGACTTAAGACTTTCTTAGTAGACAATACTCTCTTCACCAAGAAAAAGGGATCACATGTTATCATAGTCCAGATATATGCGAATGACATCATGTTCGGTTCAACTTGTCAAGAGCTATGCAACGATTTCTCAAAAATCATGCATGACAAGTTTGAAATGAGTTTGATGGGGGAACTGAACTTTTTCTTAAGTCTCCAAATTAAACAATTAGATGATGAGATACTCTTCAACCAATCCAAGTATATCAAGGATATGCTTAAGAAATTTGGTCTTGAAGACTCAAAAATCTATGAAAACACCCATGTTCTCCTAAACCAAACTCACTAAGGATGAAGAAAGTAAATCCATAGATAGAACTAAATATAGATGAATGATTGGTAGTTTACTCTATCTTATGGCTAGTAGACCGGACATTATGTTTAGTGTTTGTCTATGTGCACACTTTCAAGAAGATCCTAAAATATCTCATCTTGAAGCTGTTAAACGGATATTTAGATACATTAAAGGTACTACACATTTAGGATTATGGTATCCCAAAGGCACAGGTGTAGAAACCATAGTGTATGCCAATCTAGACCATTCCGGTAATTATGTTAATAGGGAAAGTACAAGCAGTGTAAGACACTATTTTCAATTCATGATTCACCAAGAAACAAACAGCCCTCGCAACTTCAACTATCAAGGCAGAGTGTGTCAACAAGGAGTATGGATGAAGCAGGCTCTCAACGATTATGATATTAAACTCAATGAAATTTCTCACTCTTTGCGACAACAAAATAACTATCGATCTCAGCAAAAATCCAGTCCAACACACTATAACCAAACACATCACCATTTTCTACGTGACAATGTTCGGAAGGGAAACATCTCAATTGAGAAAGTTTCTTCAGAGGACAACATTGCCGATATCCTCACAAAACCTCTCCTAAAGAACCTTTCAACTCTCTTAGACTTAGTTTAGGATTAAACCTAGTGAGTAATAGCTCGAATCTTAGATTAACCAAACGCATGCAATACCAAAATTGGTGTTCTGATCCTGCGGATCCAAATGACAATAAGGGCGGATCCCTTATTTTGGATCCGCAGGATCCGTCGCCTGTTGAGCCAACTTTCTTTATAAAAATAAACACCCTTTACTGTACATCACATTCCCCAAAAACATACATCCCACTGGAATTCGATTTCTATTACTCCAAACCCAGAACTTAGGTCATTCTCCACCATCAATTGGTGCTTGAATCATCTCTGTAAGTATCCTAATCATAATCTAATTCATAATCTGAGTCTAGGATTTCTATTTGTTGCACAAAATCAAAACTTGGGGTTTATGCATTTTTCTCATAAATTCATGAAACATGTTCAATTAAATTACATAACAAATCATGTTTTCATTAGTTAGTAAATGGATATCATAATGCATTATCATCAAACACCCCATGAGAAATTTGTATAAAAATCTTCTCACAATTAGGAAAAACGATTATCAATCATTGTTCATACAAATACAAAAACGTTAATTTTTACATCACGTGCATAATATCTCTTGAATGCTAAAGAGAATACATAACTAATATGTATTTTCAGGTACATTCAAACGTAGCTACATCAAACAGGAGCGTTTGGGTTATCTCACATTTTTACTACAAAAACTTGCATCAATAAACCTTCACGCATCAAAGGAGTCGAGATAACCGCACCTCTACATTGTTCCCATATAGGCACACACTAGAAATATATATATATATATATATATGTATTTAGAAGATTTCAACTAAAATGATATAATTTTCGTGTCTAGGTAAATCATGCCTCCCGCTACTAATTATGACCACAAAGAAACTACCAAGTACCTACCCAAACACCATCAAACCAAAGGACTCACAGAAGCTCAAATCAAAATCTTTAAGTCATTAGAAAACCGTTATGTTCACGAAGGTAGAACGGTAGACTCATCATTTTTAGAAGAAACCAATATCCGTGAACAATTAACCGCTATCCAATTTGATCATCTCTTTGACATAAATGAGCCTATCATTCCTAGGTTTATACTTGAATTTTATGCTTCCATAAAACTTAGCACTGACGACTTGGGATTTTTGAGCATCCATTTCAAAGTAAACCAAAATTAATTTAGTTTCCCTTTGGATCAATTCGGAGAAGTTTTAGGTATTCCTAGTCAAGGAAGTTGTTTTTACTCAGACAAATGGCCATTATCCATCCTAGAGTCCAACCTTGGTTGTGACCACCCATACAACACACCTCTCACTTCCAAAGAAATTATCCGTGATCATCTCTTCAATCCTAGAACCAACCCAACTAAGAAAATCCGAGGTAAACAAGTAAATCGAGATCCATTTGCTATGGAACTTAATGAACTCAGACCTCAATTTAAGAAACTAGAGGAGATTCTTACAGCGAATGTCATTAGCACTGTTGGAAATAGAAATCATGTAAATGCTAGTCTACGCTACATGCTCTACTGTGTGTCGACCTATCAACAATTCAATTTAGCCTACTATATAGCCAAAAGAATGGCCGACATACCTGTCTTAGTTACCACCACAATGCCATATGGAATGCTTCTTACTCGTCTGTTTAGAGCTTCTATTCCTATTCCTCCAAACACATATGGTTTTCTTCCAGACTACACCGAAATTTCACACACCTTCGTTCCTCTTAGTGATCATAGAGTAGCAGTAGTAAAAGGAAAACGCGCACATTCTCCAACCTCATCTTCATCATCGGCTAGTGACGAAGATGGTTTACCTAACTCTAGGATTCCTCCACCCTAATACTTGCGTCAACTTCCTTCCGTTGATAATGAATATATGGAGCATCGACAAAGAAAGGGAATGATGAAGAATCTAGGTCGATGGATCATGAAACTTCATAAGGGTCAGAAGAAAATAATCAAGATGTTAAACAAATAGTAACATCTAAGGAGTGTGTGGTACAAGACTTTATCTGATTATGTATTGTTAAATTTATGTGATTTTATAGTACTTAACTTTTATGAGAATTAACTTAACTTTGCTAGACGATAACACATATTGTTATCAAATTTTCCAATTTTAAGGCACTGTTTGGCTTAACTCCTTTTATGGTAAGCTATGATGATCGGTTTTATTTATATGATAACGTGTGTTAGAACCTATATATTTGGTAGTGATGGTCCCTAACAACGATGTAACACAAGATCTAGTCTACTAATTATCTCACAAATAACTATAACTAGCTACGTATTAAACTAAATAACGATAACACAATGATTAAATAACAACGAGATATTAAGAGAAGAGAAGAGATTAGAAGAAGAGAACTCGGATGATTAACATTCACTAAACACTTGGACAAAGCTTACGCACATAGAATGAAAACCAACGAAGATAATGATGCCCCAAGCCTTCTATTTATAGGCACATGGTTAGGGCATCACATGCTAACAATGTTCTAGAAGGATTTTAACTAAAATGGCCGGCCCATGGACTCCTAATGGACCGAGCTTTCAAACAAACTATAGAATCCATAATTGAGCAACCTTTTACACCTTATGACCTAGACTTGAATATAAATAAAATGTGTTCCCAACAATCTCCCCCTAAGTCTTGGTCATCTTGGTTGCTTGACGTCATCTTTGCTTCTTCGGCTTCTGACGTCTTCATAATCTTTGTTCTTTCGTTCTTGATACATTTTGATATGATGTGGTACTGATCTGCCGATCTCCAATGGTCTCTGCTTCTGGTGTCTTCACGTCTTCTCCACCATGCTCATATGTCTTTTGGACTTTAGTTCTGCAACTGGTTCTCACATCTTCAATCTTTGACTTGTGAAAGGTTGTAGTGCTTGAACTTTGACTTTTCTTTGACATTTGTTGAACTTTTGTTATTTCTGAGTCTTTGTGAGAACACATCTTTAGGATATGAGCATGATGGAATCTTGATGGTGCTTGAACTCCAGATCTTCAAGCTCTTCCGCAGGTACATCACGAACCAACCGGCACTTACGGGTTCAGACTTCGAGATCGTCAACAGCATAGTGTGAAGACTTTCTCTAATCTTTACCCAGGCCTTTCTGAATCGGATACCCCCGAAAGGGCTTACACGGACACACCGAAGTGCACCCACGATTCAGTGAGTCGCTGGAGATCACCCCACGACTGTAGACCATTTTGGAGCAAACACTAAGCGTAACCCACAAGGAGTTACCGAAGTGACCTGCTGTCAGGGTTGTTTGATGTTGACCCTGGCAGGATTTCCATTTTATCACTGAGAATCACAATTGTTAATTCTCTCAAGAATGTTCTCGGCAGATTGCTAAGATCTGCGAAGGACTCTTCTTAATTTTACAACTGCTGCCCATGATGTAGAACAACAATGTAATACTAAGTGTTCCTAAGAGATCTTTGATGAATCTCATGGCTCTAGACTCTATTAGTGCACATTTGTTTGGTCGTCGGAGGCGTGAAGCAGAGTGCCTCCTTTTCAATATCAACACATCTCGTAGTGAGAGGTCGATAGATGATGAAGGGTTCTCCGTGTGAAATGAAACAAGTGTCTTTTGAGAGACACTTGAGTGGCTAGAAGGTTAGTGCAGTGCGTCACTGGGTCCATGACGTCTTTTATCTTCAATACCGGTGATGCCCATCAACCAGTAGATTATGAATTGAACCAGGTGTCTACCCTAAGGTTGAACAAATGGAGGGCTATTTCTTTTCACCCTTTTCTTTATTTTTCTTTTTAATTCTTCAACCCCTTCTTTCTCCGTTCATTTCATTTCTCCTTTTTCAATCATACCTAGGACTTTCTAGTTCTAAACTATTGGTATTGTCCTTGGGTAGATCCCTCCGGCTCTGGCGGATCATAGGACGGTTATTCCTAACCTTAGTCACCTTATAACTCCATAACTATCCTATTGATGCCATAAACCAAACCTTTTGAAAATCTCTCAAAGTGTTTATGATTATGAAAACATATTTTGTTAACACTTTGAGAGTTTTGTGATTTTCAGAAAGACTCCCCCTTAACATGTGTTCATATATAGTTAAAGTAAATTTGCACATGCCGGGTAGAGTTGGCACTTTTTGAATTGATTGATTTTCAATGAACATGATCATCGCGAGACACGCTTACATCACCAGATGAACTGGCTTGAAATTATTACCCGTCCAGATCACATTCAAGGAAAATCGCTCGAAATTGGTACATTCTACTCAGACACGTCCTTTGCGAGACACGTTTACATCACCAGATGAACTGGCTTGAAATTATTACCCGTCCGGGACATGTCTTTTTGACTACTGACTTTTTCCTATCGTCAATTCGAGGGTCAATTCTGAGTCGAGCACTTATGAGATGCCATCTTTCCTTTACCATATTTTAATCATTACTTATTCTCCCCCTCAAAAATAGCATACTCATGATGTTTTTGAAAAACTTGATGATTAAAATATGTTGTTTTTGAGTTTTGTGGGAAGATTTTCAAGAACATTTGTTATTCCGAACAAAGATTATTTTTCAAATACTCCCCCTTGACGAGGGAATACTTGTCCTTATGAGCAGAATTTTTTGAAAAACTTAGAAAAAATTCTGGTTTAATTCTACTCATAAGAAAGAAGCTTTCGCTCCTTTGATCAGGATTGAGGCACTGAAGCGTACCTCAGGGTCCTTTCTTTACAGGTACGGGTTGTGCACTGTTATGTGTGCACAAGCCATCATATCACAATCATATTAGTAAGAATATCAAATAGGAATAATGAATTATGAAATCAAATTCTTACATCAACCTCCTTTTCCAAATGTTGTGAATACCGGATCCGTCCTTTGATATGTTCTGATCGGGAATGGTGGACGACCTCCAACATAGCATTCCAATCTCCACATCTGATCTCTGCGGTATAATCTTCTCTCGATCTTCCAGATGAACTGCTTTACTTGTCTCAGCTGATCACTGTTCCATCTCCTTGTCTTTCCCAATTCTTGATCACGAACTCTATGAACCAACCCGTCACGGACATTTTTTAATGTATCGTCGCAAAACTTGTGAATCTCGTGATATGACATGAAGCAGTTCATTGTCATTGCACTTCTGTAGACGAAACCAAAGATTGGATGGCTCTTCATGGTGTATTGAGCTTCATGATTTGTGTTTTCAAGATGTAGTATAGGCTCAATGAGATTCAACTTCGTTTGATAACTCTCTACTCCTAGCTGGAGATCTTCTACTCGTTCTTTGATGATCGTTCTTCTGATGAAATGGCAGATAGCCGTACTGAATGCGTATTGAAGATCGGTGGTGAGATGTTGCAGCTTCCCTTGTACTTTGATGAGATACATGTCTTCAATATCATTGAGATTTAAATCTGGGAAGTCTGCTTCTGAGAACGAGTAGTGTTTGTTGTCGTGTCTTCTGATGTTGATCTCAGATAGGAATGTGTAGTCATACTTCTTCACTCCCTTGACACTAACCACTGCCACAATCCTAAGGACACTGTTTACTGAATCCGGAGATTTGTTAACTAGCTTACTTCGGTACCAAGTCCTTCGTTTCTCGAACCAGTGGTAGATTCCTAATTCAGCATCGCGATAATAATTCACTAGTTGTTTGATGAAAAGGTCTTGGTGAATGGCATTTTCCTCAATGGCTGGTTGTGGGTAACTTGCTGCTGGGGTGAAGGTTATTGATGTTGCATACTTGGTTTTGCTTTTGGCTCCGTGCTTGAGAAGTTCGAGATCGTTGTTGAAGAAGAATTGGTAAGGGATGATTTCTGAATGGTGTTTGCGAATCACGGGAAGTGGCTTGGTCCAGTCTGTGATGTAAGGACGATTTTTACTATCTCTGCCATCAACCCTGAGTATGTCTGGATTCGTCCAGTCAAACTCACTTGACATTGCTCGGGCAATGTTTTCAAGGTGATATTCTAGCTCAGCTGCGCTCGCAGATTTGTCTTTGAGAAGATTAAATGCATCATTATTTATTCGACGAAGTTTCCTCTTGGTCATTTTCTTGATGTTCAGAGTATGTTTGACTTGTTGTGTGATTGAAAACGTACTGTCTTCTATCTTAGAATCTTTGTCTTCATGGATTTGAGCACTTTCCAGTTGATCAAACCATTCATTGCCATTTGTGTCATCATCATTGTCCAACCACGAGACTACGTTTGTGTTGCTAGAAGATTTCTTGCTTGTGGTTGTCTTGGTCTTTGGTGGAGACTGAGGTTGATCATCTTGCTGTTGAAAAGCCATTTCATCGGTGGTGAAGTGCTTAAAATGATGTTCAGTAGTAGTTGGACCAGATTCTGGAGCTTTTGTTGGTTGAGATGTGGTCGTAGTTGAAGGTCCAGTTGGGATTGTGAATTGAGAACCTGAACTGCCTGAATCCTTGTGTTTCTTTGATTGGGTTTCGGGGTCTTGGTCTTCATTTTCACCAGGACGTTTACCCTTATCAGCTGCAACCTTGCATGATTCCATATTAGCCCGAATGGCATCAATGATAGGTACTTCTGTGTAGGTTAGGGAAGGTTTTGCAATGAGTTTGGTGAAAAGGGCGTCCTGAAGTTCTTCAACGGTGTATTCAAGAATATGCTTCTGTTGGTGTGTTGATGCAGCGATGTCTTGAACCTTTTCTTCGAGTTGTGAGTCAATGTGTTCTGTGATATTCTTCTCAAGCTCGTGCATATACTTCTTGACATAGTGCTTTGTGTTGACCTTAGACTCCTTGAGGAGTCTTTTCTTGACATCGTCATCCAGGAATTCATCCATCAATTTCTTTGTTTTCAGCAATTCATCAACATGCTCAGATAGCCCTTTGACCATATTCTTCAAGTCTGCTACTTGGTCATTTACCTTGTTGTCTTTATGAGCTTGAGCCAGTTTAACTGCTTTCTTCAACTTCATGGCTGTTGGTGAGATGAATTCAACTTTGGTTACTCTTGCGATTCTTCTCACACTTTTGCCCTTGAAGATTGCTTTAAGAGTTTCCTCTGTTGTTGCTTTCTCTTTGTTGTTGGTGATGATGAACGTGAAGAAGATTCAGAATGAGTTGATGCATTAGGTGAGTCTGGAGGGGTAGGATCCTTAGGAGGAGTTGGTGATTTAGGAGGTGAGATTGGAGGAGTAGATTCCTTTGGTGGTGAATTAGGAGGAAATGGTGGAGTGTTAGGTGGGGAGGTGGGAGGAGTTGTGGGTTTAGGAGAAGTTTGAGCCTTTGATTGTGACTCATCATGAGGAATGAGTAAGATGAAGTGGGGTTTTTGGAGGTGTATTAATGTAATTGTTTGCTTCCTTTTCCGCCTCTTCAACTTCCTCTTCTGTCTCCTTAGCTAGCCTTTCTGCCTCCTCTTTCTTTTCTTGTTCTGCCTTTTGCTTAGTTTCCAGTTCTTTGGCAGCTTCAATAGATTTATCCCCAAGAATGTCCCGTTCATCCTCAGATAACCAATCAATTGGGTCATCAAGTTTTACTCCTTCTTTCTCTTTATCACTTTCCAGCATATCATCAGGAATCTCCTCATCAGTCAGGACCTTCTTCTCTTTTTCATTGTCACTGCCGGGTTGATTAACTGGACATGGTGTTGGGGGAATAGCTGACTCAGCCCTCTCGGGTTGATAAACCATATCAGGCTGAGCTATGGCAGTAGCAGCTATGGACCCTCCGGGTTGATTAACCGGATCAATATGGGTCGGAGCTACTTCTTGAACGGTTCCGGATCCTCCAGCTCCCTTTGCCATTTCCATCTGTCTCATTACTTCAACCCTCATATCAGCCCTTCTGGCGTCATCTTCTTTGATTGACTTCATGCTAGCTTCCATTGCTATTGTTGTAGCAATGTCAACTTCCATGTCAGCATCTTCCTCATTCATCTGAATAGTTACTTCTTCTTCTGATTCTGTCTTATCTGATTCAGTTTCTTCTTCATCAAGAATTCCACCTTCTTCCATTTTTGGATTTGGATCTGTCTTTACTCGTCTTTTTAGGGTTCTAGGGTGTGATTTTCTTGGTTTCTTTGAAGCACTTGACGTACTCCCAGCCTTACTGCTTTTAGAACGAGTTTTCGAAGAACCTGTTCCTTCACCATGCTTAGAGAACCCGACCTGACTTATGCTGTATGCATAGTCATAGTCTCTGAAAGCCTTTGTCTCCTTTACTGAGTCGGTCAACAATTCTTCTGGCAGTCTCGACCCTTGTTTGTGAGTACTGTCTTTAGGAAAGTAAACTGAGTTGACAGTCTTATTCATTCTCATCACATGTAGTTCCCTGTCTTCGGGTCGTGGAGAAATATCGAGGTTCTCATCAATGAGAAAACTGATCAGCATTTTGGTGTAATGGACGAATGGGATTCTTGTTAATGGTTTCTTATATTGGGCTCTTATATGAAACACAAGATCTTCCCAGATGAGTGTAGCATAGTCAAGAATTCTCTGATTAACTATGCCCCAGAAGAGTTGAGCGTGTGAGAATCTTGGATGCTCATGTCCACCGTCTCTTCCTGAAACTGACCGAACCAATATGTAGTAAATGGTTCTCCATGGTTGTGGAATGGATTTTGCATTTATGCTTGAGATTGTTGTGAGTGGAAGGTTGGGTTGTTCATCATAACCAATGTCGAGGAGAAATTTGAGGATATCCTGTTCTGATGGTGCAGGCCAATATCTGTTAGATAGTTTAGGTGGTTCGGGTCGGGATAAGGCTTTACGTAGGTGTGTAGGTGTGACTTTGACTTGTTTTCTATCCAGGGTGCACGTGAAGTATCTGTCATAGTCATCGAGCTGAATGGTACTCCACATTTGATGAATGTACAACTCTGGGACATTATCTGAATTCTCCAAGATACTCTTGCATTCGTGTCTTCTGAGAATTTCAATGGCTATTTGACAACTTGGCTCAGCACATTTGATGTTATCAAAGACAACCCTTGCATTGTTTTTTCCATACTTTACTTTGAAACCTTGTGGGAACAGTTCTTCTTTGGTGAGCATAGGTATTGGTTGTTGTGATTGTGCAGTCATTTCTGAGATTCCTGAAACATCATTCAGACACCAATTTGCAGGATACATGAAAGTTAGCATTACATAAACTTTAGTTTCACATGTGATCCTTTAAATTGCTTAGCATAACATTACAAGTTGATTTATAATTTCGAAAGAAATTACAATTGCTAAAGTTTTTGACAATTGCGAAAACTTTTGACAATTGCGAAAACTTTTGCCAATTGCGAAAACTTTTGACAATTACGAAAACTTTTGCCAATTGCGAAAACTATTGCCAATTGCGAAAACTTTTGCCAATTGTGAAAACTTTTTACAATTGCGAAAAACTTTTGACAATTGCGAAAACTTTTGACAATTGCGAAAAACTTTTGACAATTGCGAAAGCAATTTCAATTTCGAAAACTTCTTATACAAGAAATTTCGATAACTTTGAAGACGTACTATTCACCAGATTTTTCGCAAATCATTAACGCTTGTGATTATGTTTTCATGCTTTTTCCAATGGAATCCTATGATGTTTCTAAGTTATCTGACCAAATTTTAACAACTTTCAACCACAAAATCCTAAGAATCAAACTGAACGTGCTCAAAGTGTTCTTTATAAACCCTACAGATCAAATTATACGCATTCGATGTTTCTGGGTTCAATACAAGGTTACAGACACTCAATTCAAGGCATAACTACAACATTTCAACACATTAATTACACTAAATCACATGCAATTGATTTTCCCCAATTCGTATGCTTAAACCCTTAAATCAAGAACATTCACAATACGAGTTTTTGGGTCTAATTCAAGTTAGGCATTACGTTTATGGGTTCATATTAACCAATATTTGTAAAACCCAAAATTTGAACAATCTGAAATGACCAAAATACCCTCTAGTTTCGAAATTTTAAGAACTTATGAAATACGCTATAAATTAAAAACTTGAGTTATATAACATGTTATGACTCGAAACCATACAATATGAACATATAATCCAAAGTATTATATGAAATTATATATGAACCTTATGATATAAATTATAGCACGTTTAATATGTCACATTATAGGCCAAAAATATTTAAACATGTACACAACATATAAATGGAAAATAAGTAAGAATTTTAGCTAATTTGGAAAGTGAAAATCACACTTAAACACACCCAAAATTTCGTCCATATCCCTCCCTACTTCTTCTCATACAACCGTGTATGATACTCTCCATCAAAAACCCTAGCTCTCTTTTCTCCTTCTCCATTTGTACGGCTATCTTCAAAAAAAAAAAAAAGGAGAGAAACAAACCCTAGGAACTTGTTCATTCGATCATCACAAGAAGAGGAGGAGTGAAGCCTTGATCATTGTGTTCTTATTCAAATCATATCACAAATAAGGTAATCAATACACATCATGATTTAATCCATTCGAATTTTGAAGCGAAACCCTAATTATTTACATAAAATATTAAATCTGCTACTGGTCTGGAATTTTGTTCGACTTTAATCAATCGAATCTTGATGATAACTAAGTGTTTTTAGGTGGTTTTTGAATCTAGAATTAAATTCAATGAAATAGCTTTCTGTAGAAATTAACCTTGTAATTTTTAGAGGCCTGGAAGACCACTTTTTGATTTTTGGAAAGTTAAGTGTCAAATCGGATTCGTATGTCTGGAAAAACAGTCTGGGTTTTCCATTTTTCATTTTCAAACCGTAACGAATTAGAAGGTCTCCTTCGAACTTATTAATATTTGATGTGTCTATTAGTTACTGGAATTTTTCTAGATTTTTATAAATTTTCTAAATGGGTATGAGGATTAATTACTTTTCGGGTGTTTTAATTGATCCGGATCTGGAATAGGTTTGGAAAATGGAATTTTCATTCATACCTATACTAGTTAATAAAATCTGGAAAAATTTGGTAAAATACTAGGGGCACTGAGGTATCTCTGTGAATTTTAGTGAATTTTATATCGAAGATATAATATGATTTATAATTTATTTTAAACAGGCCCAGTCCATACTTAAAAACTGTTAAAGTGTAAAGAACTTTTAAAAGGTGTTATTTGGTTACTTTTCTAATAACTAAAGGGTACAAATTGTAAATTGTGAAACTTGAAGGAATTAAGTGTCATTCTGTATAAAAGGAATATTTAAATCAGTAGGTAAAGTATTTTCATTGTGATACCTTTGAATTTAGAATAATTACAGTTTAAACCCTGAACTATGAAAATCTGTCATAATTAACCCTAAAGTTTTATAACTTGATAAAAGATACATTAATACCATAATATTCTGTAATTAAGGACTTAACTAAATCTGTAATATCAATATCTGGTTAAATATGGAAATCTGTTAATTCTGGAAACCTGTTAAAAATAGAAAGTTACTTAAAATGGAAAGGTAAACTAAAAGAAATAATCTGAATTAGAATCCGTAGTAATTCCGTCTTCTACTTCTTTAGGTGTGAAGAAGGAGAAGTCTTGATTTCTGTTCTGTGTCTGTTTTGCTTATTCTGCTTTGCTAATAAGGTACAGATATTCTGCCCTTTTTCAGTAAGGGTTTTTCATCCCCTTTTCTTTCAGTTTTACATTTTCTTTATTAGGATCTCCGATACCACTGCTATGTTCCCTTCTGTTGTGAATCTTTGTTGTGATCTGTTTGTCTTGAACCTTTTGTTTGAACCTCTGCTATGATTCTTTTATTCTGAACCTTTTTCCTGAACTCTGATTGTAAACTGGTTTGTGAACCCTTGATGTGTTTCTTCTGTTCTGAACCTTTCTTGAACCTTTGTGTTTTGATCTCTTATTCTGAACCCTGAATTTGTGAATCTTGATTGAATCTGATCTGTGAACCTTGTTCTGAACCTTAACCTGATATATCTGTTGTAAACTTGATTTGATTTTTGGTATAAACCTTAACCTGTTAAATCCTTATCTGAACCTAATTGATTTTGAACCTTTATTAAACTACATATGAAACTGTTTAAGAAAAGCTATTTTAAAAAGAAGCGATACCACTTGAAATGGAAGTTACTAAAAGTTTTGGAAGACAATTTTTATGAAAACTATTTTGTAATATCATTTCAATGAAAACCATTATTAAAGGATTGATTTAAATGAACTTTTGACAGGAACTTCTGAAATGGATTATTGCTATAAACTTGTAATTCTTAACCTTTGATATACTCTTTTGGACTATTGGAAATAAACCTTTTAATCTGAACTTACGTTTTGATATTAAACTTAATCTGATAAACTTTGATTTGCACCTTATTATCTTATTCTGAATTGTTGACATGACCCTTCTGCCATGAACCCTTAGATATGACTCTGTTTATTATATGACATCTGACCTTGACCACAGTCTGATATTCGAGCCAATCACTAGGCATGAGGGTTTCATGTCCATGTCATTGATGCACCGATGGCATGACTCTAGGGCAGGAGAGTGATGACCTGTCCCGTCCCTGATTTTATCTGTTATGTAGGAGAAGATTCGGGCCTACTGGGGCATATGGATGCATCCTAGATCTGATCTATTTCTGTTATCTGTTATTATGTTATCTATTATATATATATCTCTGGTGACTGATGGTGTGTGCGATACACGTCTTTCACATATCTGGGAGCTGATCACTCCGATTTGATACATGAGGTCACCCCTCATATTATCTGGTTACTTGAGAGGTATCCCCTCTAGATTACTTATGTGACTACACTGTTATGATATTATCTGTTATCTGGGCTCGTGATAGATTTCTGTTCCCTTTATTCTTAAACCTTATTTATTTATTCTTATTTCATTTCATTTATTCCATTTCTTATTCCTATTCCTTCATTTGACTTGTGTCTGTATGATCTGTACTTTCTGATTTCTGTTGCACTGCTCTGTATTTCCTGATTTTCCTTTGTACTGCTATCTGTTATCGTTTCTGTTATCTATATATCTGTTCACTGAGCTTTTGAAGCTCAGCCGCATTTCTTTTCCTGCGGCAGGTTTTAGTAGGAAGCTGGGAATGAGTGAGAGTGTACCTCTGGACTTAGAAGGCTTGGTAGCTATTTTAGATTAGAATTGGATAGAAGATATTATGTTTTAGAATTAGTTTTGCAAGCTTTCATTGTAACCTTGAAGGTTCAGTATTTCATTTGTAATCCTTTGAGATTTTTGTATTACTGTAAGATGTATGCTTTGTTATGTTCTGATATGAATCCATTGTTGTGATATCTTTACCCTTGTCGGGTTGGGGTGTTACAATTTATGGTATCAGAGCTCACAGGCTGCGACTCGTAATACATTTACCCTTGACCTGTGAATTCTGGACCACTAAGTTTCCACTGTAGGCGCTCGTAGGACAACCTTTGAGAATTTGCTGTAGGATTTCCCTATAGGAACTTAAATTCTGACCAGTGAGGAATGGGTAGATTATTGATGAAGCGAAAAGTGTACCGCTTTTAAGGGGTCATTTAAGCCCTAAATCGTATTTATTTGATCAAATATTGCCCTAAATCGTTCCTTTTGTCATTTTAGGTACTTTTGAGGAGAAATCTGGAAAAGGAGGCATTTTGGACGTTTTTTGAGCATAAAAGTGAAGAAAACGACAAAGTCTCAAAATTGTGCTGGAAATTACCTTTGACGGCGTCAGGATTTGTTCTGGACGGCGTCATGGCTTGGCAAAAGTGGTGGATGTGAAAATTACTCATGATAAGCCAGAGAAATTTGCATGAAATTCTGACGGCGTCACGCTTTAATGTGATCAAGGTCGTCACGGCTTAATTTAAAGAGGGACGGCGTCACCCCTAATTCTGACGGCGTCAAGCCTTGATAAGCCAGAACGGATTTTGGAGAGCTAAAGAGGGACGGCGTCAAGAAGGCCATCCGGGAACCCTAAAAGCGGCGAGGTGACGGCGTCACACTCCATAACGTGACGCCGTCAGACCTGAAAGTCTATATATAGTTTTGCAATTTTTTGTCATTAGTGTGGAACTTATTGGGGAACTTTGTGGGTGAAAACCCTAAGACGATTTTAGCAGCTTTTTCAAGGCTTTTTGCCTTGAGATCTTCCATGTTACATTGAAGATAAGTTATCAATTAATCATTCAATATGTCTATGTGTTGTTTGATTCTATCTTGTTCTTGTCTTTTGTTTAACATGTTAGGCTAGATTTATCTTGTGTTTGCTTAGATCTAATGAAACCTAGCTATTGATTATTGGTTATTAGTGTGTTATTAGTTGTATTGGATGATTGTTCATCTATGTTAGGCTTAAGAAAACTGGCTAACTTCCTATTCGGTAACTTGCTTGAACGTCTTAAGAAACATGAACCAATGCGTACTAAGGTTTTTATGGTTGTATTTAATGCACAAGCGAATTCTAGTGATCCCATGTTAGGAGCTTCCTAGCCGGCTCGACATAGGAGTGAAGTAGGAGATTGTAGAGTTGGGGAAGTACGTACGCCACCCCGCGATTGGTATTAAGGAATACACCCGTCATCCACGCAATTAATACACACTAATCAACCGGTAAAAGATAGTTAGGGAGTAAGGAAATCTAAGTAAACACATTTCTCTCTACATAAGTTCTACCACCTTTTAATTTTCTGTTATTTTATTTTATCTGCATTCGTAGTTATTTGGGTTAGTTGACTAGCAACTAATTCCGCCCACTCCTCCAAACCCGAGATTTTACTTGCTTTCATAAAAAAATATAAAAACATAAAAAGAATCTTCTCTCACCCTTAGACCTATTAGAGTAGTTTTTCATACCTAACGAACACTATTCCCTGTGGAGAACGATTAATCCCCCGTACTTACCACTACACTATACTACATTGGTCAGGTACACTGCCTGGTGGGGTTGTAAGCCTCTTGAGATCCCTCGAGAGGTAAAACCTGTTGTAAGGTTGCAAAACCACGCATCAAGTTTTTGGCGCCGCTGCCTGGGAATAGTTATTGTTTAGGTTGAATTTTTATTTTATAGGTCTACTCACTAGATTCCTTTCTAGTGAGATTTTTATTTTATTTTTCTAGGTTTTCTTTAGTCTATCTTTTTTCTTCGTTTCTTTGTTCGTAACCATTACCATCCGACATCATGGAAGGTGGTAATATCCTCGATCCCAACAACCCACCACCACAACAACCACCACAACCTCCTAGAGCCCGTACTTTAGGAGAGTACTCCCGTCCTAGCCACCATGGCTATCGAAACACCATTGAGCTCACTCAAGGAGCCAATGTCACACCCTTGCGATCCGACACCATCCGGTTGGTGCAAAGCGGATGCGCATTCCATGGACTTCGTTCTGAAGATCCTAATCAACATCTCAAGGACTTTCTCAAAATCGTTGATTCTATAGACCTTGATGTTGCCACTCGAGAGACGACCCGACTACGTCTCTTTCAATTCTCTCTGCGGGACCAAGCTAGTCAATGGCTAGAGCGTCAACCCGCAGGATCCATCACCTCTTGGGATGATCTCACCACTCGTTTCCTTGCTCAGTTTTTCCCACCAGGAAGAACTACCAAGCTAAGGAATGATATCTTGATGTTCCAACAACGTCAAGGCGAAACCCTCTACGAGGCATGGACTCGATTCAAGGACTTACTCCAAAAAGTCCCTCACCATGGCATAGAACTTTGGCTCCAAATCCAAATCTTCTATGACCATATCAATCTCTACACGAGGCAAACCATTGACCAATCGGCCGGTGGCAAGCTACGTGATCTAAGTGCGGAACAATCATGGGCCCTCCTAGAGGATCTTGCTCTTTATGACAACGAAAGTTGGAGTGATCCCCGTGATTTGAATAAAACGGTCAAGGCAATATCTTTGCCTTCGAACAATTCAAGCACTTCCGACCGTAGGATCATAGAACTTGAAGACCAAGTCAAGTTTCTCATGAAATCCTACGAGGCTCCTAAACCTTCAAGCCAAGTGAACAAAATCACTTCTTCGTGTGAATTATGTAGTGGTCCCCACGACACTCATGATTGCATGGAACTCCCCGAACAAGCTTTTGCGGACTACGCATCCTCGCGTACCGACGGAGCGGGAGACAAGTGGTACACTTTCAAACCCGAGCCAAACCACTACGGTGATTCATACAACCCCTCATGGAAAAATCACCCAAACCTTAGGTGGAAGCAAAACCAAAACACACAACAAACCAATTCTTCCAACCCACCTAATCGTTTCCAATCAAGCGGTTCCAACTCGAACCGTACTTTCAACAACAATCCTTCCGGCAATGGTAGTACCAATAACTTTGAAGGATTGATGTCCCAATTTATAGCATCTCAAGAAGCTCGTTTAGCCAAGTTTGAATCCGAATTCAATCAACAACAAACGGAGATGACCAATAAAATTGACAACTTGTTGAAAGCCCTCAATAACCAAGTGTTATCACCTCCACATAAGGACGCTAGGAACACAAATTGCGGACCCCAAGTAAAAGACCCCTCTTCATCCAAACACGTCCACTTCGTCAATGTTGTCACTATCAAACCAATTGATAGGAATGAGGATAATAGTGAACCTGAGGATGAGGTTAAGAAAGTCGAGGTTGATAAAGAAGTTAGGAAAAGTGAGATTGAAGAAGTAGATGATGATGAGGACTACTTCAATAGGCTACCCACTAAGGAAGAGCGCGCATATCATACAGGCTTATTCGATGACCCTGAGACACCATACTTCCTAGGTAGACCAATTATAAAAATAGGCGACCCTTCTAATCTAAACATACCATGCAACATCAGACATTTACATGTGTGGAAAGCCTACATCGACCTTAGATCACCCATAAACATCATGACTAGAGCCCACTACAACTTGATAATGAAAAATCAACTTGGGTATAGGATGTTCCCTGACAAGGGTTGGATGAGTAACTTCACGGGAAGAGTTAAGGGATTACCGGTTTATGTAGGAAACTTCACCTATGTCACCGACTTTGTAATTGTAGAAGATATCCGCCCAATAGTCGATGCATCCTTAACTCAAGTGGTTTTTGGAAAACCATTTGTTGAGGTCTCTAGAATGACTTATGAACCTTCCTTAGGGATAGTTAGATTTAAGGATGAGACCGATGAGGTAAACTACCAAATGCCATATAAGATAGAACAATTCCAACACTTGTCAAATGTTGAGAAGGAGCTTAAGCAAGCGGTCTACTATAGGAATGATAGAGATAGAAGTAAAGGAGTAGACTATGTTATGGGAAGGATATTCGGTTTCTACAAGGATTGTTTGAAATTAGGACCGGAATTTAGAACCGGACATGAGGATGACCTAGAAACCGTGACCAATGATGGAATCACGTAATGTACGTGACTTTGAGTCTAGCTACAAGACTCGTTAATAAAGAAAAGCGCTTCTTGGGAGGCAACCCAAGCTTTTATTTGCTTTGTGTGTTTGTTTGTTTGTTTGATTTTATTTGTTTCCGTATGTGTATTTAAGTTTTATTATTATTGATTCATGTTAAAAACTAATTTGTGAAAATGCTTTATTGTGTTTTTAACTTCGTCTTAACTACATATAAAGGTATTTTGCAAAAGTTAAGTGTAAGGGAAATCTAAATCGGTTTATTAGAACACAAATGAACATGAATCGTAATAATAATAAATGAACATACATATTAGTATTTGTTTGAGTCAAATGCTTGTATCGAGTCATAATGATGTTTTGCAGGAATCCCAGGAAGTAAGGTATAGGTTTTTCCAAAATTTTTCCGGAAACGTAACATGAGAATTCTGTCAGATCATTTCTGACGGCGTCAGGCTTTACAACCTGACGGCGTCAGGTTTAATTTTCTGAAAATTTTTGAAAGTTTTGTTTTCATAAAAAGTTTTTATTAAATCTATAACTTATAATCTCCAGGAATCTGCAAAATAATCATTCCACAAGCATTATATCCTTATATATAGATTTATCCCGCCGATGTTATGCAGGTTTTCGTGTTTGTTTTCTCAGGTTTAACAGTTATTTTGGACAAGGAAATGTATGTGGAATCAAGCTTTTGGTGATGCATTAGTCATGGAGCTTCAACATTACCTTGGAAGAAGATTTAACCGTGTTACTTCATTATCCACCGAGCGAATCAGGGGAGTATTTGATTTCATTCTTTTACTTTATGCTTTTACATCTTGTTATTTGAACATTGGGGACAATGTTCATCTTAAGTGTAAGGGGGGGGGGTAAAAGTACGATTAGAGAATGCTATTACGCTTGATTTTTGTTTGTTTAATAGTAGATGTGTAATAAAACTGAGAGAAATACCTGTTAGGGCAATTTTAGTGCCAAATTTAAATTTTTTACAACATTTAGGAGTGAAACGTTAGTTCTAATAAGCGTCTCATGGATAGGAGTTATATGACTAGCACAAAAACCGTACCACTAAAAAATTTTTCCACCCCCAAATATGTGAGGTTCGCCCCTAGAATTGGTAGGAAAAGCATTTATGCTATGATGTGTGTACCGGTAGCACTTAGATTCTAGAACTTGCGTTAGGACCATTCCGAGGCCACAAGTGAGACTACATTCGTGTAGTTAGATTTACTACATGATAAGAGGCATTAGGATTAACTCATTATTTTACACCTGTGTTTTTGTTATAATTACATTGGCTACATTGGTCAAGTAATTCTCCCACACCCTTTGCGTTGTACTCATTTTTAGTACACGATACCCCTAGTACACCCCTCAGAGCCTATCTTTTCGTTTCGACCTTTAAGCATTTTACTTAAAGGAAGAATTTGTTACACCCCACTTAAATGTACACCCAAATCGCCTTAGCCTACCTTGTATACACTCATTTTTAGTGCATTATTGTTACAACATTTGTTTAAACCCAAGTTAATTATCTAATTGATTACATGGTTGCTAAGTCGAGTCATATCCTTGTACATATTGTTTTGGGACGATTGGGACTCATGGGTAAGTACTAGTGTGATGGAGTAATGGGGAAGAACATCATTTATTACCCCCATATGTGCTAAATATTTTAAAAGTACTCCAAGTGTTTTGATTATCTTAATTCGAGTCATTAGAATAGTAATTTGTAAAGTTATGTAAAAGTTCAAGTGTAAGGGGAATGCAATGCCCCTATGATGTATTATTTTGGATGGTAGGGCAAAAGTGTATGCAAAAAAAAAAAAAAAAAAAAAAAAAAAAAAAAAAAAAAAAAAAATCGAAAAAATCAAGAAAAATACAAAAAAATGAGAAAAAGAAAAGTAGAAAAAACATACGGACTACCATCCCGTTTCATTTTATGTTTATTTTATGTTTTTGTTATTTTGTTTTTAGCTTAAGATTGAGTCGAGTCTTGGCTTAGCAACATTGTATAGTACATGTAATTGATCAAGATCTTTAACTCGCCACCAGTAAAATATCCCTTATCCAACAAAACCGTGTTTATCATATCCCTACACCTAACGTTATAACCCATTTAAAAGCCCTCTTTGATAGTTTATCTTAGGTGCTTACGCCTAGTGGAGGAGGTTTTTGATCCTTTCCCAAGCCTATGGTAATCTATTTGCTATGACAGGTAGTGAGAGATATTATCCGTTTTCATTTATGAGATTTATTTTGATGACACTTGAGAGATGTGAGTATCTAAACACTACTTGTGAGGTGCTAGTTTGTAATCTCCGTGCTTATTATGATTAAAGTGGAACGAATATTTGTTGTAATTACTTTTATGTTAGCATTAAATGACCCCTAACTTGTATTTTGATTAGAATAAAAGCGCATTTGCTTGAGGACAAGCAAATCTCAAGTGTAAGGGTATTTGATGAAGCGAAAAGTGTACCGCTTTTAAGGGGTCATTTAAGCCCTAAATCGTATTTATTTGATCAAATATTGCCCTAAATCGTTCCTTTTGTCATTTTAGGTACTTTTGAGGAGAAATCTGGAAAAGGAGGCATTTTGGACTTTTTGGAGCATAAAAGTGAAGAAAACGACAAAGTCTCAAAATTGTGCTGGAAATTACCTTTGACGGCGTCAGGATTTGTTCTGGACGGCGTCATGGCTTGGCAAAAGTGGTGGATGTGAAAATTACTCATGATAAGCCAGAGAAATTTGCATGAAATTCTGACGGCGTCACGCTTTAATGTGATCAAGGTCGTCACGGCTTAATTTAAAGAGGGACGGCGTCACCCCTAATTCTGACGGCGTCAAGCCTTGATAAGCCAGAACGGATTTTGGAGAGCTAAAGAGGGACGGCGTCAAGAAGGCCATCCGGGAACCCTAAAAGCGGCGAGGTGACGGCGTCACACTCCATAACGTGACGCCGTCAGACCTGAAAGTCTATATATAGTTTTGCAATTTTTTGTCATTAGTGTGGAACTTATTGGGGAACTTTGTGGGTGAAAACCCTAAGACGATTTTAGCAGCTTTTTCAAGGCTTTTTGCCTTGAGATCTTCCATGTTACATTGAAGATAAGTTATCAATTAATCATTCAATATGTCTATGTGTTGTTTGATTCTATCTTGTTCTTGTCTTTTGTTTAACATGTTAGGCTAGATTTATCTTGTGTTTGCTTAAATCTAATGAAACCTAGCTATTGATTATTGGTTATTAGTGTGTTATTAGTTGTATTGGATGATTGTTCATCTATGTTAGGCTTAAGAAAACTGGCTAACTTCCTATTCGGTAACTTGCTTGAACGTCTTAAGAAACATGAACCAATGCGTACTAAGGTTTTTATGGTTGTATTTAATGCACAAGCGAATTCTAGTGATCCCATGTTAGGAGCTTCCTAGCCGGCTCGACATAGGAGTGAAGTAGGAGCTTGTAGAGTTGGGGAAGTACGTACGCCACCCCACGATTGGTATTAAGGAATACACCCGTCATCCACGCAATTAATACACACTAATCAACCGGTAAAAGATAGTTAGGGAGTAAGGAAATCTAAGTAAACACATTTCTCTCCACATAAGTTCTACCACCTTTTAATTTTCTGTTATTTTATTTTATTTGCATTCGTAGTTATTTGGGTTAGTTGACTAGCAACTAATTCCGCCCACTCTCAACCCCGGGATTACTTGCTTTCATAAAAAAATATAAAAACATAAAAAGAATCTTCTCTCACCCTTAGTCCTATTAGAGTAGTTTTTCATACCTAACGAACACTATTCCCTGTGGAGAACGATCAATCCCCCGTACTTACCACTACACTATACTACATCGGTCAGGTACACTGCCTGGTGGGGTTGTAAGCCTCTTGAGATCCCTCGAGAGGTAAAACCTGTTGTAAGGTTGCAAAACCACGCATCAATTATAAGGCATTTTGTTTAAGTATCATTGCTTCCGCATTACTCTGATTAGTGCCTTGTTTTGGTTTAAGCCTGTTAAAATCACATTTGGAAATTTAGAGCTTATGCCTTGCATCACCTAAGAAATGAAACCTAAATAAACCTGAAGCATTGAGAATTGCATAGTAATTGTCTGACACTATTTGATCCTTGCTTTCAGATTCTGACTCCGACCTCTGAACCTTTTGTTAATCATATGATGCCTCTTCGGGCATTCTGAGAATCCCCATATCGATGATGTACTTGATACATTCTGTTATTTGTTTCTTGCTTCTGATAATCATCTATGAATCTTTTGACACTATTTGATTCCGTCTTAACCATTTCTGTTCCCATGAGAAGTCTTGTGGTGTTTAACCACGAGTATAAAAGGTTCTCCCTCTTATTCTGAATGGTAAAGATCTGCTTTGTCGATCCGTTTTCATTGATAATTAACCTTGATTTTCTCCTGATAAAAGATTAGTTGATTGATCATTCAATGGTGACGACTATCCTCCTATGTCTCACCTTCGGCATTTGAAACAATTTTGAACCCCTACCATGATTACCGACTGTTAAATTTTTGCTGCCACTACCTGATTTTAACCTTCACTCCGATCTGTTTGATAAACAGTCTGATATCTTTCCGACCATCCCGAAGGCCGTTTAACCCTAATTTGGTTGACACCTTCTATAAATTCATTACCGTGCTGAATATAAATGTATCATCTGATACTATTTCTGTCTTGCAAATCCATACCACTCCTATAAGAACTCTGGTAATTTTTTTTTTACCTTGGATATAGAAGTTGATTTCCCTCCCTTGAATGATGAATCTTAATTGCCAATCAGTTTTCCTTTGGAAGGATTTGATGCAAATACCGTCTCTGTATGGAATTGTTAACTGAGCATATGATGCTGATATCCGATATCTCATAAGTCTCACTTCTGCAATTATACGATGTTCGTATTACCGATGATGTACACCCTACCTGTCACTTATGCTAAAAAGCTAAACCAAAAACTCCAACACCTTGAACTGTTCGCGTACCTATCCCCACATTATACTAAACCATGTACTTGACTCTGACATATGAACTATCCGTCTGGTTAAGTGACCATATAAATTCTGCGGATCTGTTTACTATTGATATACTTGATTTTGGAGATCTTGTGATTATTGATTGACTGGTTCTTCAGCTATCATAAACTACCGCATCTGAAATGTAATAATCTATTCCACCCTACTTTTGATATAATGACCTCTACCCGCTTAAATATGTTAAGCTTAACCCTGCTATGGAAATATGTACCCTGACCTCATTTGATTATCAAATTCTCCTGACACCCTATTAGTATCCACCCCTAGAAAGTGTTGGCATTGAAAGTTTTGTTGTACAAATTTTCTGGCATTTTCTGATGAAACTCTTGGGTTTTCTCTCCTGTTGAGCAGAAAAATTGACTCTGAACCGATCTCAGTTAATGAACCATGATGCTTGAGAAGATGATGAGATATGTTTTTGTCCACCTCAGTGTTCCCCTTGAATACCCCTATTAGTTTATGAAGTAGAAAGAGAAAATTTTGCGTCTGCATATCAACTATTGTAAACTTAACCGTAATCTCACTGTAATCACTTTTCATTTCCGAGTATAAATGATTAAATTATTCTATCCTTGTGAACTCTGTATCAGACAACCTCATTTAATGTTCGAAGGACTGAAGAAGCAACCACAAGAACTCCTGATAAGGGAGATGACTAACTGAGAGCAACTTCCGTAAAGTAATTCAGTTTTATTCGTAAAGATGGGTGATGTGATTTAGATATGAAGTTTCCCTGAAGTGATTCATGAAAACTGTTTTCGTACTCATTGTGACCATTATGAGTCTTAAATAATGCCAATAGTATTGGCTAATATGAATCATGTTTTCACGAGTATCTGGACAATTGTCATAGTATGACAGCATGTTTGTGCCCTGAGACGAACGAGGAAACATGTAGACCATCTTCGTATTAAACGGAATGACCTTTGTTCTGGAAGAGTAGATGTGATTGGTGTTCAGAGATTGTAGCAGACACCACTACCAAGCATCCGATGACGACAGCAATCTGAGTTGGCGAATTCCGAACTGTGCTAGCAGACTTGTCCAAGACTCGCAGTCTTGCTTCTCTATTCATTTTAGTTGTACTAAGATGAATTGAGAGCAGAAGCAGACTTGCGTATGGAACTTGAGATCATGAGTTTAAATGGATGAAAATTCTGGAGCGAACGTTTGTGTTTGGAAGAATAAATTCTGTGACAAATGAAGCTATGGATGACATAATTTACTTCCGCTCGACCTATTTAAAAATCTGTTACCTGATGATAAAATCCTTTGAATGATTTAGGTTCTCTGTAGTAATTCCGCTCTGTGTTCATTCTGCGTATGTCGGACGATGGTTTTGTTATGTAAAATTTGACGAATGATGGATGATCTGATGTACCAAATTCTGATAGACGTTCTGGGACTTCCGTTAATTTTTTTCGAGTAATTCGTTCTCCTCTTAGTTAGGGTATTTGATTCTGATGAACTCTGAGACCGTAGGAAGACTAGGTGGGTTAAGATAAGCTATTCTGTTCACGACTTGAGATAAAATATGACCATCATGAGGGCATATTTATATGATGCCAGTATTATGACGTCTGGCCAACGTGATAATACTTACATCATATGACGTGCACTGGTTGTGGGCATAGGATATTTCGAGAAGTGCCTTAGAACTTTATAAATTCCGATAACTGTTGGGATTATCTCCATTAGTGAGACTGTAAGTTCATTCTGACTGTACGCGTAATCTGCTTTCACCGTTCTGTGAATTGATACGTCTGGAACCTCGTCGCGCATTCTGCTGACCCCTGAGCTTCTGATAATAATCTTAGGTTCTGTTATAGAACTTCTGCCAATTGATGTTATCGATAATCTATTTCTGTACGTTCTAATCTGATCTGTCAATTCAATTTCTGTGGACGGCATATCCGTCAAAATCCTATGTATTTCCTGCGTCTCTTCCGAGAGAATCCGATCATCATCTATTACGTGTGGCATATTATTCTTTGGATCTGGATTCAGTATGATTTGTCTTTTCTGAGGAAACCGAAGCTTTGATCAACAAGATAGAGTCATGAGAAACAAGTCTTCCATATTTCTGTTCACAGCCAGTTGTGTTTCCGTTTCGTTTCGCCTCAATTTTCGAGGACGAAAATTTTTCTTTTAGAGGGGAAGAAGTTGTAAAACCCAAAATTTGAACAATCTGAAATGACCAAAATACCCTCTAGTTTCGAAATTTTAAGAACTTATGAAATACGCTATAAATTAAAAACTTGAGTTATATAACATGTTATGACTCGAAACCATACAATATGAACATATAATCCAAAGTATTATATGAAATTATATATGAACCTTATGATATAAATTATAGCACGTTTAATATGTCACATTATAGGCCAAAAATATTTAAACATGTACACAACATATAAATGGAAAATAAGTAAGAATTTTAGCTAATTTGGAAAGTGCAAATCACACTTAAACGCACCCAAAATTTCGTCCATATCCCTCCCTACTTCTTCTCATACAACCGTGTATGATACTCTCCATCAAAAACCCTAGCTCTCTTTTCTCCTTCTCCATTTGTACGGCTATCTTCAAAAAAAAAAAAGGAGAGAAACAAACCCTAGGAACTTGTTCATTCGATCATCACAAGAAGAGGAGGAGTGAAGCCTTGATCATTGTGTTCTTATTCAAATCATATCACAAATAAGGTAATCAATACACATCATGATTTAATCCATACGAATTTTGAAGCGAAACCCTAATTATTTACATAAAATATTAAATCTGCTACTGGTCTGGAATTTTGTTCGACTTTAATCAATCGAATCTTGATGATAACTAAGTGTTTTTAGGTGGTTTTTGAATCTAGAATTAAATTCAATGAAATATATTTCTGTAGAAATTAACCTTGTAATTTTTAGAGGCCTGGAAGACCACTTTTTGATTTTTGGAAAGTTAAGTGTCAAATCGGATTCGTATGTCTGGAAAATCAGTCTGGGTTTTCCATTTTTCATTTTCAAACCGTAATGAATTAGAAGGTCTCCTTAGAACTGAGTAATATTTGATGTGTCTATTAGTTACTAGAATTTTTCTAGATTTTTATAAATTTTCTAAATGGGTCTGAGGATTAATTACTTTTCGGGTGTTTTAATTGATCCGGATCTGGAATAGGTTTGGAAAATGGATTTTTCATTCGTACCTATACTACTTAATAAAATCTGGAAAAATTTGGTAAAATACTAGGGGCACTGAGGTATCTCTGTGAATTTTAGTGAATTTTATTTCGAAGATATAATATGATTCATAATTTATTTTAAACAGGCCCAGTCCATACTTAAAAACTGTTAAAGTGTAAAGAACTTTTAAAAGGTGTTATTTGGTTACTTTTCTAATAACTAAAGGGTACAAATTGTAAATTGTGAAACTTGAAGGAATTAAGTGTCATTATGTATAAAAGGAGTATTTAAATCAGTAGGTAAAGTATTTTCATTGTGATACCTTTGAATTTAGAATAATTACAGTTTAAACCCTGAACTATGAAAATTTGTCATAATTAACCCTAAAGTTTTATAACTTGATAAAAGATACCTTAATACCATAATATTCTGTAATTAAGGACTTAACTAAATCTGTAATATCAATATCTGGTTAAATATGGAAATCTGTTAATTCTGGAAACCTGTTAAAAATAGAAAGTTACTTAAAATGGAAAGGTAAACTAAAAGGAATAATCTGAATAAGAATCCGTAGTAATTCCGTCTTCTACTTCTTTAGGTGTGAAGAAGGAGAAGTCCTGATTTCTGTTCTGTGTCTGTTTTGCTTATTCTGCTTTGCTAATAAGGTGCAGATATTCTGCCCTTTTTCAGTAAGGGTTTTTCATCCCCTTTTCTTTCAGTTTTACATTTCTTTATTAGGATCTCCAATACCACTGCTATGTTCCCTTCTGTTGTGAATCTTTGTTGTGATCTGTTTGTCTTGAACCTTTTGTTTGAACCTCTGCTATGATTCTTTTATTCTGAACCTTTTTCCTGAACTCTGATTGTAAACTGGTTTGTGAACCCTTGATGTGTTTCTTCTATTCTGAACCTTTCTTGAACCTTTGTGTTTTGATCTCTTGTTCTGAACCCTGAATTTGTGAATCTTGATTGAATCTGATCTGTGAACCTTGTTCTGAACCTTAACCTGATATATCTGTTGTAAACTTGATTTGATTTTTGGTATAAACCTTAACCTGTTAAATCCTTATCTGAACCTAATTGATTTTGAACCTTTATTAAACTACATATGAAACTGTTTAAGAAAATCTATTTTAAAAAGAAGCGATACCACTTGAAATGGAAGTTACTAAAAGTTTTGGAAGACCATTTTTATGAAAACTATTTTGTAATATCATTTCAATGAAAACCATTATTAAAGGATTGATTTAAATGAACTTTTGACAGGAACTTCTGAAATGGATTATTGCTATAAACTTGTAATTATTAACCTTTGATATACTCTTTTGGACTATTGGAAATAAACCTTTTAATCTGAACTTACGTTTTGATATTAAACTTAATCTGATAAACTTTGATTTGCACCTTATTATCTTATTCTGAATTGTTGACATGACCCTTCTGCCATGAACCCTTAGATATGACTCTGTTTATTATATGACATCTGACCTTGACCACAGTCTGATATCCGAGCCAATCACTAGGCATGAGGGTTTCATGTCCATGTCATTGATGCACCGATGGCATGACTCTAGGGCAGGAGAGTGATGACCTGTCCCGTCCCTGATTTTATCTGTTATGTAGGAGAAGATTCGGGCCTACTGGGGCATATGGATGCATCCTAGATCTGATCTGTTTCTGTTATCTGTTATTATGTTATCTGTTATATATATATCTCTGGTGACTGATGGTGTGTGCGATACACGTCTTTCACATATCTGGGAGCTGATCACTTCGATTTGATACATGAGGTCACCCCTCATATTATCTGGTTACTTGAGAGGTATCCCCTCTAGATTACTTATGTGACTACACTGTTATGATATTATCTGTTATCTGGGCTCGTGATAGATTTCTGTTCCCTTTATTCTTAAACCTTATTTATTTATTCTTATTTCATTTCATTTATTCCATTTCTTATTCCTATTCCTTCATTTGACTTGTGTCTGTATGATCTGTACTTTCTGATTTCTGTTGCACTGCTCTATATTTCCTGATTTTCCTTTGTACTGCTATCTGTTATCGTTTCTGTTATCTATATATCTGTTCACTGAGCTTTTGAAGCTCAGCCGCATTTCTTTTCCTGCGGCAGGTTTTAGTAGGAAGCTGGGAATGAGTGAGAGTGTACCTCTAGACTTAGAAGGCTTGGTAGCTATTCTGGATTAGAATTGGATAGAAGATATTATGTTTTAGAATTAGTTTTGCAAGCTTTCATTGTAACCTTGAAGGTTCAGTATTTCATTTGTAATCCTTTGAGATTTTTGTATTACTGTAAGATGTATGCTTTGTTATGTTCTGATATGAATCCATTGTTGTGATATCTTTACCCTTGTCGGGTTGGGGTGTTACAATATTCATCAACAATAATCATTATAAACACACAGAATCAATTATGCACAATTTACGCAAAACCCTAGATCTAAAACAGTTATTTTAGACAAATTCAACCGTTGGATCGTGAAATCCTTAAGAACCGTTGTTCATAATCACATGTTAAGCATTTAAACACTTACAGATTTAACCGATCTTGAACGGATTGGTCTAATCAATTAGGGCCGTTGATGAAGTGGTTGAAGTTATTGAATGTGTTTGTCAGTGAAATAAATGTACCGCAGTTAATTTGCCAACTATTTTTATTACTTATGTATTTTACTTTTCTAATTTTTGCACATTTAGTCCTTAGGCTTTGTATCTTTTGCTATTATCGACCTACCATAGCACCTTACTAACTTAAAGTATACAACTTAGCAAATTTGACACATAACTCTTAATCCTAGATTATCACCAAACTTTAGAAGCATCAACGTTGAAGAAATGATGCAAGTACAAATTTTGAAATTTTTTTAAAAAACTTGTGTCTCCCCCTCAACACTTTTTCTAAAATAATTGATGACGGTAAAAAAATGAACAAAGTGTTGATTAAGGTTTGTACTTGCATTTTTTTATTTTTTTTTTATTTTTAATGTAATAAATGGAAAATCTTTTTGTGATTTTCAATAATTATTTACAAAGATAGTTTGATGTATGACTCCTTTTAATTTTGAGTAAGAAAGTTGTTTAAGTCTTCTGGAGTCAAACATCTCATACCAATCTAGTGAACCAGTTCCACAAATCTTGCATGGGGCAAAGCTTTGGTGAACAAGTCCGCCAGTTGGTGTTCAGTACCCACAAAGTATAATTCAATAGTACCCAATTCCACATGCTCCTTGATGAAATGATAGCGTAGAGCAATATGCTTGGACTTGGAATGTTGGACCGTGTTGCAGGAAATAGCGATGGCACTCTTGGAATCACAGTACATAGGAATCTTGTTGAAGACGTATCCATAGTCCATCAGCTGAGATCGCATCCAAATGACTTGAGCGCAGCATGCTGACATGGCGACGTATTCCGATTCTGTAGACGACAGTGATGTGCAGTCTTTCTTCTTGGATTGCCAAGAGACGAGCTTGTCACCCAAAAACTGTACTCCCCCTGATGTACTTTTGCGTGTGTCTAAGCACCCTGCATGGCCAGCGTCTGAAAATGCAACAAGTTCAAACCCAGAATCCTTTGGATACCAGATTCCCAAATTAATGGTTCCCTTTATGTATCTAAGGATTCTTTTAACGGCTGACAAATGCCGCTCAGTTGGTCTTGACTGATATCGGGAGCAATGGTACGTGGCAAATACAACATCCGGTCTGCTAGCTGTGAGATACATGATCGACCCTATCATACTACGATATTTGGTAGGATCAATGGGTGTCCCATGTATGTCAGCATCTAGCTTCGGGGATGAGGAGGACATAGGGGTGTTATAGGTGTCACAGCTGGTCATACCATGCTTTTTCAGGATTTCCTGAGCATATTTGGACTGACTTAAGAATATACCACGGGGTGATTGATGAACTTGCATTCCTAAGAAGAACTTCAGTTCACCCATCATGGACATCTCAAAGTTATTTTTCATTAGTTTTGCGAAAGCATTTGAGTACTTTTTATGTGTTGATCCAAAAATGATATCATCTACATAAATTTGTACGATGAGAATGTCCTCCCCGTGTTTTTGTATAAACAAAGTCGGGTCCACAGTTCCTTTAGTAAAATGGTTTGCAAGTAAGAAAGCGGATAATTTTTTGTACCAGGCCTTTGGAGCTTGTTTAAGGCCGTAAAGGGCTTTCTTTAGCCTATATACGTGATTCGGATGTTCTTGGTCCGCGAAGCCTTCTGGTTGGAAAACGTACACTTCTTCCCGGAGTTGACCGTTGAGAAATGTAGTCTTCACATCCATTTGGTAAACAGTTATGTTCTTGTGAGCTGTGTAAGCCAGAAACATGCGAACAGCCTCGAGCCTTGCAACTGAAGCAAATGATTCTTCGAAGTCGATTCCTTCTTCTTGGCTGAATCCTTTTGCAACCAGGCGGGACTTGTTACGAATGACAGTACCATCTGCATCTAACTTGTTTTTCCAGATCCATTTCAATCCAACAACATAAACCCCATTTGGTCTCTCTACTAGTTCCCAAACTTCTAACCGCTTGAATTGATCCAATTCCTCTTGCATGGATTCAATCCAGTTGTCATAGGTAAGGGCTTCCTTAATGTTTTTGAGTTCGGCTTGACAAACGGTGAGTGCATAAATGCAGGTTTCACCGTCTGTATGGAGTCTTTGTCTTGTCATGACTGGGTTTTTTAGATTACCAATGATGTTTACTAAGGGGTGGTCCTTTGTCCATTTATGAGTGGATGGATAGTGTTGATAATTATTGTGCAGGTTTGACGGTTCCAAATTGCGTGTTGAAGATTCTGCAATATCTGGAAAGGTTGGTGCAGGTGCAAATGGATTAAAGAATGCATCTCTGTCATAACCTGTTGGTGTGGGTACTTCAGCAGAGTTGTGGGTGGAATCTGCAGCTGCGGGTGTAGAAGTAGAAGGTGTTTGATCTATTAACGATGATGGTTCTGGTTGAGGTGCATCATCAGCAACTGCTGTGGAAGTAGTTGCTGGTGTATCAGGTGCTTGATTTGTTACGGTTTGAGCAGTGGAATTGGTGGATACATCAGAGGTACGATTAACTAGAGTGTCATCGAACAGAGGAGCAAACAAATCTTCTAAATCCTTTCTGTTGAACGGTAAAGATGCAGCTGAAGATTCAGGAAAGTTGAGACGGTTGTGTGCGGGTTCTAAGCTGTTTCGCTCAGAATCCATTTCTATGAGCTCATCGAAATTAGTATGGATAGTCTCCTGAATCTCCCGAGTGCGACGGTTCCAAATTCTGAATCCCTTTGAATTTTCACAATAGCCTACAAAAATCCCTATATCCGCTTTGGCATTTAGTTTACGAAGATCATCACGATCATTCTTTGGATAGCAGAGAGCTCCAAAGACATGAAAGTAATTGATGTTTGGTTTTCTGCGGTGAACAATTTCATATGGTGTCTTGGTGTGCCTTTTAGTGATCATGCATCTATTTTGGGTGTAACAGGCTGTTGAAACGGCTTCGGCCCATAGGTAATCTGGTAACTGAGCATTGATTAACATTGTTCTAGCTACTTCCACTAAAGTTCGGTTGCGCCTTTCGACCACACCGTTCTGTTCGGGGCTGCGAGCGATGGACATTTGATGTTCAATACCCACTTTCTCATAATACTCCCGAAGAGTCTGATTCTTGAATTCAGTGCCATTTTCTGTGCGAATTTTTTTGACAGTGTTGCGTAACTGAACTTGAATCTTTGTGAGAAAGGTGATGATCATGGATGGTGCTTGATCTTTACTGCGAAGAAAAAAAGTCCAAGTCCATCTTGAGTAATCATCGACTATTACCAGAATATACCGCTTCCCATTAATAGTTTGAGCACGCATAGGGCCACATAGATCCATATGTAACAGTTGAAGTACGTGATCAGTACTGTGCTCTGGTTTAGGAGGAAAATGAGCACGAGTACTTTTTCCTTGCTCACAAGCGGGACATAGATGATCTTTGGCATATCTGAATTTTGGAAGGCCGTCAACCAACTTTTTGCGAGCAAGCTCGGTCATATTTTTGAAATTCAGGTGAGACATCCGTTTGTGCCATAGCCAAGCTTTTGTGGGATGTGCCTTGGATAGTAGACATATTGGAGAGGAAGCTGTCATGCCTTCGAAGGAAATAATATACAGACTGGTGCCACGTTTCCCTTTCATGAGGTCATTCCATTCAAGATCTCGAATGAAACAAGTTTTCTCCCTAAATGCCACTTCTAGATCACCATCACAAAATTGTCCGACTAAGAACAAATTATGACCTAGGCCTTCAACGTAATAAACCCTGCTAATTTCGATGTTCCCATTTACGTAATCTCCATAACCCATAATAGCAGCAAAGTGATCATTCCCGAATCTGACCGTTCCAATGAACTTTGCAACAAAGTTTACAAGAAGCTTGAGATTGCCGGTCATATGACGGGAACAGCCGCTATCAACAATCCATAGAACAATTTAGATCACCTGCATCACCAGAAGTTGACACAGAGGCAAGTTTGGTAACGGTGGAATCCGTTTGGTTAGTAACACATGTTTTAAGCATTTTAGGTACCCATTTAAAGCTAGGTGTGTTTTGTAACCAACGCTGCCACGTCCAACTAGTCTCAGCCATTCTCCTAATAAATGCACTTGGTGATTTGTTTGTCCTAGATGCAGCTATGGGTTTTTCAACAGATTCTTCAGAAACTACTAGTGGTGGTTTTCCTAATATGGACTTGGCAGCAGTAGTGAACCTAGAGGAAATGCCACTAGATCATTTCTTTTTGCAAGTCAATAGAGTTTTAGCAACACACTTTGTATGATTACCAGATAAAAAACTAGCATGACAGAACATACATGAAGCATCAACAAGTACATCATTCATAACATTTAAAGCTCTAACATTCAATACGTCATTCTTAGAATTATACTTAGATAAGCTAGATTCTATGTTTGACATATCATGCTTCTTATTCAAACTTCTTGCATTAACTTCTACATCAGCATTCTTAGATAATCCACCCTTAGGTTGCCAGACTCTATGCTTCTTTTGTCTCTTTGTTGTCTTTGGTCTGCTATCCTTAGAGGTCTTACCTAATCCTGTGGAAGTTGAAGTAGTCGCAATAGTGGTTTGGGATAATACTTGCTTAGGTGCTCTATCATTCTTGTTCATTCCTGATGCAATCACCTCTGTTTGTGGCATTTTTCCTTTTTCTAAAACTCTGAGTTTCTCTTTCAAATCAACAATGATGTGTTTTAGTTCTTGATTTTTTGAATCCAAGATTCTGTTTAACCGAATAGTTTCATTTCTATTTTCACAAACGTCACCAATATCTTTTTCATACTAAAAAATTTGATGTTTTAAAACATCAATTTCTTTTGCAAGATCTTGATGTTCTGAACCATGAATGTTTTGAGATGACAAAGATTCTTTTAGACGTTGGTATTTTAACTCAAAATTAGAAGTCTGAGTTTGAACCCAATGCAACCTTTGGTTAAGGTTGAAAATTTCGTTTGCACACTTGGTTTCCACATCACCATTGATTTGTCTGAGTCTCTCATTTTCTTTTCTCAGACTTTCATTCTCAATTCTCATTGTGTCAAGTTCATCACAGTGATCATCAACAAGCAATTCATGACATGATAAATAAATCGAATTCATTATCACAGATATCACATCATAACTGAGAACATTCATCAAGAGTCGATCAACATCTTTTTCTAAAGCTTTCTTTTGACCTTTTTGTTTTGAAATTTTGACATCTTTTGCATTGAAATTACTAATCATTGATACAACTTCTGACTGGAGATCCTGTTCCCATTGAGTTGCACAAAGTCGCAGGTGATTAACAAGTGGCAAGAATTGTTTTTGAAAAACTTCTCACTTTTCTTTCTCATAAGGAGAGAGAAAAGTGGAGACTTTGATTTCGGAATTTCTTTCAATAGCGTTTTCCAAAAGTTGAATGTCTTCCATAAAAGTGGAGACTTTGATTATGCTCAATGCGGAAACTCCGTTTGGGGGTAACATGCAAGAAATCAGCAATATCTTCTACATAAGTAGGCTACTTCACACTTCACAACCTGCGAAAGTTGTAACGATTACACCAAAATCACAAAACTGAACCACTGATCATCTCTGTGGATGTCTCTCCGGTAATACTAAAACTGTAAGCTCGATCAAGTGAATCTGTTATGCGTCCTCGATGTGCACATTTCTTCCCCCTGAATGCAGATACATCTGGAAAAAGAGTGTTTTCGCAGAAAATGCAAGAAAATTCAAAGAACATCCACTCTCTCTTCCCCCACGATGTCTTTGCGGAATCGGAAGTATACACACTATGGTTACGATGGAAATGGAGGCAGCGTAAACCCTGTATGTCCAATAGTTGAAGATGTGTGAAGTACCATAAATAGCCCGTGAGAATCAACAGCTGATAAAATCTCTACTCTTTAATACTCTTCTCATCTAACTCTTTACCGACCCCATTATCATTCTGACGGCTTTTTGTAGTGACTACTGATGGAGAAAACCCAGTATTACGAACTTGAGACTGAAGTAAAATAATCCAAACTTGTGACTTAAACTTGCACTATTGTCTGACTAAGAACCTATACTGACCACTACAACGTAACTCCTTAAAGCATAGGATGTTTCATATACCCATCCAACCATCCTTAACTGTATATGAACTCATCTTGAATTATCCACATCTTTTTGTGACACTTGAGCACTACAATGTAACTCCTTTAAAGTGATAGCTATACTCTGTGAGCATAACAACGTAACTCCTTACATCAGGTATAACTAGATAACTCAAGTCTTAATCATTTTAACGGTTATAAGCTCGAACAAGGATCTCGAAGAATCATGCATCCAACCAACCCCGATATCTTCAAGATACTAAGTACACGCACTCGTGAAATTCCACTTCAACCTCAAATAAATGATAATGAATTAACGCCGTAGTCACATCTTGAGGTTATATGCTCAAAAACTAGCCTTTTGACGGTTTAAATGAATTATGATAATGGTTTTATCCCGATCTTGTCAAAAACGTATCCCCGTGAAAATTTGTAATAACCAACATACCACACTTTCAATAAAGGCTAATACCCAAAACTGTATACCATGTTTTAAAAGATACATTTGATAATACCCAACACAGTATATAACTTTCGGATATATTAAAAAAAAAATTCAGCCCACTCCATTGGTTTAATTATAACCCACAACAAAAATATATCACTACAACCCAATAGCAAATCCAGATCCAATCCAACTCCATACCCTAATAAATTGGGTATTAATACTCTATTAAATCAAACCCTAATATCACTTGTCATAAACAATCCGCCCCCATTCACTCTCCAGCAGTCACCCAACTTAATCAAACCCTAATCAAATCACATAAGCATCTCCGCCCCCTCCTCTTCCATTCACTCAGCCGATACACCCTCATCTTCTTTTGTGTTCATCTTCTACACATCTTCATAACCGAACACAAACACAACTTTGTTAATCGATCCATGAGTTTTGGAACCACCAAAGTCACCATCTTTGAACAAAGTCAAACAAGACAAGTCCCTTTTGAAGATGTTCCACGCGGTTGAGCTTCAAGATTTAAGACGTGTCTCGGGTAGGTCATCTGTTGTAGTTTGTGTTTTTTATTTTATCTTTGAACGAATCAAAGATAGATGATAACATAGTTGTTATAGTCTCTCTTATTATTCGGATACGAATACGAAGCAAGACTTCAAATATATCGATGATGAGTTGGTTTACTTTATGTATGAATGTTTTAAACATTCTGAAAATCTCATAAGAGATACGAGTGAAAAACCAATCTGAGGTCTTTGATGAAATTTCTTTAATGTTTTTGAGTCGGTGACATATTTAGAAGATGTTGTGATTGACTGTGAGGAGATGGAATTGGATGTAAGATTAGGTTGAGTTGTATTGATTGGTTATTGTAGTAGCTGTCGATTTGTTCTTGAGGCAATTGTTCATAACTGTGACTCTATGATACTTAATATTTCTGTTCGAGTCAAGTGATGATAGTTGGGTATATTTGGTTGTAGTCAAGTGATCTTCTGCTTCATCTACTTCTTTTACTTTTAATTTGCGATAACAGTTTGTCCGTTGACCGTTGACCGTTGACTGTTGACCATTGACCGGCAATTGCGAAAGGTTTGACCATTGACCGGTCAATTGCGAAAAGCCACAATTGCGAAAAGCATTTGCAAAAAACATTTGCAAAAAGGGCATTTGCGAAAGCAATTCACAATTGCGACATCAGTCCAAAATTGCGATAAAAAAAGGTTTTTTCGCAATTACTTGTACAAGCAATTGCGAAAAAAGCTTTCTGATGACTTTTTCGATAACTTTTTCGACCATCTCATTTTTACCAGTTTTCCGACCACTTTTTATCAGTACATCGAGCACAAATTGACCACAGATTCTGACCAGTAATATCTGACAACACATCGACCACAACTTTCACGGGAATACAAACCAGTCACAAAAAAAAATGATAAATATATATACAGGACTGAAAATGGACCAGATACACTAAAACTGTTGAAGATGTATACAATACTGAAAATGGACCAGATACATAAAAAACTGTTGAAGATGTTGATAATATAACTTGACAAGAAATTATTGACCAGTAACAGCATTAATGCAACAGCTTCCAAACAGTTCAGATCCACAGAAAAATAGCATTCAAACAGTTCGGATCCACAGAAAAAAAATACGATTTTGACAAGATGACATCACACAAATTGACCAAAACTACAACCTTGGCTCCGATACCACTTGATGGTCCCTAAAAACGATGTAACACTAAATCTAGTCTACTAATTACCTCACAAATAACTATAACTAGCTACGTATTAAACTAATAACGATAACACAATGATTAAATAACAACGAGAGATTAATAGAAGAGAAGAGATTAGAAGAAGAGAACTCGGATGATTAACATTCACTAAACACTTGGACAAATCTTACGCACATAGAATGAAAAACAACGAAGATAATGATGCCCCAAGCCTTCTATTTATAGGCACATGGTTAGGGCATCACATGCTAACAATGTTCTAGAAGGATTTTAACTAAAATGGCCGGCCCATGGACTCCTAATGGACCGAGCTTTTAAACAAACTATAGAATCCATAATTGAGCAACCTTTTACACGTTATGACCTAGACTTGAATATAAATAAAATGCGTTCCCAACAGGTAGTTTTGTATCATATCTTAGCTATTGCATACGTTTTAGGAGAATTTTTGGGATTTGAATGAATAACGAAAGTTTTGACATATGTTCTGTTTACTTTCTGAGTCTTCATACGACGGATCTGGCGGATCCCAGAATTTGGATCCGCCTAGTGTATTCCTTGGCTCCGCCAGGCACACACCTGCGGATTCCATGGATCCAAAAATTTGGATCCGTCTTTGATGTCAATTGGATCCGCAGGTTCATCAGTAGATTTTCCAAAATTCTCAATTCATCCCGATACTTAGATTTTAGACTATAAGTATTCTTAGAGATTGTTTACTGATCATTAGTCTCTTTAAAATGATTTAAGAACTCTTAGAACCCTAAGAAAATCAATTTCCCACCAAAATTTGAATTTCCAAATTTATGTGCAAGTTACCTTTCTATAACACATAAGGATCCTTTTAATTGGTTCCTTGGAATCCGTAAATCCATCACATTTCATTCTTTTGAGTCATCTTCTGCATTTCTTTATATCAACTCTATTTCTATGGATTGACCTTCACAATAGGACAAACCACTTTATCTTGTTCCAAGTTTTTGGAAACCAACATTAATCCAAGCACCAATTTCCATACACTTTAGGAGCTATAAATTAAAAACTTAAGATAGTCATAACACACAAAATCATCATCATCTTTACACATCAATCCTGCACAATTTCACAATGCACAACTCCAACAACTTACACATGTCCAGACCACACAGAAGGACTGCCAGAATTAGTGTTGGACCATACTGGCTTGTTAATCCAATCTTTAATGTGAACTTCCCTACCATATCTACTACTACTTCAACACCCATCATCACTCCTGTGGTTAACATACCATCACCCATTTCAACTCAACCATCAAGATCACCTTCACCTATCATAATTCCACTAAGTACCACACCATCACCTACATCAAGATCACCATCACCTACCATAACTCCAATAGGCAATACACCATCACCAACTCCATCTCAACCAAGCTCACCATCACCACCATTAGTTTCCTCACCACTACCCACATCATCTCAAGTGAGAAAATCATCATCACCTTCACAATCACCCAACTTGCAACCCCATAATTTACTTACCACACCTCCAAAACATTGATGACTCAATGTGGCTAAATCAACCAAACATTCAAAACAATAAGGATCTTGATACTCTCAATTCCTCTTCAAACATAATGGACTCTAACTTACGTGATACAAAGGACTTAGAATCCATGTAGCTTGCTTCCATTATATCTTCATCAAACTCAACCAATCCTCCGTAATAGGCGTTCTTTGGATTTATTCTAGTATTCTCTTTGTAGGATTTATTTTTCCTTTGTAACATCATGTTTAGTGACTTATGTCATAAACAAATTTTCAATGAATGAATGTTATAATTTTATGCTTGTAGGTGATCAACATTAAACATATTATCTCATTTTAGATTACTAACATCATAGTATGGTTGTTTTAACTTCACATATTGCTTTGATCAAATGTTCATTAGATACTAAATTTTGATCAGACACTTCATTTTGACTTTTTAAAGTCAAATGGGTTGACCTTTCTAGTTTGGTTGACTATTACATATACATTTTTCTTCTTTGTTGAAGTATTACTAACCTTTATCTTGTAGCTTTTCTCAACCTTGAATCATATACGTTGGTACCCTAGCAACGGGGAGTATAGATCGAGGGGGAGTATATCATACACTAACTCATCATTTTATAGCATTTTTCACTCTTGAAATGTATATGTTGGTACTCTAGAAATGGGGAGTATACATCAAGGAGGATCATATCATAGTCTAACCATTTGTTTTGTAGGATCATACAGCATATCATACTCTTGAAATGTATCCGTTGGTACTCTAGCAATGGGGAGTATATATTAAAGGGGGAGCATATCATAGTCTAACCATTTGTTTTGTAGGATCATACATCATCATACATCATATCCTTGTTACTCCATTTAGGGGGAGTATAAATCAAGTGGGAGCTTTAAAGTTCTCAAAATCGCATTCCGCTACGCATATCTTCTTTTTGTTTCGACAAAAAGGGGGAGAAAGGATTAAGTTTGCATTACCGTGAAACATCACAGTACATACATTTATACTTGAAATGGTTTATTTGCTTAAAAATGCACCTTATGTTTTGTCATCAACAAAAATGCGGAGATTGTTAATACAAATATCGTCCCAAAAACGTTATTTATATTTTACGATCTTTACTTAGTTTTGTTAATGACAAATACAAGGTATATCTTTTAGCAAATCATAAATACAAGCTAAAGTCTTTTTAGAACACATTTACATTTCACAAGATCACTAGACACTACCACAAAAAAGAACATAAACATCCCCTAATAGAAACCGGTTATCTAATAACCAGTTTCTATTGTAATAAATATGGGGTAGGGAAAGTGTAAAAAACCGGTTGTCATAGAATAACCACTCTCTTTAATATAAAAGTTCAGGAAAACCGGTTCTGCGAAAAAGACTGGTCTTAGAATATTAGTAAAGACACCGGTTTCTTTACTATAAAACTAGTGTTACTGATCTTTTGAATCGTGTATTATATTCCACTTATAGACACTGGTTATTTACTACTCCTATAAAACTAGTGTTACTGATCTTTTGAATCTGCTCAACCGATTAAACCAACTAGATTGAACCGGGTTTCAAAACATTTACTCAAAGTTTTTAACCCTATATTTTGTCACTTAAACTAAAACTTGCAAAAATCATTCCAACACATAATTTGATGTTGAGTGCAATTAGTATAATCATAGGGACCCCTCAAATAGATACAGGTTTTACAAATACCCGGTGTTTATAAGAATAGATAGGCGGACATTAAAAATAATAGATACAAACACTGTTATTTTTTTATTTTTTATTTTATTTTATTTTTTATTTTCCTTAAACCTACTTTTTATCCAAAGTTAATTGTGTGTTAATTGTGTATTCACCCACACACAATTAACCACCGCCACTCACCCAACACACGATTAACCACCGCCACTCACATACTGTACCACAATCACCGATCTACATCTACCGTTCTCATGGGTCAACTTTAATACTCGCTATACTGAATCTATTTCTCTACAGTTTAGGTACTTTTATGTGGTTTAATTTCGATTTAATCTGCAATTTTATTATTTTTGCATTTGTAATTGTTCTTTGATGAAAGCTGAAATTAGGATTAAGACCCCAAACTCGAAATTAGGGTTTTGTAATTTTGTTAATTCAATGGAATTAGGTTCTGCTAAAAAGAATGTGATTTAGGTTATGTATTGATTATTGCATCTATATCATTATCTCTCTTTTCATACTCTGAATATATCCAGGAAATGGTGCAAAGTTAGTAAATACTGGCTCTCTCTCTTTTTTTTTTTTTTTTTCTTCCTTTGCTGAACAAATATTTTAGTAAAACGTTGCAAATTTCACTTGCAGATTAGGATAAACTGGTATGGTTTGCATCTAGAGGTTGAATGAATAAGACCGACTTTGGCAGCTGGTATAGTTTCAAATATTGTTTAAGGATTGATTAGAGATGGGGGGAGCTTGTTCTAGAAAACAAGGCCAACAGGTCAATGAAGACGGTGCATTCAGAGGTATTTTTTGACGGTATTCCAGCAGATATTTAACGAACTGTTTTATTCTCAACGCCTTAATGAGACCAATATTGAGGCTTTTCGAGGTTGTGCTCTGCAGGTGTGCATTTATAAGTAACAAGGTGGAATTTGTATTTTTGTATCTGCAACAGACTCTGTTAAATTCTGTTATATTGTTTATGAATGATATCTATTTGTGTGAATATCCTGGAGTTGATGATAGCTGGATGGATGTCATCTCGTCATAGGGTCGTCTTTACGGGCCTTGAATTTCAACTACTGTGACCAGATTTCAGACAGCGGTCTTGATTGCATTAGAGGTATTCCTTTTTTCCGAGATTATAATGTTTCACCTTTGTATGTTTCCCTTTTTTATTGTCTATTTACACTAGTATTGCAAAAACCGAGAAAGATCAAGATAAATCGACAGTAATAGGTTTGTTTCATGAAAAATTGTAATGACAGTTGACCTTAGGGGGGTGTTTGGGTAAGCTTATTTTAAGTGGTCAATAACTTATTGCATTTTGGAAAAGCTAATAAGCACTTTGAAGGTGTTTCGTGAGGCTTATGTCAAAAGGCTTATTTCATTTTTGGGAAGAAAAATAAGCTAATAAGCAAAATCTCTTTGATTGGGGATTTTTGAAAATACATAAGCTTTTAAGCAGTTTAAGCTGCACATTTTGAAGCTTAAGAAGTAAGGCCATTTTGGTGTAAATGGTAGCATATAAGTCATGTGTTCATAGGACAGGAGCTGGTGTAAATGGTGAAAATACATATTCTCTTCAATATGTTTCACATGTCTAAAGGACGTTGAGATAAATTTTTGTTGAATAAAAACTGTTCTTGCAACTTGTCCAATATAAGGCATGGCTGGGGACTTGGTAGGCATTGATAATAAATCTGAGATAATAGAATTTGAATTAGTGAGGTGAGTAAAATTATCCTTCAAACTCCCAAAGCTCAATGAACATTGTCACTAACTAATAATCCATAGCTGTTCTAAACTGGCTGAGCTAAGTATGAATGTCTGATAATGTACTAAATGTGAAAGTTTTACCTCCAATACTCTGAAAATATATAAATAAATACAAACACCATGTGTCACTCACACATATTAGGTCACTATATATCAGGTCAAATTTAAACTAACACACAGAAGAAATATGTGTCGGTAAAGGTCATCCGTGTTATTTTATATCATAGATTACTGTAGGAACTTAATCAATCCTTAGTTACCACAAACAATCCATTGAATAATTTATTTAAGTCATTACAGATTAGAGAAGCACTAGATTTTTTAGTTTAAGTAATTAATCATGAATCGCATTTGCTTGAGGTTGCAGAATTTTATGTCTTTCATGTCTTTGGCCAACTAAAAGACAGTAAAAAAAAAAAAACTTTATAGTAGCATGCTGATCCTGCATACTTGACATTTTATTGCTCCAACAATAAGAAATTTGCTGCTTTAAAATCAGTCACGTTGTAACATAACAATAGTCTATTGGAGGAAAAGATCTTTGAGACTCCCTCAGGATATGTTCTGTTTTATTTAGGAAGTGTCCATTCTGCTACTTTTTTTCTCCTAGTATCTGCAATCAAATTACATAGCCATTACGTATTAGGATTCGGTTTATTACCTGTCTATCAGATTATTTATTACACTGTGGGATGGCGAGATGCATGATGACGTATTAAGGTGAGATCAGAAATGTTTACAGATTAACATATACTTCAAAACACACTAATAAACTTTCCATGTACAAATGGTATTTCTTGTTGCTTCTCAAACGTAGAAAATTACATGTGGAACTTGGCAGATGCATAAATTTACACTGAGTTGCATTAAAAAAAAAAAAAAAAAAAAAAAAAAAAAAAAAAAAAAAAAAAAGATGCTTTAACAACTGCAGAAGCATCAAACTGCTCCTTCAGTGATATTAAGGTAACTATAAGTCAAAACTGTCAATCTTGATATTATTGAACACACTTCACTAAACCCATATAGCGTTAGCCCTGAGGAGCAAAGGCACAAGCTGACCTTTCAGATGAAGGGTCATTATCTCGTTGGTACCACCAATCAGCTCCTGTCCTCACTTATGTAACAGGTAACGCTGATTCTACATATGTTAACCAACTCGTAAAGGACAGTGAATAATTAATTTACTCCTAAGTTTGTACATGCGTTGTTGTAGTGTATATCTTGTTTAGCAAAAATAAAATAAAATAATGTAGCACATGTAGTTGTGTCTTTCTGTTTTATCACAGATTGTTGATATTAGGGGTAGCAATGTTGGTAGTTTGGGTATGGGCAGGTTGAAATGAGCGTGACTTGGGTTGACAAGTAAACACTTTTTTCTCCACTTTGTATAGTTTTTTTCAGGAGTTAATGCGTTAATTGTGATCAGAAAAACAATACTATTACAAGATTGGGTAGTTTATGCATTAGTTATTGCAAATTAGGGGTGACAATAGGGGTATTTTGGTAATGGGGCGAAATGAGTCCTGGTTAAAACCAGTAAACGGCCCGCTTGGGCTAACTAACACTTATCGTGAATTTTCTTAAATTTTACAAAAGTAGATGTGTTAATTTTGGCGTCTTTGACCCACTGCTCTTCTAGACATTTTAATTTGACCCGTTTGAGATAAAGCGTACCCAAAGTGGGTTTTATAAGTATATGGGTTTGCAATTCCGCCTTTACTTGTTATCTGTTATAGATATCCGTTAAACTGGACTGTGCTTGCAGGCGCACTTGATGTTTACACTGTAGAACCACCACCGATGGATAACATTTTGGTTAATCATGAAAAAGTGACTGTTAGACTTCATCTCGGTGCTGGTACCATGGAAGCTCAGGTTTGTGAATAACTTTCGAGTTTTGTGCTTTTATTTGGATTCTGCGTCATCAGTATGTCATATCTAAACATTTGTGCAGGAAGGAGTTGCAATCGAAATTGATGAAGCTGTTGTTGGAGCCTTGAAGGGCGAGCTTGCTTACTACGTACATTCATTTCTAGCTTAATTAGTTAAACAAGTTGAGTCAAGTTGAGACGATTTGATATGTTGTAGTTGGTTATATTGTCATGTATCAATATTTATGCACTTTACTTTAGTTGTATATTATGGAATTATGAAAATTTTATATTTTTTTGCAAAAACTAAAAAATCATTTTTTTTTAAAACGAAATTCTCACCAAGACCGGTTCTTATATAAAAACAGGTTTCTTTACTCTATAATAGAGGCATGTAGACACCGGTTCTTACTAGCAAACAGGTTTCGATGCTCATATTAGAAACCGGTTGTGGAACCGGTTTCTATATGTTTTGGCTATAGAAATACCCCCCCCCCCCCGCCTAGAGTGGTTCCTAAACCACTCTCTGTGAGCCATTCTAACCGGTCTCTATGAGATTTTTTGTAGTAGTGAGAATTTACATTTTATACATTTACATGTTTATTTCCTAAAATGGAAACTTTATTTTTCAAAAGTTAGGATGACATCATGGCATGCATCATATACACAATCTTGGTAAGATTTTGTGATATTTTGTTTAGATATTCAAGCCAAAGAGTTGACATTTGAAGATATGGAAAGATATGGCAAGATTTGGAAAGATTTGAAGATCTCTTAGCTGGCCTGACACGGCGGATCCAAATGGATACAAAGACGGATCCAAGTTTTGGGATCCGCCGAATCCGCCGCCTGTTGCTCAGCTTTGCCTATAAATAGCAAGCTGATCATTTGGCCATTCTCATCACTTACATAGCGTAAAATATATATTCTTTCATTTGCATATCACTAACCCATATTATTTCATTCCTAGTGATCTTCCTTTTGTAGCAAAAAGAGATCAAGCATTGACAAGCTTCAACATTCTGTTGCAAGACTTGATAGTTACCTACTGTGTAACTTATTAGAGTTTAGGCATCATAGTTGCATCTTTTATTCAGTAGAATCCGGTTAGTGTTGTAATCCTCAAAACACATAGAGTGAATGGGAGTGGTTGTACCCTTGTAAAGAACTCGACATCTAGCTTAGTGTCGGTAATCATTTAGGCAACGTCAGGTTGGTTCTTCCTTAAACAAAAACCCAGTATTTAGCTTTGTACCAGAAAAAGGTGTAAGCGACGTGTATTAAGGTTTTCTCCGCCGAGAAGGGAGTTTGTTTCTTAGTGAAGAAAAACTCTCGAGTTAGAGGCTCGAGGAGGGGAGTAGGGCAAGAAAAAGAGTCTTTGTAGCCGAACCACTATAAATATCCGTGTTGTGTGGTTTGATCTTTTCTTTCTCTACTTACTTATATTATATTGTTTGTTTGTGCATACTTACTTTGAAATCACGTTAAGTCACAAAGCGAATTAATTTTAAACGGTAAAACTATTCAACCCCCCTTCTAGTTTTCCACAATATCAATAACGGATTAACGAGATACCCCTTACCTTTTTGTATCTCAATCCAAGAATATCAACTATAATAAGTTGATATCACAATCTTGTACACACGTACTATAACCGAATTAATGTTTATGCTAGTAAAATAAACAAAAAATAAACCAAACACTTTTGTTTATAAAAAACTTGGATCGATCAACCCTTAGGGTTTGATGATCGATCGGCCATAACAAAAGGAAGAAGAAGAAAAGTCTTTTTAGGGATATAGCAAGAGTGCAAGAGTATTGAATAAATAACCCTAGCCTTGTATTTATAGAGTGCAAATCTTGGAGAGCAAGTTTTGGCAATGGGTTGGGTTACAAGCCCATGGCCGATCGGTTCTAGATATCCCAAGGGATTCCGGAACCTTCTTGATCCTCTAATTTCATCTATAGTCCTTCCTTTATTCCGTAACGGTCGTTAGTCAATTCCCGTTAATTACTTAACGTCCGTTAGTCGTTATTTTGTGTTTAAATAATTAAATATATAACGGTTTATATATTAATTATTATACATTAATTCCTCATACGTAATGTGTGCAATCCCGTGGTCCCGAGTTCGATTCTAGACATACACGTTTAATATTTTTCCATCAAAATTAACAGTTCCCACTTGGACATCTATTAATAGTGTAATGACATTGGTTAGCGTCTAGCAACACGCCAATGCCCCTAGTACAACTCGGGTGGTGGTCTCCTAGAAAAACCTTTCGATGATTCATCATCATACTTATCATTTTGTTTCTAATACTACATTAATAAAGATATGGATCTTAGTCATTCTTTATTAACCATTCTGTTTCTCGTTGTTTCTGATTGAGCAAGATTACCAAATAATCTGAACGTATTCCAGATAGATCTTGGGTACGGCCGCACAAACATCTTGTCAACCCTACGAGGGGCCCAGCAGTATTAAACTTCAAAACAAATTTGAAGGAACAAATTCTCTCTTGACTACGAGCATAACCCATGAACTTTGCAACACTCCTGAAAACAATCCTTATAGCTACCAGTTACGTATAGCGGTAAATTGCTTCACAGAAAGGCACTACATCCATGACAGTTATCTGGTATCTCAAGTCTGATGATAACTATATATACATGATTTACTTGATGACAAGATCCATAAAGTAAAGTCATGAAGTCGGGATAAGTCCTATACTCAATTCATTGAATATCATGTGAAATTGGTATGTCAATGCATCAATATACTTTCAAGTATATTCTACCAATACTCAGATTTGTCTTGATTTAATGATATTCCCATATCATTAAGTGACAACGGACAATTTAGAATAACATAAGTTATTCACGGATTTAAATATGCAAATATAGGATACAATCTATTATTAATGAAAACAAACGTATCAAGTACTTTAATTCATTGTAAATAATAACTGGTTATCATCCCTTATCCAAATACTAAATAGATCAATGCATGATAATTCTAGTTAATGAATTATGCCTCAAGTCATGTCCATCATACTTGTTGACAAGATATAATCAACAAATTTTGATCTATCGGAATTTTGAGAATACTTATTTCAAGAATTCAATTAGTGAAGTTCTTGTATGTGTGCATTCAACTATCTTGATATTGTCACATAATATTTCATAAAATGCGTGACATCCTCAACCACCAATTTATGACAACTAAACTATCAAACCTTTTATAGTTTAAAGTATTCTAATTCTTTAATGTATAATGCAACTATGCTCTTAGTTAAGCATAACTAGTACACATGGCCATTAACAAGGATGAAATCCTACCATGACTAGTATTGAGTGTCATCTCAATTTTATTAGCATCATTGTATACAAACAACAATATGCTCTTTAAAATTCCGTAAACTTTAATATCCATTATGTAATGTTTGATGCCTTCCAATCTTTCAAGATTTGTCTGCTATAACGATTACGCAACAATTTTCCATATGGTTTATACTTAGAATTTAGGAGCAATTCCAGGTTGGGGATGTAATTCTATATCCAACCATATTCATTACACTTAGTTATCTAATAACTTTCAATTTGATATTAATGTTGTTGATGACGTATAGTCTACACCCGGGTCACGAACCCGGTTAGTAAATAATACTAACAATTAAGCCCACCACGCTTGGGCCGCAACTGGACTACCAGTTATGCGGCTTGGGTCGACAAGGCCCAAGCCCAAAGTTATTTCCGGATAATATATAGAATATCTTCTAAATAAAGAAGATATATACTATATACCCGATGTCGGCTAACACGCCGAAGAGTAGGGAACACGAAACCCACTAGGGTTTCATGCATATATAAAGGGCACCCAAGCCCTCGGTAAAAGGTACGATCTTCAATAAACCTTCACCATAAACTAAACCCTACATTCGATTACTTACTCTCACGCCGGAGGATAATCGGGGGAGACAATCCCTCGATAAGCCTAACGGTGTTTGTTCTTTTTCTTAGTGCGCAGGTCTCATCAAGCATTAAGATTCGAATTGGTACGAGAATAGAAGCCCTATCAAGGAACGCCCAACTTTTGTATCAACAAGTGGCGCCATCCGTGGGACCCTACACTAAGGATTTTACCAAAAAACTAGAATGACGAAACACGGAAGTCATAAGAGTCCGCATGGGAAGAAAACGCAGGACGATCCACTAGGAAAGAAGCATCAAGTTGATACGGCTTCTAAACAGGCCTCTGGGACAACCAGTACGCCTCAAAACTTAGGAGCGCACCCAAATCTGGTCTTTCCTGCAGTGGAATCGCTTACCAGGTTTACCCCCGCTATTACGACAAGTACTAGTGAGATAGAACTGGAGCGCACACCTCTTGCCATGCCGGAAGTAAACTTCACTGAGCCTCCCAACGCGCCTGTACGAAACAAGGATCCAGCTTTGGAAACCGACTCTATCGCGCTAGAAGGAGTTGCCTCCGAATTAGCCCCAAGTGACTTCGTATCTCAAAACTACGAAGCCTTGACTGCGCTCATGCGAGAGGAGGCAAAGAAGAGGTCAAGCCAAAGTCTGCACGCCAGACTCAACTTTGACCCTAATCCTGACGCATCCCCACCGCGCTACCGAAAGGAAAGACGCGAGAGGGATAGCCGTAAACAGCCAGTGTTCGCCAGGATTGGAAGGAAGGTTGTGGACGATGAAGCAGCCGACCTTCAACATCTGGAAGAGCCTGAAGAGGGGGAGCGGCGCGCCAATGTCCACGCTAGGCTTGGCAGACGCAGAATCCAAGATAGGCTTGGGCGACGATGTTCCCCAAGTGAAAGCCCCTCAAGCTCTGACTCTGAGGATAGTCGGCGCAAGCGCCGCAGAGGAGCAAGCTCAGACTCTGATGATAGTCGACTCAAGCGTCACAAAAGAGTCCGCTCATCCTCAAGAGATTCCTCGGACAGCGAGACTGGACACTGGAAATCAAGAGGGAAATACCGCGACCAGGATGATGAAGACATGTCTCTCCCCTGGCGTCGCCAAAAGGTTGATGCGTTTACTAGGCGCATCAGTGACTTTTCTGAAAATAAGAAAAGGCGCATGCCTGCTAATAACTTTCAATTTGATATTAATGTTGTCAAATCATCTTATGGGACAGGTCATCCAAGCATGATACAACAAATAACATGATGTTCATGAAAAATCCTTGTGTCAAACTTAGATTTCATTCATGTTATATGTTGGGAATTAAATATTCAAGATGTTTAATATCGGGTTCTAATCCAAGAAATACTCTAAGTGTAATTCTGCTGCTAGTGCAAAATGGTTTCTGCTGATAATGTTGATTCTGCTGATAGAACATTTCACTCTGCTGATAGAGATAAATGACTCTGCTGATAGGCTTAGCATTCTGCTGATGGATTCTGCTGATAGCGATAACTTGTTCCTGCTGATAGTGAACACTCTGCTGATGAAAGGATAAGATCGAAAAGATATTTATTGTATTTTGGTCAACAATATACGGTAGATAATGTAAAACCCGAAAAATCTAAAACATGTAAAAAGACTAAAATGCCCCTATAATCTAAAACTTTGACATAACAAGTCCTTAACGCACCGAATTGATCCCGAATCTTGGTAAACCAATAACATATGAAACCAAATGATCATGAGCTACTTATAACACGTTAAAAAGTTACTTGGACCCTTTTAAACACCCTCTAGCCGAATATTACATTAAGTGTACTAGTATATAATATTTTGAATTTTAAGGAACAAATAAAATTGGAAGATTATAAATCAAATCATAAAGATTGATCCTATCCTCCATTGAGCCGAAAATTTGGCCCATTCCCTTCCCATAAACTCGGCATTCCCATAATATATGCATCTTATCATTTTTTTCTTCTCCACAAAAACACCGGACATTAAAAACTCCTCAAGAAAAACCCTAAACACAAAGTTCCTGCTGCCTCCTTTTTTTTCCTTGCTGCTGTCGAGCCATAAACACCACCAAAGGAGGCTTAATCTTGATCCTAATTGGTGTCTCATCAATTCTAAGGTAACCATGTAATCCATAATATGATCCATTTGAATTTATGAATCAAAAACTAATCAAACTTGTCTTGTTCTTATCCTTTTTTTTTCCTGCTGCTGTTCGATCAAAAGAAAAGGGAGAAACCATTCGTGTGGTGTTTTGATCTCTTGTTACCCGTGTTCTTCGTGGTCTACGAGGGTATTGTATCTCTTTTGCTCAATCTTTGTTCAAGTTCTTGTGTTTAATCGAATGAAAAATCACATAACATGTCACATGAAATAATAAAAAGAAAACCCTAAAAACTAATATATATGAATCGACCAGGAGCTATGTAATGGATTTAAATCATTTTGAATATGTTAAGACCTGTATTAATCAACCTAAATATGTTATGGACTCACCTAAAATCGTTTGGTGTCAAGAACTAATGAACGGGATGAAGAAAACCCTAAGTATATACATGATTCTGTGATAACTGCTACTGATCTGGAACTTTGCTCGACTTTAACCGGCTGTAAATAAATGATGGGGACGGGTATTGGGATGGTTTTCGAGTCTAAAACTAAGTTCAATGAAAGAGCTACCTGGGAAAATTTAGTTTGTAATTTTTGGAGGCCTGGAAGGCATCTTTTTGATTTTTGTAAAATTATGTGTCTGATCGGATTTGTGAAGTCTGGGAAAACAGTCCGGGTTTTTCATTTATCACATGTTAGCTAATTACTGGAATTTTTGTAGAATTTTATAAATTTTCTAGACTGGGTAAGCAGATGGATAATGGTCGGGTGTTTTTAATTGATCCGGTTCTGGAACAGGTTGGGGAAAAGGATTTTTAATTCGTACCTAGACAACTTAATAAAATCTGGAAAAATTATCTAAAATACTCAAGACCCTGGGGAACGTCTGTAAATTTTTATAGATTTTATTTCGAAGATTTAATATGATTTATAAATTATGTAAAACGGGTCCAGATGATACTTAAAAACTGTCAAGACATGTAAAAGGTTGTAAATTGTTATTTTCCAAAACTAAAGGTTATAAATGGTAAATCATGAAACTTGAGGATGATTCGAGTAATAAATCATATTTAAAGGGGTTTTGTGTCATCTTGATAATTAAAGGACCTAATATGTAATTATTAAAAAAATAAAAGATGGAAACATAAGTAAAGGAACCAAATATGTAAAAGTATTAATTTGGAGGACTTATCTTGTAAATTATACATGATGGAAGGTTAAACCGTACAACATATAAAGATGAGGATACATTATGTGATTTGGAAAACTAAGGGGCTTATTATGTATATATGAATATCATGGGGACTTAAAGTGTAACTTCCTTAATTTAAAGGACCAAAAGTGTAATTAGGGAATATCAAGGGTAAAAGTGTAACTTGGATAATGGATCATAACTTAACCAAATGAGACTTTGGGAAATATTACTAATTTCGGGAACCTTCTAAATAAGGAAACTTTCTAAAAGTGGAAACTTGCTAAATATGGAAACCTGCCTAAAATGGAAAGTTACTTAAAATGGAAAAGTGTTGTAATACTTCTCTACCCCTCTAGGTGTGAAGAAGGAGAGGAACTGAGTCCATTCCATCTTATTCATTGTGATTTGTGCTTTGCATTGGTATAAGGTACAGATATTCTGCTTCTTGAATGAGGAGCCTTCGCTCTCACTTTTATTATATTAGGGTTTCCCATGCCATTGCTATGCTTCCCTACACTATGATTATGGACCTTTGATATATGAACCTTTTTGGCATTTGGGACCCTTTGGCATTGAACTTTGGATTTTGAACCTTTGACATTGTGAACCCTTCTGATATGAACCTTGAGCTTTTGAACCTTTTGACACTTGGGCTATGACATGTGAACCTTTGCTTTGCTATGACTTTGACCCTACTTCAGTTTGATACCCGAGCCAAAATTTGTTCCCTAGCCATGAAGGTAACATGGCCGTGTCTGTGATGCACCACTGACATGACTCGTGTGTGGTTCGAGTGATTAGCCACACCGTCCCCATTGTGATTATGATATGCGCGCTTTATATTATTATGGCCAATGTGATTTATGTGGGGGGCGTATGGATGCATCCTAGGTTCGTTTGTGATATGTGATATGATATGTGATGTGGTGACTGATGATGGGTGCAATCCACGTCTTTCACAAAATGTGGGAGCTAGCTACTCCAATTGATACATGAGGACACCCCTTATATTATCAGCTCATTTGAGAGGCATCCCCTCTATGTGATTATGATACGATATGTGATGTGATATGTGATGTGGGCTCGTGGTGGATGACTGTCCTAGACCTTACTCATTGTACCTTATTCATTTCCTATTTCATTTGACTTATATATTTGTTTGTTTCATTTCCGTTTATATTATATCTGTTCACTGGGCTTTTTAAGCTCAGCCGCGTTTCTTTTCCCGCGGCAGGTTTTAGTTGGAAGCTGGGTAAGAGTGAAGAGACTTTTGGACCTAGAAGACTTTGAGTAGAAGCTATTAGAAGGATTGTACTTATAGATTTAGTATTTAGTTTTGAATTCTCCTTTGTAACCCTTTGTATCTCAAGATTTTCCTTTGTAAACTTGAGAATCTTTGTATTACTATTGATTGTATGCTTTGTTTAATCTGATGTGAAACCATTAGTGTGATACTTCTACCCTTACCGGGTTGGGGTGTTACAGATAATATCTTACTCCATGTGCTTAGTTAACAAGTTGTATACATAGATACATGTTGTATCTGATGTACTGACACTCAATAGGATAAGTTAACAAAGTAAGTCGGCCAAGACTTTAAGCAATATGTAAAGATCTTTTGACTATAAAAGAGATCTTAGTTGTGATATTTAGAGTAGTTGTCAAGTGTGTCAATATACGTTAGAACATATAACTGTTAGAACAAACACAAATATATCGCAAGTGATAAAAACATAAGATTAAAGGTTGTAACCCTAGTGATAGTTCAAGATCACTCGTATTATTATCTTTAATAATATTGAATCGTTTGGTGATAATATTTATGTGTTCATTGCTAACTAACAAACATAACAATTCCATTTCCATAACATACACAACCTTCTAAGTTTGGTTGAGTGAATTCCGCGCACTTAATCATTTTAACACAACATATCATACACACAAAGTCACAAGGTTTAACCACCTTAATCGTGTGTCCAGGATCCTAGCAAGTGGTATCAGAGCTAAGGTTGATATTGTTGTTTTTAGAAGAAACAAGAAATGGATGTACAAGATGTTCAAACAAATGTTGCTGCAAAGTTGCCCATGATCAAACCCAGTGAGTTTGAGTTATGGAGGATGAGAGTTGAGCAATATTTTATGGTTCAAGATTATGCTCTTTGGGACATAATTCAGTATGGTGATTCCTTCACTTTAGGCTATTCAGATGTTCTTGTTGAAGGGAAGACAGTTAGAAAAAGAAATACTGGACCAGTTTCCAATGATGAAAAGATACAAAAGAGAAATGATCAGAAAGCAAGAAACTTGTTGCTTATGACCATTCCTGGTGAGCAGATGCTATCTTTTAGCAAATATCTTGATGCAAAAACTCTTTTTGAAGAGATTTGTGCATGGTTTGGTGGTAATGAAACTACCAAAAAGACACAGAAGACTTTACTAAAGCACCAATTTGAAAACTTTACTGCTTTTAGTAATGAGTCTCTTGATAAACTATTTTCATGACTACATAAGCTTGTCAGTCAGTTAGCTGTGTTGGGTGTTGAGACTAAGAAGGAAGATCTCAACATGAAGTTCTTGAAAATTCTACCTAATGAATTCCATGCTCATGTTATTGTCTGGATGAGCAAACCAGAAATTGAAACAATGAAGCTTAATGATTTGTTCAACAACTTTAAAATTGTTGAACAAAGTCTAAAGAGAGGTGGAAATTATGGTACTAGTTCTGGGAATGCTGCACTCTTATCAATTCCTAGTGTTAGTCATACAGAAGAGGTATATGAAGTTGAAAGTGTTTCTAATGTTACTTATGGTGGTCCTTCTACTAGTTTACAAAAGGATATTGCTGGACTTGGAGATCCAACATTTTATGCCTTTATAACCAGTCAAGCTAGTGGTTCTCCTCTAAATCATGAAGACCTTGAGCAGGTAGATGGTGATGATTTGGAAGAGATGGATATTAAGTGGCAAGTTGCTTTACATAGCATGAGGGCTAAGAAGTTTTGGCAGAAAACTGGAAAGCAAATTACCATAAATGGTAATGATACTGCTGGGTTCGATAAGAAGAAAGTGGAATGCTTTAACTGTCATAGGTTGGGACATTTTGCTAAAGAATGTAGAAGCCCAAGGAAGCAGGATAATAGGAACACTTGGTATAAACAAGAAAGGAATAAGGAAGTACTGGTGGAAGAGCTAAAGGCTATGCTGGCTATTGATGGTATTGGATATGATTGGAGCTCTATGGCTACTGAATAGGATGCACCACCAAATGCTGCTCTTGTTGTCGATGAGATTGCTCTAATGGCTTCTTCTGATTCAGAGGTAGATACCATTCCTACTTGTACTAATTCATGTCCTAATCTTAAAAATTATGAAGACATTAAAAAGAGATTTGATGCTTTTAGAGAAGAATTAATTGATGCCCTTCATAATTTAGCTAATCATAAGAGGTGTGCAGGAGTTTTAGAAAAACAGATTCTACATTATCAAAAGAATGAATCTACGTTTACTGATGACTTAAATGCTTTAAAAAGAGAGGAAATATCATGTAGAATGATTACTTAATGATCAAAGTAGACAGTTATCTGAAGTCAAAACTGAAAAAGAAAATGTTAAGTAACTATAGATACTCTAGCACATGCCTCAGAAGGAATGAATAAGATTTGGGAAGCTCAGGTAGTTGATAAAGCTAATTCAGGTGTAGGTTACAAAACTGTCCCTCCACCATATAGAGGTGTTCCATCACCTCCAGGTGTTGACCTAGCACATACAGGTTTAGCTGAGTTTCAAGAACCAATCATGGAATATGGTTCTAAGACTAGTAAGAGTCTTAAGGTAGCAAAGATAAGTAAAAGTTTAGATAAAGCTTTACTTTATCAGGACAAGGTGTCCTTTGCTAAGAAAGGAGAAACTATAGTTGTTGAAGATTGTACAACTGATAGTGATGATGATGAAGAAGAACAGGTTATGTCTAAACCTGTTTTGGTTAAGAAAGTAGGAACAAGTGTTCCTAAGGTAGTCAAACACAATACTGATAGGCCTAAATCAAACTTTAAGTATGTCAGGCAACCAGTTAGATATTGTGAGCAATATAGAACCACCAACAAGCCCAGAGGTAACCAAAGGAATTGGAACAACCTCAAGTCTAACCAATTAGGTGATGACTTTGCTTTTTATAATAAAGCTTGTTACATGATGACGTATAGTCTACACCCGGGTCACGAACCCGGTTAGTAAATAATACTAACAATTAAGCCCACCACGCTTGGGCCGCAACTGGACTACCAGTTATGCGGCTTGGGTCGACAAGGCCCAAGCCCAAAGTTATTTCCGGATAATATATAGAATATCTTCTAAATAAAGAAGATATATACTATATACCCGATGTCGGCTAACACGCCGAAGAGTAGGGAACACGAAACCCACTAGGGTTTCATGCATATATAAAGGGCACCCAAGCCCTCGGTAAAAGGTACGATCTTCAATAAACCTTCACCATAAACTAAACCCTACATTCGATTACTTACTCTCACGCCGGAGGATAATCGGGGGAGACAATCCCTCGATAAGCCTAACGGTGTTTGTTCTTTTTCTTAGTGCGCAGGTCTCATCAAGCATTAAGATTCGAATTGGTACGAGAATAGAAGCCCTATCAAGGAACGCCCAACTTTTGTATCAACAAGTGGCGCCATCCGTGGGACCCTACACTAAGGATTTTACCAAAAAACTAGAATGACGAAACACGGAAGTCATAAGAGTCCGCATGGGAAGAAAACGCAGGACGATCCACTAGGAAAGAAGCATCAAGTTGATACGGCTTCTAAACAGGCCTCTGGGACAACCAGTACGCCTCAAAACTTAGGAGCGCACCCAAATCTGGTCTTTCCTGCAGTGGAATCGCTTACCAGGTTTACCCCCGCTATTACGACAAGTACTAGTGAGATAGAACTGGAGCGCACACCTCTTGCCATGCCGGAAGTAAACTTCACTGAGCCTCCCAACGCGCCTGTACGAAACAAGGATCCAGCTTTGGAAATCGACTCTATCGCGCTAGAAGGAGTTGCCTCCGAATTAGCCCCAAGTGACTTCGTATCTCAAAACTACGAAGCCTTGACTGCGCTCATGCGAGAGGAGGCAAAGAAGAGGTCAAGCCAAAGTCTGCACGCCAGACTCAACTTTGACCCTAATCCTGACGCATCCCCACCGCGCTACCGAAAGGAAAGACGCGAGAGGGATAGCCGTAAACAGCCAGTGTTCGCCAGGATTGGAAGGAAGGTTGTGGACGATGAAGCAGCCGACCTTCAACATCTGGAAGAGCCTGAAGAGGGGGAGCGGCGCGCCAATGTCCACGCTAGGCTTGCCAGACGCAGAATCCAAGATAGGCTTGGGCGACGATGTTCCCCAAGTGAAAGCCCCTCAAGCTCTGACTCTGAGGATAGTCGGCGCAAGCGCCGCAGAGGAGCAAGCTCAGACTCTGATGATAGTCGACTCAAGCGTCACAAAAGAGTCCGCTCATCCTCAAGAGATTCCTCGGACAGCGAGACTGGACACTGGAAATCAAGAGGGAAATACCGCGACCAGGATGATGAAGACATCTCTCTCCCCTGGCGTCGCCAAAAGGTTGATGCGTTTACTAGGCGCATCAGTGACTTTTCTGAAAATAAGAAAAGGCGCATGCCTGCTAATGTCAAAACATATGATGGGACAGGTGATCCTGATGATCACCTAAAAATTTTCGAATCAGCAGCTACTATCGAAAATTGGCCACAGCCTGTGTGGTGCCATATGTTCAACTCCACATTAGTAGGAAATGCGCGCAACTGGTTTAGTAAGCTTCCACGCAGAAGCATTGGTGGGTTTGAAGAGTTGCGCAGAGCGTTTCGCTTAAACTTCACCCAAAGAAAGAAGTGCGCAAAAAACCCTGTCGAACTCGCTAGGGTTAAACAGCGACAAGGGGAATCCACAAGCGCTTTCATGGAACGCTTCAAGGACGAGTGCATGAAAGTCAAGGCGTGTCCAGAGATACTCAAAATATCGGGTTTTATGAATGCAATCAATAACCCAGATCTGATAAAAAAGCTAAATGATAAGGTTCCCCTAACCTTTGATGAGCTCATGAAGCGCACGAGGTCTTTCGTCCAAGGAGAAGAAGCCGCCGCGGATAGCAGGAAAAGCTATTCGAACCATAGGTCGCAAGAAGAGTCAAGGAGACAATCCAATGACCAGAGTGGCAATCGTAATAGGAGTTACCGTAATCAAGGCGGCGGAAGGGGAAACGACAAGTATACCCCATTAACAAAAACTCCAAAGGAGATATTCGCAACAGAAGGAGCGAACTTCCCGAAACCACCACCAATCCGCACCCCAGAGGATAAGCGTATAGGGAATGGTTATTGCGAATACCATGGACAGAAGGGCCACACAACTAACGATTGCGTTCAACTGCGCCAATTGATTGAAAAATTGGTAAAGGAAGGAAAGATGGACCACCTCGTAAAAAACATCAGAGAAGGGAAAGATAAACAAAAACCAGTGGCCAAGAAAGAGACGCCAAGAGAAAAGGCAGATATCATCTACATGATACAGCCATGGCCGCGCGCGACAAGACAAAAAGTTAGTCAGCGTTTCTCTAAGGGAAACGAAATCTCTTTCCCTTCCCTGACTGCGAACAACGCAGTGGTGGATCCACTTACCATTGAAATACATACGGGGGGTCACGACATCCGTCGCATGTATATAGATGGAGGTGCATCCGCTAATATTATATATGAACACTGCTTCAAGAAACTGCGACCTGAGATACAGAGTCAGTTGATCCCAGCCACAGCACCGCTCACTGGCTTCACAGGAGAGAAGATATGGCCCACGGGGCAATTGCGTCTATTTGTAGAAGTTGGTGACAAACCACACTCTACAGTTACCTGGATGGATTTCATGATAATCAGATCCCCCTCTCCGTACAATGGTATCATCGGGAGACCTGGAATATCATCTATCCGCGCCGTGCCATCCACAGCGCACGGGATGCTAAAGTTCCCAGTGGAAGGAGGTATTGTCACCCTTTACAATACCACCACACCACCCAAGGAATGTAACGCAGTGACAAGTGACGTAAGTATTGTTCCAGAACAGCGCGCAATCAAAGTCCCAAACCTAACGGTCGCCATTCACCCTGAATACCCGGATCAACAGGTATCTATTGGTGGGTCTCTGTCTGACAAAGGCAGGTCAGCTATATGCGCACTCTTGCAAAATAATTTGGATATTTTTGCATGGGAACCTAAGCATATGACAGGAGTGCCACGCTCCATCACGGAACATAAGCTACAAATCCGACAAGGATATCCTCCAATACGACAGAAAAAGCGCGGACAAGCTCCAGACCGCGCAAAAGCCACCCTGGAAGAAGTACATAAGCTAGTAGACGCAGGCATCATGCGTGAAGTCTACTACCATGACTGGCTCTCTAACCCAGTGATGGTAAAGAAGAGCGATGGCAGTTGGAGGATGTGCGTAGACTTCACAGATCTCAATAAAGCATGTCCACAGGACTGCTACCCGCTACCGGAAATAGACTGGAAAATTGAGTCTCTATGTGGATATCCCTTCAAATGCTTCCTGGACGCATACAAGGGATACCACCAAATTCAAATGGCGGAGGAAGACGAAGAAAAGACGGCCTTCCACACAAGTCAAGGGGTCTACTGCTACACAAAGATGCCCTTCGGCCTAAAGAACGCAGGAGCAACATACCAAAGATTGGTGGACACTGCGTTCGAGAAGCAAGTGGGACGCAACTTGGAAGTATACGTCGATGATCTCGTCATCAAAAGCCATACAGAGGAAGAGCTGGTGCGCGACATGGAGGAAACATTCAAAACACTCAGGAGAATCAACATGAAATTGAACCCCAAGAAGTGTACGTTTGGCGCTACGGAAGGCATGTTTCTCGGGTATTTGATAGAACCCGATGGAATCAAGCCTTGCCCAGAGAAGACTCAAGCAGTCATTGACCTCCCCTCACCGCGCACACTAAAAGAAGTTCAGTCATTAAACGGCAAGCTAGCCGGACTGAACCGATTCTTATCCAAATCAGCAGACAAGTCACTTCCCCTATTCAAGACACTCAAGAAGTGCACCAAAAAGGGAGACTTCCGGTGGACTGCGGAGGCAGAAGAAGCCTTCCAACAGCTCAAACAACACATAGCAGCGCTCCCAAAGCTTGTTGCACCCCGACCAGGGGAAGAGCTGATCATGTACCTATCTGCGACTCAAGGAGCAGTCAGCGCAGTCCTACTGACAGACAGGAATTCCGTCCAAACACCCATCTATTTTGTTAGTAAGGCGCTGAAGAAAACGGAGATTAACTACACTGCAATGGAGAAATTGGTCCTAGCCTTAGTGTTTGCAGCGAAAAGACTACGCAGGTACTTCCAGGCGCATCCAATCGCTGTTATCACAGACCAACCCATCAAACAGGTTATATCGAAACCCGACGCATCGGGACGCCTACAAAAATGGAGTGTGTTACTGGGCGAGCATAACATATCATACAGACCGCGCACTGCAATTAAAGGGCAGATATTGGCCGACTTCATCATCGAGAAGCCGGATACAGATACTCCACCTGCGACAAGCAAGGAGGAACTTCAAGAACCATGGATTCTATTTACTGATGGATCCTCATGCGTAGATGGATCAGGAGGCGGCCTTATTCTCACCAACCCAGAAGGAGTTGAATTCACCTACGCACTGCGTTTTGAATTCACAGCCACGAACAACGAGGCAGAATACGAAGCACTCCTAGCTGGGTTACGCATCGCAACTCAAATGGGTGCACGCAACCTAGAAGTAAACGTCGATTCGCGGCTAGTGGCTAACCACGTTTCAGGAGAATATATAGCAAAGGAGGAACACATGATCCAATACCTCGAAAAGACCAAATCTCTGATCCAGAACTTCGATAGATTCATCATCAAGCAGGTTCCCAGGAGTGAAAATAGGAAAGCAGATGCGCTGAGCAAAATTGCATCCACCAGTTTTGCGCATCTATCAAAACAAGTTTTGGTGGAAACCTTGAAAAACAAGTCAATCACAGAGATGGAAATATCCACGGTGATAGAAGAGGAAAATCCTACGTGGATGACACCGATCATTGACTTCATCAGCAAGGGCATACTTCCCCAAGAGCAGAAGGAAGCTCGAAGAATCCGACGCACAGCGCAGCGATTCGAGCTCAGAGACGACGTCTTATATAGGCGCTCATTCCTACAACCATGGCTTAGGTGTGTTGGACCTCTCCAGGCAGACTATGTACTTAGAGAGATCCACGCAGGCTCATGCAGCATGCACTCAGGACCACGGTCCATTGTAGCGCGCGCCCTAAGGTCTGGATACTATTGGCCTACTATGCACCGTGACGCACGCGACTTGGTACGGAAGTGCAATGATTGCCAAGTTCACAGACCTATTCCGCGCCGACCACAACATGAACTAACACCTATTACATCGCCATGGCCCTTCTACAAATGGGGTATCGACATCGCTGGACCTTTTCCCATTGCCGCAGGAGGATTGAAATTCCTCATTGTGGCAATAGATTACTTTACCAAGTGGATCGAAGCAAAGGCAGTAGCGACTATAACAGGTAACCAGGTGAAACGATTCGTGTGGGACAACATATTATGTCGTTTTGGATTGCCTGGAGAAATTATCTCGGATAACGGAAAACAATTCCGTGATAATCCGTTCAAAGATTGGTGCGAACAATTGAACATCACGCAACACTTTGCATCAGTAACTCATCCACAAACCAATGGTCTGGTCGAGCGCGCAAACAGAAGCCTTGGCGAAGGAATCAAAGCGCGCCTGGACAGACACAAAGGTAGATGGGTAGAAGAACTATCACATGTTCTTTGGGCGCACCGAACAACCATTAAGGTTAGCAATGGGGACACCCCCTTCTCTTTGGTCTATGGGACAGAAGCTGTAATACCGGCTGAAATTGGAATGCCAACCATCCGTACTGCGGAAGTTAACATGGCAACCAATGATGATGAGCGGTGCATAGACTTAGATCTATTGGAAGAGCGACGTGAACGCGCAGCAATACGCGAAGAGAAAGCCAAGTCGAGAATGAAAAAATACTATGACACCAAAGTACGCAGCACTTCATTCAGACCAGGCGACTTCGTATACCGCGAAAACGACTCAAGCCGCGCAGAAGACACTGGGAAGCTAGGACCAAAGTGGGAAGGACCTTACGAGGTCATAGAGGCACTTGGCAATGGAGCGTACAAGCTACGCGACAAGGACGGAAATGAGCTACAGCGAACATGGAACGTCCGCAACCTTAAACGGTGCTATCTTTGAAGAAGGCTACGGCCTAACATGGACACTCATGCACTTTAGAAAGTGCCCTCAATAAAGATCCATGTAATTTTATTTTTTATGTATTATCTAGATAAAACATTCTTTTTCAAAACTTGCAAGTATTAATAAAACGTTATGGTTTCTAGCTAACTCCATAACACATTTAACTTTATTGTTTGCATCTTTATCATTGTATTTCAATATTGTTATAATCTTGCCTACATGGCGTGCATGCACACACTAAGACCCACGATGGCAGAAAGGATGAGTTAACCTAATAAACAACTCGTTGAGTAAGAGGGTTGCAAACCCATCAACATCGGATCACGAATCCTTGTTAAACACCTTGCGCTCAAGACGTTGGCGCAAGTTCCTTACACATCCCACGACGGATGCGCAAAAGGGCACACTGTGCGCGTTTAACAATTCAGGAGGTCAAGACTCTTGACTCCTTAAAGTACAATACGACAAGTAAACTTATAAAAATACATAGACGACTATGATTCAAAATTCAAAACACGACTACGGTCCTTAAGGAAATTCATACACGATTATGACCCTTATTTTCTAAGTACGCTTAAACACTTAAAGCTATCTTCACGCAAGGATACATAAGTCATATAAGAACTACGAGTTCAAAAAGCATAAGTACTTAGAAGTTATAGAAACACTAATTACAAAAGCAACTTTTTATTCATAGAATACAGTTCTACAAAAAGACTTGTACAAAAGAGCTAAATACTATATGCACGCCTTAACTGGCTGGAACCCCCGCTCAAAGCCGCTTCCTTTGAATCCGCGAGTCTCTTCAACAACTCCGCATCATCAAGGGAAACAGTGGCCACGCAGACAGGCACACCATCGGATCTAGGCTGATGCGCAGCGCCTATGCCGCACATAATGGCCTTTCCTTTCTCGCCTTTCTTCCGTGCGACCCTGGAAACATGCGCATTTAGCGACCTTTGCAAAGAAATCTCTTTCTCAAGACGGAAAGGATTCAGAATGTCACGAGGCTGAGCAAAAATGGGTACCTTCAACTGCGCCACATCAGGCTTCAAGTAGAAGTCCACCTGCTGATCTGCATTATCCTGCAGATGCCTAGGAAGAGTGAGCCCCGCCATGATCACGCTGATCGGCTGGTCCTGATCACGCTCCAAGAGAGCGATGTGCGGAAGCTCAAGCTTCTTTAGCTCCTCCATGGCAGCAACAAGCTCAGCATGGGCATCCGCCTTATACCCAGGCACCTCAGCAAGCGGCACAGTCAGCAACTTGGCCTCCGCGAGCTTGTCTGCGGCCGAGGTCTCACCGTGCGCAATAGCGCAATTGACAACCTTCCCAAAGGATCCGGTGACCTCAGGATGCTCCAGCGTACACATGGCGGCCAGGCGAAGACCATGACTGATCAACCACCTACGAAATAACACAAGTGTTAATAAGAAAAAGGGTCTCAAATATATACAAGTTATAAGGAAAATACAATGGTCATGTACCTGCGCTCGGCCACAGATTGAACCAAATGAGGATAAAGCTCCTCATCATACTCGATGCTAAGCTTACGGAGCTTCTCCTCCTGCATCTTCAGCGCAAGCTCCACTTTGCTGCGGAACTCTTCAATGTTGGCAAAGTGCTTGCTCCTATTTTGTTGCAAGTACTTCAGCGCCCATAAAGAATTCCGTCTCTGAAGATCCGCAGCAGCACGCTCCTTCCCCAGCTCAGCCATCACCATGACCTTCTCCTCACCCATTTTTCGCGCAGACGCCTCTGCGCGCTCCAGTTTAGCCTTGGAGCTCAGCTGCTCAGCTTTAGAGCTTGCTAATTCAGCTTGCACAGACGCCAGTTGCGCCCGCAGTCTGGAAATTTCCTCAGACTTATGCACCCTTGCTTGCGCCACCAGCTCAGACTGGCGCACAGCGATAGAGGCAAGCTCCTCCATCGTAGAGTCAAATGGACTTGACTCCACTTCAACACCCCTCGGTGAACGCGCCCTGTCCAGAGCATGACTCACCTCGGGTGGCGCACTCCCATCTAGGACGCCAGCGTCCTCCACAGGTTTTTCACTGCAAAAAACACCAAGAGACAAGGTTAGTGCACGGTCAAGCATACACAAAATATTAAGGAAATGCTAAAAAATACTTACATGGGGGGAGGAGTCGAGGACACGTCCTTCTCCTTCTCAGTCTCAGTCGTGGACGCACCTCCACCAGACTTCTCAACATCCACACTGAGGACACGAAGGCACAAAGTTAACACAAATTATAACTTGACAAAAGTTTATAATGACTAAGGTACTTACTTCATCTGCACCCCAGCAAGAGACGAGCTTTCCCCAACATCAGTTCGCGGCCTCTTGGAAGGCCCTTCACCATCACTGCCACGCGCCCTCTTGCGCGTCAGTGGGGAGCTCTCCTCCATCTCACTGTCAGTCTCCTCTAAATGGATTACCGTTTCAGGAAGAGGAGGCTGCGCAGCTTCAGGATCTGGCTACACAGGAGGAGCCACCTCCTGTATTGGCTCAGCTGCTATCACATCAGGGAAGCCTTCGGGATCTGGGATAACCAAATCCACGACGCGCCCTGCCGTCGCCTGCAGAATAGTCTGCTCACCGTCCCCCAGAGGACGCACTCCCACCGCCACGGAACGCAGATTCTCCAGCCTCACAACAGCGAACAGATCCATCTCTGCGCATCAAGTAAACAAAGGAAAGCAAGTTACATAAAGTATGGAAAAAGAAGAAGCGCTTACACTAATAACGACAGTAAGGCGACAAAAGGAGCACCCACCCGTGCCATCCGCATTCAAGAATGTGGGGACCTCCGTCTCATGCTCGAAGTAGTTGTGACTGATGCCCATATGCACCAGGAACGCCTCCGGATATGGCTTGATGGGAATACGGTTCTCATCAATGATCGCCGCATGATCCGCGTTATACCACGTCTCAGGGGGGCGCTCATCCTTGGGCAGATCGGCACGGGTGTAAAATGGAAAATGGTCAGGGAAGACGGCTTCATCAACCCAAAAGAATTTTTCCCTCCAATCCTTGAGCTTATCTACCTTCTGCACGTAACACTGTAACTTTCCAACGCGCTTCGAGAAGGTAACCCACCCATTTGACCACGTTGCGTGATAAAACGCGCGAAATAAGTGGAGGGTTGGGTGAATCGCCAACAAGCGACAGTTCACCTCAAAGTTAGCAATCTTCCCAGCACCAATACAATGCAACTGGGAGATGTGGAGATTGTAATAATTGAGTATGTCACTCAGTAACATGGAGATGGGGACGCGCTGACTCGCCCACTCGAAAAAGCGCGTATATAACCCCACCTTCCCAGCAGGGAAATCCGCGATGGTGTCATTTGGGCCTGGTACCTCAGGGCGCAGGCCCATAGGGATAAAATAATCCGAGGTAAACTGAATCAGTTCATCCTCGGTTAGGTTAGAATGGAAATTATGAAGTTGCGCTACCATTTTGTGAATCAGAATATGGGCGCACGCGCTATTACCTTTGAATTATTGTTTTTCGAAGAAGATTTGAAGATGTAAAAATGGAGGAATTGTGATTTTTTAACTGTGGACGTCACAGTGAATGAGAGGCGGTAGTTTATATACTTTTCCTACCCACCACAGATGATTGACACGTGTGCCCCACTAGCTCAAATCGTGTGGCTAGGATAAATGACGGTACAAGGCAAGTGGGCAAACTCTCCACTTCCCAAGGTACCCAAATTGCACTTTTTTGGACTAGATACATCACACGTGTGTTTTTGGCGGTATATTTTTTGAAAGCTTCCCGCGTACGCGTGGGGAATAATTTCGACATGACTCTAGTCTAGCGTCCGCAGGTTTTACCCTGCGCACACTAGACTGGGGGGACATGATGACGTATAGTCTACACCCGGGTCACGAACCCGGTTAGTAAATAATACTAACAATTAAGCCCACCACGCTTGGGCCGCAACTGGACTACCAGTTATGCGGCTTGGGTCGACAAGGCCTAAGCCCAAAGTTATTTCCGGATAATATATAGAATATCTTCTAAATAAAGAAGATATATACTATATACCCGATGTCGGCTAACACGCCGAAGAGTAGGGAACACGAAACCCACTAGGGTTTCATGCATATATAAAGGGCACCCAAGCCCTCGGTAAAAGGTACGATCTTCAATAAACCTTCACCATAAACTAAACCCTACATTCGATTACTTACTCTCACGCCGGAGGATAATCGGGGGAGACAATCCCTCGATAAGCCTAACGGTGTTTGTTCTTTTTCTTAGTGCGCAGGTCTCATCAAGCATTAAGATTCGAATTGGTACGAGAATAGAAGCCCTATCAAGGAACGCCCAACTTTTGTATCAACATTACACATGTGGTAGTTTTGACCATCTTGCAGCTTTCTGCAACCAATGGGTATCTGGGTATGAAAACCATAGAGTGAACCACAAAAGGCAAACACCTAAATCTCACTTTCACTCTAGTTCTAAGAAATCAAACCCCAGAGTAGTAAAAAACAAGTCTATCTCAAAATCTGATCCTGCTGATAGACCAAATGATCCTGCTGCTAAAAAATTTGTTCCTACTGCTCGACCATTTATGACTATTAACCCAAAATCAACAGCTAAGGGTGCAAAATCATTTTTCAAACATGCACCAACAACTGTTCTAAGGCCCATTCAAACAAAAGCAGTGGTCCAAAAACAAGTTTGGAAACCAAAGGGTAAAACTACAAAATTAGCAGATTCTGCTGATAAGCATGTGGTTCATTCTGCTGCTAAGGGAAATAGGGCAAATGCTGTTAAGGCCTTAGCATGTTGGATTCTCAAATCCAATGTTGCATCAACAATCCTCAAAAGATTCAATTACATTGATGCAAGAGGCAGATCCAAGTCAGTAATGGCTTGGATCCCCAAAAGAAACTAACACTCTTATTTGTGTGCAGGAACATTCAAATGATCAGGAAGAGGATCAAGGCTACTCAGATAGTGGATGTTCAAGGCACATGACAGGCAACATGTCTTATCTCTCAGATTTTGAATCTTTCAATGGAGGATATGTTACCTTTGGAGGGGGTGTTCGTGGCAAAATTTCTGGTAAAGGTACAATCAAAACTGGAAATTTAGATTTTGAAGATGTGTACTATGTAAAAGAGCTAAATTATAATCTTTTTAGTGTCTCACAAATGTGTGACAAAAAGAATAATGTTCTTTTCTGTGAGACTGAATATCTTGTACTTTCTCCTGATTTTAAGATGCCTGATGAAAGTCAAGTACTTCTTAGAATTCTTAGAAAGGGCAACATGTACAGTGTAGACATGAAGAACATTATCCCTAAAAAGAATTTAACTTGTCTTGTTACAAAGGCCAAATTGGACGAATCAATGTTATGGCATAGAAGGCTTGGTCATATTAACTTCAAAACCATAAATAAAATTGTTAAGAATGGTTTGGTAAGAGGTTTACCTCACAAAAGATTTGAAAATGATCAAACATGCATTGCTTGTCTAAAAGGAAAACAACACAAAGCCACTTGTAAGCCCAAGATTTTTAACTCTATCAATCAGTCTTTGTTTATGCTACATATGGACTTATTTGGACCTGTTTCAGTAATGAGCATAATGCATAAGAGATATTGTCTAGTTATTACTGATGACTATAGTAGATTTACATGGGTTTTCTTTTTAGCCACTAAGGATGAGACATCAAGCATCCTTAAGGACTTCATTACACAGATAGAAAACCAAGTAAGCAAGAAAGTAAAAGTCATTAGATGTGATAATGGGACAGAGTTTAAGAATAGAGTTATGGATGACTTTTGCAAAGAAAAAGGTATTAAGAGAGAATTTAGTGTTGCTAGAACACCACAACAGAATGGTGTAGCTGAAAGAAAGAATAGAACACTAATTGAAGCTGCTAGAACAATGTTAGCTGATTCTAAGCTACCAATAAATTTTTGGGCAGAGGCAGTCAACACTGCTTGCTATGTTCAAAATAGAGTTTTAGTTGTGCAGCCTCACAATAAGACATCATATGAACTTTTTAATGGTAGAACTCCTGCAATAGGATTTCTTAGACCTTTAAGATGTCATGTGACAATACTCAATACCTTAGACCATTTAGGAAAATTCGATGGTAAGGCAGATGAAGGTTTCTTTGTTGGTTATTCTCTCAATAGCAAAGCATTTAGAGTTTACAACACAAGAAAAGAAATAGTAGAAGAAAATCTACATGTGGAGTTTTTAGAAAACAAATCCAATGTAGAAGGTCAAGGACCAAAATGGCTATTTGATCTAGAATATCTAACAAATTCAATGAATTATGTGCCTTTTGTTGCAGAAACTAAAGATTTTGCAGGTTCTTATACAACAAATGAGGCAGAGTTAGAGAAAGATCAAAATGATGTGATAATGCCAATATGGTCAAGTTCAATTGTGGAATCAACTTCGACAACTGATGAATCTTCTTCTAGTAAAGCTAAAGAAGGTGTTGAAGATGAAAGTAAAGAATATGGAACTCAGGAACAACAAAGTGTTTCTGCTGGTAGTATTTCTGTTGCTGCTGGTAGTGTATCTGTTTCTGCTGATGACTCTGCTGATAAGCTTACTGATTCTGCTGTTCGGCCAAATGACTCTGCTGATGGCCCTTCAGAAACAAAAGAAGCAGAATTTTCAGATAATGAGGTGGATTTCAACAATCTTCCATCAAATTATCAAGTTCCTACTACACCACAAACAAGAATTCACAAAGTTCATTCCCTGGATCATGTGATTGGAGATATACAGTCAGGTGTGAAGACAAGACAACAATTGATGTCTTCAGACCAACAAGGGCTGCTTGATGCCCTTGATGCTTCAAAACAGCATGAGCTTTTAAACTCTTGCTTGTTTGTATGTTTTCTCTCACAAGTTGAACCAAAGACAATTCTTACAGCCCTAGATGATTCAAGCTGGTTAGAGGCTATGCAAGAAGAGCTTCTTCAGTTCAAGATTCAAAAGGTTTGGGTGCTAGTTGATTTACCTACAGGTGTGAAGGTAATTGGCACTAGATGGGTTTTTAAGAACAAAAAGGATGAAAGAGGAATAGTGATCAAGAATAAGGCTAGATTAGTAGCGCAAGGGTACACACAAGGAGAAGGGATAGACTATGATGAGGTTTATGCTCCAGTAGCAAGGATTGAGGCAATTAGGCTATTTCTAGCTTATGCTTCATTTTTAGGCTTCACAGTCTACCAAATGGATGTCAAGAGTGCATTTTTATATGGTAAAATTGAACCAGAGGTGTATGTTTCACAACCTCCAGGCTTCATTGACCCATTACATCCAAACAAAGTGTACAGAGTAGTGAAAGCTCTATATGGCCTTCATCAGGCACCAAGAGCTTGGTATGCAACACTAGCTTCCTACTTATTAGAAAATGGATTTCAAAGAGGAAAGATTGATCAGACACTGTTCATCAAACAGCACAAGAAGGATCTTTTGTTAGTGCAGGTGTATGTGGATGACATTATCTTTGGATCTTCTAGGAAAGATATGTGTTTAGAATTTGAGAAGCTTATGAAAGATAAGTTTCAGATGAGTTCTATGGGAGAACTTACATTCTTTTTGGGTTTGCAAGTTAAGCAATCATCTGAAGGCATATTTATTAGTCAAGACAAATATGTTGCAGAGATACTAAGAAAATTTCAATTTCCTGATTCAAAAATAGCAAGCACACCAATGGACTCTGAGAAGCACCTTCTGAAAGATGAAGATGGAGAGAGTGTGGATGTACACACTTACAGATCTATGATAGGCTCTTTGATGTACCTTACATCATCTAGACCTGATATCATGTTTCCTGTTTGTGTTTGTGCAAGATTTCAAGTTACTCCAAAGGTTTCTCATTTAACTGCAGTCAAGAGAATTTTTAGATATCTCAAAGGTCAACCAAGGTTGGGTATATGGTATTCTATAGAATCTCCTTTTGACTTGGTAGCATATTCGGATAGTGATTATGCTGGTGCTAGCTTGGACAGAAAGTCAACAACTAGAGGATGTCAATTCCTTGGGTGTAGGCTTGTCTCATGGCAGTGTAAAAAGCAAACAAGTGTGGCAAATTCAACAACTAAAGCTGAATACATAGCTTCTGCAAGTTGCTCTAGTCAAGTTCTATGGCTTCAAAACCAACTCCTTGATTATGGGTACAATTTCTTAAATACTGTTATTCATATTGATAATAGTAGTACAATTTGTATTATTAAAAATCCAGTGCAACATTCTAAAACAAAACACATTGAAATTAGACATCACTTTATAAGAGACTGCAATGAGAAAAGATTAATTCAAGTTTTTAAAATTGCTTCAGAACATAATTTTGCAGATCTGCTAACAAAAGCTTTTGATGTTTCAAGGTTTCAGTATTTGGTAGCAAGTATTGGAATGCTTAATCTTTGAATTTTTCAAATAATGTGTTTATGTAAATAAATCTTTGTTGGTACTGTTGGATTTATAAGGTACTGCTAATGTATCATAAGGTACTGCTAAGCACACAAGGTGCTGCTAGTACAAATTTACATTGTGTTATTCATATAGTTGGTCTTATGATTATACTAATGCATGACAAGTACTTTGTATTTTGTTCTTTTGGTTTTAGACTAACAATTTCAGGTATGAATATGTAAACACAAAGGATGTTTAAAAGTGAAATGGAAACAGCAGAATTGAGATATTAGCTGCTGACCATAATAGGTTTATGATGGACTGAGTTTGGGACTTAAAAGCTCCTTAAAACTTCTTTCTTGAAATCTAGTTATGATATTTCACATTGAATTGATGACTTAGTTGATCAGACAGTAACTGATACAACTCACTTTCTATCATTTTATACTTTTAAGTATAATGTGCAAGTCTGAGGACATCTGATAGAAAGAACAGCTAGTGAAAGTGAATCTAATACTTGTGTTAGAGGCAACAATTACTATGAGCTAGAAACCCTGTCAAGAAAATCTTTTGAATAGATTTATCTTTACACAGGCAGTTATTTATAACTGAAAAATATTGGTTCTCACACAACCAGAGGTTGCTTTAAACCGAAATGCTGATTAAGTGTCTGTTATACACTTGATTTCTTCAAAATGGTTGAAAGTAGTATGATTTTTCAATTCTAAAATCATGAACATACTACTAAGTCAAATGATTTCTTAAAAGGATTTTCAAGGATTCACAAAAACCATTCATTAATGGATCATGAATCGAAATGTCCACAGATTCACCTCTCATAGGAGTTAACACACCTAGAAGTGATGAGGGCAGTATCTTAAACTCTTAAGGAATTGATGGCTTCATGTACAATATTGTCTGACAACAAGTTCTATTTGATGGATCAGATGATAAGGAAAGATATTTTGGTACATAGTGAGATCTTCCAAACAAGGGGAGGATGAAACAAAAGTTATTTGCTTTAGGGGAGGTAACAATCTCAGGGGAGGAAATAATGGCCCAGAAAAGGAAGATAATCCAATAAAAGGAAGGAGAAGACAAGAGCATACAAGATGATGAGGAGGTTGAAAATGACAAGAACATTCCAAAGGAGAAACTTCTATCTAGATCAAACGAAGAAAAGTTTCAATTTCACTTCAAAGACATGCTGGTTAGATGATTTCACTTGTTGAAACAAGCATCCAAGATACACAGCATCATTGCCTCTTATAATTCCTCCATACAAGGAAATTGCACCATCTTTTAGTCCAAGATTGGTTCAATATGTTTTGATATTGTTAAAGTCAAAGAAGAGCAAAGTAGATGAATTACTGAGAAGATATTCAATCTTGAAGAACATAAGTGTTTGAAAGATCTTCAATCCAAGATTTAATTCAGAAACATGTTTGAAAGGATTCACATGTTTAGGGGAGGATTGTTGGGAATTAAATATTCAAGATGTTTAATATCGGGTTCTAATCCAAGAAATACTCTAAGTGTAATTCTGCTGCTAGTGCAAAATGGTTTCTGCTGATAATGTTGATTCTGCTGATAGAACATTTCACTCTGCTGATAGAGATAAATGACTCTGCTGATAGGCTTAGCATTCTGCTGATGGATTCTGCTGATAGCAATAACTTGTTCCTGTTGATAGTGAACACGGTGCTGATGAAAGGATAAGATCGAAAAGATATTTATTGTATTTTGGTCAACAATATATGGTAGATAATATCTTACTCCATGTGCTTAGTTAACAAGTTGTATACATAGATACATGTTGTATCTGATGTACTGACACTCAATAGGATAAGTTAACAAAGTAAGTCAGCCAAGACTTTAAGCAATATGTAAAGATCTTTTGACTATAAAAGAGATCTTAGTTGTGATATTTAGAGTAGTTGTCAAGTGTGTCAATATACGTTAGAACATATAACTGTTAGAACAAACACAAATATATCACAAGTGATAAAAACATAAGATTCAAGGTTGTAACCCTAGTGATATTTCAAGATCACTCGTATTATTATCTTTAATAATATTGAATCGTTTGGTGATAATATTTATGTGTTCATTGCTAACTAACAAACATAACAATTCCATTTCCATAACATACACAACCTTCTAAGTTTGGTTGAGTGAATTCCGCGCACTTAATCATTTTAACACAACATATCATACACACAAAGTCACAAGGTTTAACCACCTTAATCGTGTATCCAGGATCCTAGCATTATATATTTTCAAAGATATGTTTCCTATTAGACTTTCTAATAGTATATCATGTTCTATTAGAATTAATTATTTTTACCGCTTATGTTTATAACAATAAACATATATTCTAAGGTTGTATATTTATTTTCTAAATCTTCAAATGAAGTTTCATTCCAAACTAAGACTTAACATTTAACGTTTATGGAATGTTACTTCCTATATGTTATACAACATATATGAAATATATAAATAAATATAACACTCCCACTAGCTTTCAGAAATATTAAGAAATTATCTTATTTTAATTATAAATCAAAACTGAATTTAATAATTAAACATAAGTATATCTCCTAGATGCATGCATTAATCCGTTCATGAATTATTGCAATTTGTATACTTTCAAAGATTATTTGAATTCAAATACTCCTTTTAATTACTTATCGTCCTCACACAAGTAATTACTCAAGAAAGAGTTTTGATATTCCATTGTCAATTTCATATTAATGAAACTAAGGATGACAATCATAATCTTTATATATTTAATGTGCTTAGAAAGAATATTCAATCACAGTTAATTGCTTAAGTGTGATTAATAATCTTGTCATAATACATACATTAAATATGTTTACAAAATTGTCCATATGATTTCTACACATAGATTTAAACCTCTAGGATTTTCATTTCCTTTGAAGAAATTCATCTTCATTCTATAGTCTAACTATAGAGTTCAAGATTAATTAAGTTTCCAAAACTAATTATTTTATAGACTGCATCTAAACATTCATAGCATGGGTAACTTGCCAAATTCAATATTTGCAATTCATCTTAATGACCAACAGGTTTACCATAATCCTGTAACTCATAATCCTCAACATATTATTCAAATATTTGAGATATTCTTGCAGATCTATGAATGAGAATTCCATCATCTTGAGATTTAACATTAACATGTTTAATCCTCATCATGACATTTACTAGTGTATTTTTAGAAGATTATGTATCTTGTAACTTTATCTTTTCAAGATAAAACTCCCACTTGCCTTTTGTAATTTATAGACTATCTATAAATACTTAGCAAGTAGAGAAACACAAAATTGTTCTCTTTTGGGACATTACAAATACATATTGACAGTTCCTTACATTAGTTTGTTAATATCCTACTTCATAAGTTGTTAAACAAATTAAGAACTTCAATTTTAAGACTTAATGTGATTCATCACATTCCATAATAAATGATGTCTTATTAATCTTCTAGGTTGGAGTCTTATTGAGTATATATTAGCCATACTCAATTTTCTAACCTTGATAGCTTTTGGAAGAAAGAAAGTTATAGTTATCTTTAATCAAACAATACAAATAGAGTTTGATTCTCCTAACGGAACACACCACAAACTTGAGGTATTTTATTAGAACTAATATTGTGAGACAATCTAACAATATGTAAGATGAACTCATACTCCTTCTGGCTTACCTATTTACCAACTAAGTCAACTTAATGATGAAATAGATTTTTTAAGCCAATTGCATGCTTTATAACACAAGTACTTTTTAACTAAGTCACTTATCATCCATGTCTCAATCAAGAAGACACAGACTATTATAATCCCACTATACGGTATAAATCATTGATCAACTCAATGACTTCTTGTATATGTCTTAATAAAGAAGACATAACAAGTTAACGTCTTACTTTATATTATAATAAGTCTTGTAACAATTTAAAAGACTTCATATTTATAGCTTTACAATAAAATATAAACATGTATAACTAAAGTAAACATGAACACCATAATTTTGTTTCAATAGTAATTTTAAGTTAATTTATTACTTCATATATTTATGACATTCCAAGAATACATAAATATTCAAAGTTATTACTGATTCATCACTTGTTGTTGAACAGATTAACATATTAGGGTTTCCTTCTATTTTTAGAAACTTTCCATTTTTAGTAACCTTCTATATTTAGTAACTTTCCATAATTAGTAACTTCCCATAATTAGTAACTTTCCATAATTAGCAAGTTTCCAACATTAGTAAGTTTCCAGATTTGGTAAGTTTCCAACCTCGGGTCACCATTCACAATTAATCAACTTAGGGTTTCATCATCAAAATTAGGTTAACATATGACCAAATGTATCATACTTATTACTTAAGTACATTTTATAGTTCAAACACATGAATTCACAAGACCTTTAGCTTCTCAACACATTCCTGATTTTAGCATGTTTTAGCCTTCACTTTACGAATTTTAAATCATATATATACTCCAATATAAATTCTACAATAATTTACACAAGTACCTATATGTCTTATGAGTTCACATGAATTTTCTTAGAATTTATTACCAAGTACAAGTATTGTTTCAAAAATCATATTTCCAGACCTGTTCAGAAAGTTAACTGCACATACATACAGAAAGTTTTCATTTAACCAACCCATTTCGACCCTTCAGAAAAATCCACAAAAATTTCAAGAAGTCACATATAACTTATATATCGTTCCTGTAAAAGGTGAGCTCACATTTCCATTTGGTTTGAAAACTAAAAATCAAAAACATCGACTGATGTTCAGACTCCGATTTCTCAGCTTTGACAATTAATCTCCCAAAAATCAAAAGCCTACTCTCCCGACATCCAATAACCACGAAATTTATATTTCCAAAAAGTACACTGATTGAACTTATGTTTAGACTCAAAAATCACCAAAAAACACGTTGGAAACATCAGTTTAGACATCCATCAATCCGACCCAATTTCTGGACAGCATCACAAACAAAACCCTAACCCTAACCAACGCAAGATAAAACGTCTAACACATCCCTAATTATGTTTTAGTGATCAAACATGTTTAATTACTGGAATTTTAATAATCCCTAATCATATCCATCAATTATAGTTACATGAAAAAAATTAAAAACAAAAGATGTTTAAGAAAATAGGTGATTAATCATACCAAACCTTCACGGGATTATTGCGAATCTTGATCTTGATTTCTTGATGACAACCAATTATGGAGGCTAGGGTTTTCTTCTTCCCTCTTATTTTTTTCCTGAAGGTCGAATATGGGAGTGGGGGACCGATTTTTTATTTATTTATTTATTTTTTATGTGGGTTGGATCAATTATAGTTGGGCTTGGAATTGTATGGGTTTTTAAAAAAAATCTTTATATTACTTATTTATTTATATATACTTTAGGTTATAATCATAAAATGTTAATCGAAAATCTAGGGTTTTATAATTCTTCCCCTCTAAAAAGAAAATTTCGTCCTCGAAATTTGAAGTGGCAAAAGTTAGACGGAGACGTATCAATCACGAAAAGAAATGATAATAACTAGCCTCACGCTCGGAGAGGTTCTTCCAAAAGCATCTTCACAAACGGAATAGTTTTATTTCTTATGACCCGATTCTGACGCACCAAAATAACCTCGGGCTCTTCAACAACAGACAATTATAACAAATCTCGATCCAACGAATACGGAACATATACATGACAGATGATAGTGGTAATCCCACTAAGAGATACATGAAAAACATATACACATAAGGCAAATACGGAGGTAGTGCTAAACGATAAACTTCATCAACTCTATCCAGATTCTGAACGAACTAAGAAACTTACTAATAATCAGAGAAGCACATACCGAATCGTCAAGCGTATCAAGAGTTTCATATAGAGGTGGGTAACATATTCGTATCGACGATCAACTAAGCACATATCGTAATATCAAAATGTATTAGAAGCCTAATGGGATAGGTAGGATAATCATATGAAAAAGAACGAATCCAATGACTAACATATCGCGGAATAAATCCTCCTTATATGCCAAAACGTCTAATACTGCTGTACGTAAACATCTTACAGAACACACAAATTCCCAGTCTAAAGTTACAAAATTTTTCTTTCTCAATGATAACTAATCCATTAGTCATTGTAATCAACTTCAGACCTTCAATAAGTAACTCTTTGACTTAAATCAACCAAAAGGTGCTCCACCTCTCCGTTCATACAAAACTCCAAAAGGAAAACTCTTGTCACTTGCATGCCATCTATCTTAGTGAGCAAACACAACCAGAATTAACACTTGTCAAATTTCTTGCTCAACACATCTTCCAAGCTCGAATAGTTGTTCTGCTTATCCATCAGTCTGGAGGTGCAAAGCATTACTAAACTTAAGTCTGGTTCCTCAAGCCTTCAGTAGCTCTTCTTAGGAATGTGTAGTAGTAACGCGAATCTCTGACACGATCATTACAGGTGCGCCATGTAGCTTGAATAATCTTCTGCCAAAAGGAATCTCTTCCAATCTTCCAAGTGAGCCGACCTAGTCAAATGATCCACTACGACTCAATTCGTGTTGTCCTTCTTAAATGTGCGTGGAAATCCCGTTACAAAGTCCCTGAAAGTTTAATCCCACTTCCACATTCGAACATCCAAACTACAAAAAACCACTCGTACGTTGATGTTGAATCTTAACCTGTTGACATGCTAACCACTTCGCCACCAAGGTAGTCACAACTGTCTTCATACCATTCCATCAAGATCCTGATTCAAGTCTCTATGCATAATAGTACAACTAAGATGAATAGAGCAAGTAGAACTGTGTGCTTCAATCAAAACCGCTTCCTTCAAGTCTTATAACATAGATCATATTCCACCGTCTTGCTCCTGAACTTCTTTAGGTTTGTCACAGATCACTCCCAAGTCATGCGTCGGAAAGTTCACTTCCTACTATTCTAGTTGTACTGTTGTATAACCAACAATCTTCCCGTGTTGCATACGGACATACTAAGTCTCCTTCTTGAGTAGAAACAAATCTCTTTTCAGCTTTTCAAAATTCTCCTCTCATTCTTGATTCTAACCAAAATTTTACTTCTTCGAGAATATTACATAGTACTTCTTTTAGCGTAGAAATTTCAACACAGAATAAGAAGATGATTTCCGTGTTTCTCTTTCGTCTCTGAATATACCAATCTGTCATACTATGAAAAATTGTCCAAGTATTCATGAAAGACACGATTTAATCAAGTCCATAGGAAAAGTCAGAGCAGTAGCCAATACAATTGGCATCACAACACTCATAGAGATCATATCGAATACGGAAAATAAATTTAGGAACATCTTGCTCCTTTAAACGTAACTGAAAATAATCGGATCCAAACTTAATCACTAAGAAAAACTTCACCCCTAAAGTTGATTAATCAAATCGTCGATTCAAGGCAACGGATAACAGTTCTAACCGCAATACTATTCAGCTTCCCGAGATCAATATACAACTTCATGCTATCATCATCCTTCTTCACGAATACAACTAGAGCACCTTATGGAGACACACTCGGATGGATAAAACCACTTCCTAGAAGTTGGTCCTTCAATTCTTTCTATTCAACTGATATCGTTCGATACGGAGTTTCAGAATTAGGCAAAACGTTGTTCTTATACGGATAGAGTTTCTGAATCAACCAACTAACTATTCTCAGGCACTTCTCAAGACATCCTATGATCCCAATAAGTTCAAGTTATATGATGTAACTATTATCACGTTGGCCAGGCGTCATACTACTTGCATCATATACACATGCCTTTATTGCAATCACAGTCTACCTCGAGTCATGACCAAACAAATTCTCATAACCAAATCAAAACAAATTCAAACTCAGATGGAAATCTTGATAGTTCATTAAGGAATACATCGCGAACATTTCAAACAACCGAATAACTCTCGAGGCGAGTTCATCAAACGAAGTATCTTCCCAACTGTGAGGGATTAACGTACGAGTTGGTAAAACAGAGGTGATCATGATTATTTACCAGGTTGGGAACCATGGTACAGAATTTTGAGTTTCTCAAATCGCCAAAGATGACAAATCTAATATGATTGTTGTTAGCATCTCGATGCTCAGTCAACAAATCCATATTCAAACTAATACCGAATCAAACATTCCCAAAGGAAATAGATTACCAGAACGAAACTTATTTTTAGATATCTTCAAAATGTATAGAACAATTCTGATACTCGTGATGGATAATCACAAGATTTCTCATAGAGATGGAACTAGGAATAGCACTTTCTAATAGTGTAGAGGGGACCTTAACATGCTTAGCAATAGCAAAAGATACCATAGAATGTGTCAAACACATCGGATTCATACATATACGAATTCTCTGAAAAGACGAAAAGGCATCTAAACGAATGACAAACAAATCAGAGATCGAAATTCGAAAGAATGCGGTCACATCAGAAAATGAAACCTGCAAGGCATTACTACAAAAGTCTCAAAGCATTCTAAACTTATGCTGCGTATCTTGCTAAATTTTCTAAATCTCCGGAACAAATGATCTTATAAGGGCTTAACTGAAAGCAGAGGCATAAATCAGAGTGGTGCGGTAGAAAGATAACTAACTAATGCCTTATCGAATAATCTACCCAATCCTCACCGGTCATAACTAATGTTTCTACAGGGAAAACCTAAGGCAAAGTTTCAAGGGTTATTCCATAAGTTCCTAAAGTGTAAACCTAAGGGTCCAAATCTTCACAGGCCATAAATTATGTACTACAAGTCGCAACCTGGGCTCTGATACCATAATTGTAACACCCCAACCCGACAAGGGTCAAAATGCCATACTATGGTGTCAATCAGAACATACAAACGCAAACGGAAGACTTATAAACATAATGGTTACAAAGGTTCAAAATGAAACTAAGGACATAATAAATCTACATCATACTGACTATCAAACTAGAATACAAATCTGAATCAAATCGAAATGGTAGATAACTCCAAGTCTAATCCAAATGCAAAGGGGATCTATCGTCAAGGTGGTCCACTAAAAACTTCTATGCACTATTCACTCAATCCCAGCTTCCAACCTAAAACCTGCCGCAGGAAAAGAAATGCGGCTGAGCTTAAAAAGCCCAGTGAACAGATATATATAACAAACGAATAATCAAAACTTATATAAATATAGGGAAAAGGAAACATAAGCTCCTGCTGAAACGAATATCATCTGTCAAAAGAATGAGAGATCAAAGATCAACTGAACAAATAACATAAGTCAAATGAGTCAAATGAAGTAAGAGATCAAGAGACACGATGGATCAGATAATCATAAGAAATCAAACGAATCATATAGGAATACCCACGAGCTTGTCTAAACGAGACACTCGAATAGACCACATAATCACATAACAGAACAGAACAGAAATGCCCACGAACCTGTCTAAACGAGACACTCGAATAGACCACATAATCACATAACAAAACAAAACAGAAATGCCCACGAGCTCAGAAAGCATGCCACATGCTTAGTCACATAATCACATCATATCATATCCATATATCCGTCAAATCATAAGTTGTACAAGGAGGGGAGACCTCTCAAGTACCAAATGGAGTAGCTTGCTCCCAGAAATGAAATGGGGTACATGGCAAGTACAACCAATCACTAAGTCATATCATATCATATCCATATAAAATCATATACCTAGGATCTATCCATACGCTCCTTGCAAAACAGAATACATATGCAAGTACGAGACTATACATACATATAACAGAATGGCCACGCGCGCCATAATCATATAATCATTACAGAAGGGAATGTCGTGGATCAATCACACCTCCACAGAAAGTGTCATGCCATTGGTGCCTCAATGACATGGCCATGGTACCTCCATGGCTAGTTAGCTCGGGCAACAGAATAGATAAACAAAGCAAGGCTATCCATAATCATAATGGAGCTACTATAGCATAATCAATTAGAGCATACCAACAGAACATAATCTCATATCAAGGAGATAACATACAGATCATCATAACAGAATGGATAGCAAACAGAATCATATCAAATGATAATATGAACGGATCATATCAACGAATCATATCAAACGGGATCATAGCAAAGGCTCATATAAATGGAATCATAGTAAAGCAACGAATCAAAGTCAAGGATCGGAAAGTCATGAGAAACCTTTACTGAGAAAAGGTAGAATATCTGTACCTTAAACCGTAATTGAAATAATATCAGGAAACACATGGATCGGAAGTTACTCCTTCTTCAGCGAATCTATACAAATTAATGATCGTCTTATTATTTAAGGACCATTTCATAAGTTATTACTGATTCATCACTTGTTGTTGAGCAGATTAACATATTAGGGTTTCCTTCTATTTTTAGAAACTTTCCATTTTTAGTAACATTCCATAATTAGTAACTTTCCATAATTAGTAACTTCCATAATTAGTAACTTCCCATAATTAGCAAGTTTCCAACATTAGTAAGTTTCCAGATTTAGTAAGTTTCCAACCTCGGGTCACCATTCACAATTAATCAACTTAGGGTTTCATCATCAAAATTAGGTTAACATATGACCAAATGTATCATACTTATTACTTAAGTACATTTTATAGTTCAAACACATGAATTCACAAGACCTTTAGCTTCTCAACACATTCCTGATTTTAGCATGTTTTAGCCTTCACTTTTCGAATTTTCAATCATATCTATACTCCAATCTAGATGCCACAATAATTTACACAAGTACCTATATGTCTTATGAATTCACATGAAGTTTCTCAGAATTTATTACCAAGTATAAGTATTGTTTAAAAAATCATATTTCTAGACCTGTTCAGAAAGTTAACTGCACATACATACAGAAAGTTTGCATTTAACCAACCCATTTTGACCCTTCAGAAAAATCCACAAAAATTTCAGGAAGTCACATATAACTTAAATATCATCCCTGTAAACGGTGAGCTCTCAGTTCCTTTTGGTTTGAAAACTAAAAATCAAAAACATCAACTGATGTTCAGACTTCGATTTCTCAGCTTTGACACTTAATCTCCCAAAAATCAAAAGACTACTCTCCCGACCTCCAATAACCACGAAATTTATATTTCCAAAAAGTACACTGATTGAACTTATGTTTAGACTCAAAAATCACCCAAAAACACGTTGGAAACATCAGTTTAGACATCCATCAATCCGACCCAATTTCTGGACAGCATGACAAATAAAACCCTAACCCTAACCAACGCAAGATAAAACCTCTAACACATCCCTAATTATGTTTTAGTGATCAAACATGTTTAATTACTGGAATTTTAATAAACCCTAATCATATCCATCAATTATAGTTACATGAAAAAAAAATTAAAAACAAATGATGAGAGGATGCTTCGATACACTATTTGAGGATGTTAGTCCTTTAGTACGAGTGTATGTGATACTTTGAGTTAACATGATTAAGTATGCGGAATCTACTTAACCAAGTTATATTTGTTACTGAACAATGAACAAAGAAAGTTAACACCAAACGGTTCAATATTATTCAAAATAATACGAGTGATCTTCTTTATCACTAGGGTTACAAAACCTTGAATCTTAATGTTTCTATGACTTGTGATATTGTTGTGTTTGTTCTTTTCTCTTAACAGATGTTCAAGTTTTATATTTTGGCACACATGTAAGTTATTAATATCTAGTCTAAGATCTCTCATTTATAGTCCAAGAGAGATCTTTACAATATTGTCAAGTCTAATCGAACACATGCTTGAGTGTGTCAGTCATTAAGATACAACATGTATCTGTGTTTACAACTTGTTACTGAACACTTTGTCTAAAAGATATTATCTACCATGTATTGTTGACTATTATACACATAATATCTTCTTGTACTTATCCAACCAGCAGTAGAATACTTCAACAGTTATCCACTCAGCAGTAGAATCTTCTTCACCAGCAGCAGAATCATTCAGCAGTAGAATGTTTAACGCTAGCAGTAAAATCAAATGCACTAGCAGTAGAATGATACTTAGAGAATTTCTTTGAGCAGAACTGATATTGTGAACATGTAATTTCCAATACTAATCTTCAGAACATTTAATTCCCAACAATCCTCCCCTAAACATGTGATTTCCCTTAATCAACATGTTTTTTGAATTAAATGAGGATTGTGAAGATCTTTCAAACACTTTTTAGTCAGACCCTTGATCTGAGCTTCCCTTTGTTCTGTAAGACTAAATATCTTTCTCAGTAACTCATCTGCCTTTTTTTTTTACTTCAACAATATTAGTACCAATCTTCAAGCTTCAAACAAAGCCTAAAAGATGGTGCAATTTCCTTGGATGGAGGAATTATAAGAGGCAATGGTGCTGTGTATCTTGGATGCTTGTTTCAACAAGTGAAATCATCTATCAGCGTGCCTTTGCAAGTGATGAACAAACATAGTGAACTGAAATTGAAACTGAAAGCTCCTAGATAGAACTTTCTCCATTTGAAATGCTTCATCCCTTCTGAATATATATAATACTCCAGAATCAGCTTTGTTCTTGTCATTTTCAACCTCCATGTCATCATCTTGTATGCTCTTATCTTTTCCTCCCTTACATTTGGCTAATCTTCCTTCCTTGGGCTTTATTTCCTCCCTTGAGATATTTCCTCCCCTGAGATGCAAATAACATTTCCTCCCCTGTTTGGAAGATCTCTTACCATCATCCCATCATTATCTGATCTACCAATGCGAACTTGTTTTCAGACAATGTTGTACATGTAGCCATCAATTCCTTAAATTTCAATGCTGCCCTTATCACTTCCAGGTGTGTTAACTCCTGTGAGAGGTGAATCATGGGACATTCACTCATATTCCATCATTTGATGGTTTTTCTGAGGCACTTTGAAAATCCTTTTTAAGACAAAATTTTGACTTAGCAGTACGTTCATGATTTTATTATAGAAAAATCATTTTCGCTTTCAACCATTTTGAAGGGATTAAGTGTGTAACAGACACTTAATCAAGATTTCGGTTTAAAATAACCTCTGGTTGTGTGAGAACCAATGTTTTTCAGTTATAAATAACTGCCTGTGTAAAGATAAACCTATTCAAAAGGCTTTCTTGACAGGGTTTCCAGCTCATAGCAATTGTTACCTCTATCACAAGTGTTAGATTCACTTTTACTAGCTGTTCTTTCTATCAGATGTCCTTAGACTTGCTCATTGTACTAATTAAAGTATAAAATGATAGAAAGTGAGTTGAATCAGTTACTATCTGATCAACTGAACCATCAATTCAATGTGAAATATCATAATCAGATTTCAAGAAATAAGTTCTAAGGGATCAGTTAACTTAGGAGTAAACCTTTGTTAATAAATTCCCAAACTCAGTCCATCATAAACCTATTATGTCAGCAACTGATATCATCATTCTGCTGCTTCCATTTCACTTGAAACTTCCTTTTTGTTCAATGTTCATACCTGAAAATGTTAGTCCAAAACCAAGAAACAAAATGCAAAGCATTTGTCTTATAGCAGTATCATAAATATGACTAACAAAATGAACTTAAACAAATAAAATTTGTACTAGCAGCACAAACTTTTCACTAACAGTAGTATTGTATAAAGCCAGCAATACAATCAAAAATTTATATACAAAAACACATAGTTTTAAATCATTGAGGATTAAGCATCCCAATACTTGCTACCAAGAACTGAAACCTTCTAACATCAAAAGCTTTTTTAAGAAGATATGAAAAGTTGTGATCAGAATCAATTTTAAGAACTTGAATCAGCTTTTTCTCATTACAATCTCTAATAAAATGATGTCTTATTTCAATGTGTTTTGTTTTAGAATGTTGCACTGGATTTTTAATTATGCAAATTGTACTACTATTATTAATATGTATGACAGTGTTCATAAAATTGTACCCATAATCAAGTAATTGATTTTGAAGCCAAAGTACTTGACCACAGCAACTTGCAGCAGCTACATATTCAGCTTTAGTTGTTGAAGTAGCCACAATTGTTTGCTTCTTACACTGCCATGAGATAAGTCTACACCCAAGGAATTGACATCCTCCAGTTGTTGACTTTCTGTCCAAGCTAGCACCAGCATAATCACTATCCGAAAATGCTACCAAGTCAAAAGGTGATTCCCTTGAATACCATAGACCCAACCTTGGTTGACCCTTAAGATATCTAAAAATCCTCTTGACTGCTGTTAAATGAGAAACCTTTGGAGTTACTTGAAATCTTGCACAAGCACAAACAGAGAACATGATGTCAGGTCTTGATGATGTGAGATACATCAAAGAACCTATCATAGATCTGTAAGTACATCTACATTGTCTCCATCTAAATCTTTAAGAAGTGGCTTCTCAGAGTCCATTGGTGTGCTTGCCACTTTTGAATCAGCAAATTGAAATTTTCTAAGTATCTCTGCAACATATTTATCTTGACTAATAAATATGCCTTCACTAGATTGCTTAACTTGCAGACCCAAAAAGAATGTAAGTTCCCCCATGGAACTCATCTGAAACTTATCATGCATAAGCTTCTCAAACTCCAAACACATCTCCTTCCTTGTAGACCCAAAGATAATATCATCCACATACACCTGAACTAGCAAAAGATCCTTTTTGTGCTTCTTGATGAATAATGTCTGATCAATCTTTCCTCTTTGAAATCCATTTTCTAATAAGTAGGAAGCCAGTGTTTCATACCATGCTCTTGGTGCCTGATGAAGGCCATAAACATCCTTAACTACTCTGTACACTTTTTCTGGATGGTCAGGATCAATGAACCCTGGAGGTTGTGAGACATACACCTCTTCTTCAATAGTTCCATATAAAAATGCACTCTTGACATCCATTTGGTAAACTGTGAAGCCTATAAATGAAGCATAAGCTAAGAAAAGCCTAATTGCCTCAAGTCTTGCTACTGGAGCAAAAACCTCATCATAGTCTATACCTTCTTCTTGTGTGTACCCTTGGGCTACTAATCTAGCCTTATTCCTAATCACTATGCCCCTTTCATCCCTTTTATTCTTGAAAACCCATCTAGTGCCAATTACCCTTACATCCTTAGGTAAATCAACTAGCACCCATACCTTCTGAATCTTGAACTGAAGAAGCTCTTCTTGCATAGCTTCTACCCAGCTTGAATCATCTAGGGCTTTAAGAATGTTCTTTGGTTCTGTCTGTGAGAGAAAACATACAAACAAGCAAGAGTTTGAAAACTCATGCTGCTTTGAAGCATAAAGGGCATCAAGAAGCCCTTGTTGGTCTGAAGACATCAGTTGTTGTCTTGTCTTCACACCTGATTGTACATCTCCAATCACATTTTCTAGGGAGTGGGCTTTGTGAATCCTGGTATGTGGAGTAGAAGGAACTTGATAGTTAGGTGAGATATTGCTCAAATCCACCTCTTCATCTGAGAAATCTGCTTCATTTGAGTCTAAAGGGCCAGCGGTAGAAAAATTTAGCCTAGCTGTAGAATGCTCTGTCTCAGCAGTACTATCATCAATAGAAACATTTTGTTGTTTCTTGGTTCCATCTTCCTTGTGTTCATCTTCAACATCTTCTTTAGCTTTACCAGAAGAAGATTCATCATTTGTTGAAGTTGAAGCCACACTGGTACTTATTGGCATCCATACATGATCTTGATTTGTCTCCTTGTCTAACCCTGCCTCATTTGTTGTTTGTGAACCTGAAAAATCATTAGTTTCTGCAACAACAGGCACATAATTCATAGAATGGGTTAGTGTCTCAAGATCAAATAGCCAATTAGGACCATGACCTGCTACATTGGATTTATTCTCTAAAAATTCCACATGCAGATTTTCCTCTACTCTTCTAGTTCTTGAGTTGTATACTCTAAAAGCTTTACTATTAAAAGAATATCCAAGTAAGAATCCTTCATCTGCTTTACCATCAAACTTTCCAAGATGGTCTAAGGTATTTAGAATTGTCACATAACATCCAAAAGGTCTAAGAAATCCTATTGCAGGAGTTCTACCTCTAAAAAGCTCATATGATGTCTTATTGTGAGATTTGACAACCAAAACCTTATTTTGAACATAGCAAGCAGTGTTGACTGCTTCAGCCCAAAAAGTGATAGGCAACTTAGAGTCGGCTAACATGGTTCTAGTAGCTTCTATAAGTGTTCTATTTCTCCTCTCAGCTACTCCATTTTGCTGAGGAGTTCTAGCTACACTAAATTCTCTCCTTATACCTTTTTCCTTGCAGAAGTCATCCATAACTCTATTTTTAAACTCTATCCCATTATCACATCTAATGACTTTTACTCTTTTGCTAACTAGGTTTTCTATCTCTGTAATGAAAGTTTTAAGAATGCTAGAAGTCTCATCCTTAGAACCTAAAAAGAAAACCCATGTAAATCTACTATAGTCATCAGTAACAACTAGACAATATCTTTTATGCATCATACTACTAACAGAAGTAGGTCCAAATAAGTCCATATGAAGCATAAACAATGATTGATCAATAGAGTTAAAAATTTTGGGCTTACAAGAGGCTTTGTGTTGTTTGCCTTTAAGACAAGCAATGCATGTTTGGTCATTTTCAAATCGTTTTTGAGGTAAACCTCTTACCAAACCATTCTTAACAATCTTATTTATGGTTTTGAAGTTAATGTGACCAAGCCTCCTATGCCATTTCATTGATTCATCCAATGTGGCCTTTGCAACAAGACAAGTTAAAGCCTTTTTAGGAACAATGTTCTTCATATCAACACTGTACATGTTGCCCTTTCTTGGAATTCTAAGAAGTACTTGACTTTCATCAGGCATCTTAAAATCAGAAGAAAGTACAAGACATTCAGTGTCAGTAAAAAGAACTTTATTCTTTTTGTCACACATTTATGAGACACTAAAAAGATTATACTTAAGCTCTTGTACATAGTACACATCTTCAAAATCTAAATTTCCAGTTTTAATTGTACCTTTACCGGAAATTTTGCCACCAATACCTCCTCCAAAGGTAACATAGCCACCATCTAATGTTTGAAAATCGGAAAGATAGGACTTGTTGCCTGTCATGTGCCTTGAACATCCACTATCTGAGTATCCTTGATCCTCTTGTTTATCAGTTGAACGTTTCTGCACAAAAAAGAGGAGTATTAGTTTCCTTTGGGGACCCAAGCCATTACAGACTTGGACCTGCCTCTTGCATCAATGAAATGTAATCTTTTTAGAATAGTTGATGCAACATTGGATTTAAGAACCCAACATACTGAGGCCTTAACAGCATTTGCCCTATTTTTCCTAGCAGTAGTATGAACCACATGCTTAGCAGTAGAAACTGCTAGCTTTGCAGTTGTACCCTTTGGTTTCCAAACTTGTTTTTGGACCACTGCTATTGTTTTAATGGGCCTTTGAACAGTCTTTAGTGCATGTTTGAAAGTTGTTTTTGCACCTTTAGCTGTTGATGTGTGGTTTTGCAACCTTACAACAGGTTTTACCTCTCGAGGGATCTCAAGAGGCTTACAACCCCACCAGGCAGTGTACCTGACCGATGTAGTATAGTGTAGTGGTAAGTACGGGGGATTGATCGTTCTCCACAGGGAATAGTGTTCGTTAGGTATGAAAAACTACTCTAATAGGTCTAAGGGTGAGAGAAGATTCTTTTTATGTTTTTATAATTTTTTATGAAAGCAAGTAAAATCTCGGGTTTGAAAGAGTGGGCGGAATTAGTTGCTAGTCAACTAACCCAAGTTACTACGAATGCAAATAAAATAAAATAACAGAAAATGTAAAGGTGGTAAAACTTATGTGGAGAGAAATGTGTTTACTTAGATTTCCTTACTCCCTAACTATCTTTTACCGGTTGATTAGTGTGTATTAATTGCGTGGATGACGGGTGTATTCCTTAATACCAATCGTGGGGTGGCGTACGTACTTCCCCAACTCTACAAGCTCCTACTTCACTCCTATGTCGAGCCGGCTAGGAAGCTCCTAACATGGGATCACTAGAATTCGCTTGTGCATTAAATACAACCATAAAAACCTTTAGTACGCATTGGTTCATGTTTCTTAAGACGTTCAAGCAAGTTACCGAATAGGAAGTTAGCCAGTTTTCTTAAGCCTAACATAGATGAACAATCATCCAATACAACTAATAACACACTAATAACCAATAATCAATAGCTAGGTTTCATTAGATCTAAGCAAACACAAGATAAATCTAGCCTAGCATGTTAAACAAAAGACAAGAACAAGATAGAATCAAACAACACATAGACATATTGAATGATTAATTGATAACTTATCTTCAATGTAACATGGAAGATCTCAAGGCAAAAAGCCTTGAGAAAGCTGCTAAAATCGTCTTAGGTTTTCACACACAAAGTTCCCCAATAAGTTCCACACTAATGACAAAAAATTGCAAAACTATATATAGACTTTCATATCTGACGGCATCACGTTATGGAGTGTGACGCCGTCACCTCGCCGCTTTTAGGGTTCCCGAATGGCCTTCTTGACGCCGTCCCTCTTTAGCTCTCCAAAATCCGTTCTGTCTTATCAAGGCTTGACGCCGTCAGACTTAGGGGTGACGCCGTCCCTCTTTAAATTAAGCCGTGACGACCTTGATCACATTAAAGCGTGACGCCGTCAGAATTCCATGCAAATTTCTCTGGCTTATCATGAGTAATTTTCACATCCACCACTTTTGCCAAGCCATGACGCCGTCCAGAACAAATCCTGACGCCGTCAAAGGTAATTTTCAGCACAATTTTGAGACTTTGTCGTTTTCTTCACTTTTATGCTCCAAAAACGTCCAAAATGCCTCCTTTTCCAGATTTCTCCTCAAAAGTACCTAAAATGACAAAAGGAACGATTTAGGGCAATATTTGATCAAATAAATACGATTTCGGGCTTAAATGACCCCTTAAAAGCGGTACACGTTAGCGGTCATTTAACGCTAACATAAAAGTAATTACAACAAATATTCGTTCCACTTTAATCATAATAAGCACGGAGATTACAAACTAGCACCTCACAAGTAGTGTTTAGATACTCACATCTCTCAAGTGTCATCAAAATAAATCTCATAAATGAAAACGGATAATATCTCTCACTACCTGTCATAGCAAATAGATTACCATAGGCTTGGGAAAGGATCGAAAACCTCCTCCACTAGGCGTAAGCACCTAAGATAAACTATCAAAGAGGGCTTTTAAATGGGTTATAACGTTAGGTGTAGGGAAAAGGAAAACACGGTTTTGTTGGATAAAGGATATTTTACTGGTGGCGAGTTAAAGATCTTGATTAATTACATGTACTATACAATGTTGCTAAGCCAAGACTCGACTCAATCTTAAGCTAAAAACAAAATAACAAAAACATAAAATAAACATAAAATGAAACGGGATGGTAGTCCGTATGTTTTTTCTACTTTTCTTTTTCTCATTTTTTTTTTGTATTTTTCTCTTGATTTTTTTTTTTTTTTTTTTTTTTTTTTTTTTTTTTTTGCATACACTTTTGCCCTACCATCCAAAATAATACATCATAGGGGCGTTGCATTCCCCTTACACTTGAACTTTTATATAACTTTACAAATAACTATTCTAATGACTCGAATTAAGATAATTAAAACACTTGGAGTACTTTTAAAATATTTAGCACATATGGGGGTAATAAATGATATTCTTCCCCATTACTCCATTACACTAGTACTTTACCCACGAGTCCCAATCGTCCCAAAACAATATGTACAAGTATATGACTCGACTTAGCAACCATGTAATCAATTAGATAATTAACTTGGGTTTAAACAAATGTTGTCACAATAGTGCACTAAAGATGAGTGCACACAAGGTAGGCTAAGGCGATTTGGGTGTACATTTAAGTGGGGTGTAAACAAATTCTTCCTTTAAGTAAAATGCTTAAAGGTCGAAACGAAAAGACAGGCTCTGAGGGGTGTACTAGGGGTATCGTGTACTAAAAATGAGTACAACGCAAAGGGTGTGGGAGAATTACTTGACCAATGTAGCCAAAGTAATTATAACAAAAACACAGGTGTTAAACAATGGGTTAATCCTAATGCCTCTTATCATGTAGTAAATCTAACTACACGAATGTAGTCTCACTTGTGGCCTCGGAATGGTCCTAACGCAAGTTCTAGAATCTAAGTGCTACCGGTACACACATCATAGCATAAATGCTTTTCCTACCAATTCTAGGGGCGAACCTCACATATTTGGGGGTGGAAAATTTTTTTAGTGGTACGGTTTTTGTGCTAGTCATATAATTCCTATCCATGAGACGCTTATTAGAACTAAAGTTTCACTCCTAAATGTTGTAAAAAATTTTAAATTTGGCACTAAAATTACCCTAACAGGTATTTCTCTCAGTTTTATTACACATCTATTATTAAACAAACAAAAATCAAGCGTAATAGCATTCTCTAATCGTACTTTTACCCCCCCCCCCTTACACTTAAGATGAACATTGTCCCCAATGTTCAAATAACAAGATGTAAAAGAAAAAAGTAAAAGAATGAAATCAAATACTCCCCTGATTCGCTCGGTGGATAATGAAGTAACACGGTTAGATCTTCTTCCAAAGAGAATGTAGAAGCTCCAAGACTAAAGCATCGCCAAAAGCTTGATTCCACATACATTTCCTTGTCCAAAATACCCTGTTAAACCTGAGGAAACAAACACGAAAACCTGCATAACATCGGCGGGATAAATCTATATATAAGGATATAATGCTTATGGAATGATAATTTTGCAGATTCCTGGAGATTATAAGTTAGAGATTTAATAAAAACTTTTTATGAAAACAAAACTTTCAAAAATTTTCAGAAAATTAAATCTGGCGCCGTCAGGTTGTAAAGCCTGACGCCGTCAGAAATGATCTGACAGAATTCTCATGTTACGTTTCCGGAAAATTTTTGGAAAAACCTATATCTTACTTCCTGGAAATCCTGCAAAACATCATTATGACTCGATACAAGCATTTGACTCAAACAAATACTAATATGTATGTTCATTTATTACTATTACGATTCATGTTCATTTGTGTTCTAATAAACCGATTTAGATTTCCCTTACACTTAACTTTTGCAAAATACCTTCATATGTAGTTAAGACGAAGTTAAAAACAAGATAAAGCATTTTCACAAATTAGTTTTTAACATGAATCAATAATAATAAAACTTAAACACACATACGGAAACAAATAAAATCAAACAAACAAATAAATAAACACACAAAGCAAATAAAACTTGGGTTGCCTCCCAAGAAGCGCTTTTCTTTATTAACGAGTCTTGTAGCTAGACTCAAAGTCCTTCTACCCTATGTAAGTGAGCTCGTCATTGAGGACGTCTTTAGGGTTAAGCTTGGATTGAAGTTTCCTATTGGTCCGCTTAGTACAATATATCTTTTCAAACTTCTCTCCATCTGGGTCATGCAATGTCATCTTAATATGCCATGACCCATCTCCATCTTTGGGTGGTTTGTCCCAATTCCACTTATGATCATCTTCCTCACAAGTCCACTTATTCATTCCTAGGTTAATTGGCAAAACTCCTAGGAAATCAATCATCTTTCTAAAAACTAGAGAGTCTTCAAATGGATCCAATTCGGTGTCCCTAGCCAAGAGTTGTTCTACCGCATGTGTTCGGTTCACAAAGTCCTCTTCTAGGTAAAATGGGCGTTGGGGTCCTATGAAGTCTCTATCGATCCAAGGTCCATATCTAGATGGTCTCCTATTTGATTCTAACCAATGTGGTGTTGGTTCCTCACTAGTATCATAGGCATGTTTCTTAACATCATAGACTGACCAAGTATCACCTTCTCCTACCGCTATCTTGGATTCTTTACAATCAATCATAGCACTAGCGGTCGCCAAAAATCCTCTACCTATCAACAAGGGGCATGTAGGGTCGCTAACCATATCAAGGACGTGGAAATCGGCTAAAATGGTTAGTTTTCCAATGTGTACTAACACGTCCTTAACTACTCCAACCGGGTAAGCAACACTTCCATCCGCTAAGCCTATTATCACCTCGGTTTCTTCAAGTTTTCCTAGTTTTAGAGAGGTGTAGAGAGGTAACGGAAGTAGGTTAAGGCTTGATCCAAGATCGGCTAATGTGTCATAAGCCTCCGAATTACCGATCTTGCAAGGTAGAACAAATAAGCCCGGATCATCTAACTTCTTAGGTAGCTTGTTTTGAACAAAGGCGGTCCCTTTTTCGCCTAACTTGAGCTTCTTCTCATCCAACACTTCAATAACCGGACTTTCAAGGTGGAGCTCCCTGAATTCTTCATCAAGGTTTTGAGTGGGAGGTGTTTCAACTACAACTTGGGTTTGTTTGAAACACGTGCTCATGGAATTGACCGAATAATATTATGGACAAGAACTAGGAGACGTAACCGATGAAACGGCGTTGACGTTTAGTTTCGGGTTCTTGACCGTGTTGCTAGGGAGTGCTCCCATTTCTCGGTCATTGAGGGCTTTCAACAAAGTGTCAATCTTATTGGTCATCTCGCTTTGTTTTTGTTTGAAATCGGCTTCAAACTTGGCTAAACGAGCTTCTTGAGATGCCATAAATTGAGACATCAATCCTACAAAGTTATCGGTACTACCATTGCCGGAAGGATCGTTGTTGAAAGTACGGTTCGAGTTGGAACCGCTTGATTGGAAACGATTAGGTGGGTTGGAAGAATTGGTTTGTTGTGTGTTTTGGTTTTGTTTCCACCTAAGGTTCGGGTGATTTTTCCATGAGGGGTTGTATGTATCACCGTAGGGGTTTAGCTCGGGTTTGAAAGTGTACCACTTGTCTCCCGCTCCATCGGTACGCGAGGATGCGTAGTCCGCAAAAGCTTGTTCGGGGAGTTCCATGCAATCACGAGTGTCGTGGGGACAACTACATAATTCACATGAAGAAGTGATTTTGTTCACTTGGCTTGAAGGTTTAGGAGCCTCGTAGGATTTCATAAGAAACTTGACTTGGTCTTCAAGTTCTATGATCCTACGGTCGGAAGTGCTTGAATTGTTCGAAGGCAAAGATATTGCCTTGACCGTTTTATTCAAATCACGGGGATCACTCCAACTTTCGTTGTCATAAAGAGCAAGATCTTCTAGGAGAGCCCATGATTGTTCCGCACTTAGATCACGTAGCTTACCACCGGCCGATTGGTCAATGGTTTGCCTCGTGGGGAGATTGATATGGTCATAGAAGATTTGGACTTGGAGCCAAAGTTCTAAGCCATGGTGAGGGACTTTTTGGAGTAAGTCCTTGAATGAGTCCATGCCTCGTAGAGGGTTTCGCCTTGACGTTGTTGGAACATCAAGATATCATTCCTTAGCTTGGTAGTTCTTCCCGGTGGGAAAAACTGAGCAAGGAAACGAGTGGTGAGATCATCCCAAGAGGTGATGGATCCTGCGGGTTGACGCTCTAGCCATTGACTAGCTTGGTCCCGCAAAGAGAATTGAAAGAGACGTAGTCGGGTCGTCTCTCGAGTGGCAACATCAAGGTCTATAGAATCAACGATTTTGAGAAAGTCCTTGAGATGTTGATTAGGATCTTCAGAACGAAGTCCATGGAATGCGCATCCGCTTTGCACCAACCGGATGGTGTCGGATCGCAAAGGAGTGACATTGGCTCCTTGAGTGAGCTCAATGGTGTTTCGATAGCCATGGTGGCTAGGACGTGAGTACTCTCCTAAAGTACGGGCTCTAGGAGGTGGTGGTGGTTGTTGTGGTGGTGGGTTGTTGGGATCAAGGATATTACCATCTTCCATGATGTCGAATGGTAATGGTTACGAAAAAAGAAACGAAGAAAAAAGATAGACTAAAGAAAACCTAGAAAAATAAAATAAAAATCTCACTAGAAAGGAATCTAGTGAGTAGACCTATAAAATAAAAATTCAACCTAAACAATAACTATTCCCCGGCAGCGGCGCCAAAAACTTGATGCGTGGTTTTGCAACCTTACAACAGGTTTTACCTCTCGAGGGATCTCAAGAGGCTTACAACCCCACCAGGCAGTGTACCTGACCGATGTAGTATAGTGTAGTGGTAAGTACGGGGGATTGATCGTTCTCCACAGGGAATAGTGTTCGTTAGGTATGAAAAACTACTCTAATAGGTCTAAGGGTGAGAGAAGATTCTTTTTATGTTTTTATAATTTTTTATGAAAGCAAGTAAAATCACGGGTTTGAAAGAGTGGGCGGAATTAGTTGCTAGTCAACTAACCCAAGTTACTACGAATGCAAATAAAATAAAATAACAGAAAATGAAAAGGTGGTAAAACTTATGTGGAGAGAAATGTGTTTACTTAGATTTCCATACTCCCTAACTATCTTTTACCGGTTGATTAGTGTGTATTAATTGCGTGGATGATGGGTGTATTCCTTAATACCAATCGTGGGGTGGCGTACGTACTTCCCCAACTCTACAAGCTCCTACTTCACTCCTATGTCGAGCCGGCTAGGAAGCTCCTAACATGGGATCACTAGAATTCGCTTGTGCATTAAATACAACCATAAAAACCTTTAGTACGCATTGGTTCATGTTTCTTAAGACGTTCAAGCAAGTTACCGAATAGGAAGTTAGCCAGTTTTCTTAAGCCTAACATAGATGAACAATCATCCAATACAACTAATAACACACTAATAACCAATAATCAATAGCTAGGTTTCATTAGATCTAAGCAAACACAAGATAAATCTAGCCTAGCATGTTAAACAAAAGACAAGAACAAGATAGAATCAAACAACACATAGACATATTGAATGATTTATTGATAACTTATCTTCAATGTAACATGGAAGATCTCAAGGCAAAAAGCCTTGAGAAAGCTGCTAAAATCGTCTTAGGGTTTTCACACACAAAGTTCCCCAATAAGTTCCACACTAATGACAAAAAATTACAAAACTATATATAGACTTTCATATCTGACGGTGTCACGTTATGGAGTGTGACGCCGTCACCTCGCCGCTTTTAGGGTTCCCGGATGGCCTTCTTGACGCCGTCCCTCTTTAGCTCTCCAAAATCTGTTCTGGCTTATCAAGGCTTGACGCCGTCAGACTTAGGGGTGACGCCGTCCCTCTTTAAATTAAGCCGTGACGACCTTGATCACATTAAAGCGTGACGCCGTTAGAATTCCATGCAAATTTCTCTGGCTTATCATGAGTAATTTTCACATCCACCACTTTTGCCAAGCCATGACGCCGTCCAGAACAAATCCTGACGCCGTCAAAGGTAATTTCCAGCACAATTTTGAGACTTTGTCGTTTTCTTCACTTTTATGCTCCAAAAACGTCCAAAATGCCTCCTTTTCCAGATTTCTCCTCAAAAGTACCTAAAATGACAAAAGGAACGATTTAGGGCAATATTTGATCAAATAAATACGATTTAGGGCTTAAATGACCCTTTAAAAGCGGTACACTTTTCGCTTCATCAGCTGTTTGTTTTGGGTAAACAGTCATATATGGTCTAGCAGTAGGAAAAACTGCTTTTGAAACTGCTCTGGGTTTTATTCTCTTAGAATTAGAGTGAAAGTGAAATTGAGGAGTTTTCCTGTTGTAATTCACCCTATTGTTTGCATACCCAGATACCCATTTGTTACAGAAAGCTGCAAGATGATCAAAACTATCATATGTGTAACAAGCTTTGTTATAAAAGGCAAAGTCATCACCTAATTGGTGAGACTTGAGGTTATTCCAATTTCTATGGTTACCTCTGGGCTTGTAGGTGGTTCTATATTGTTTACAATATTTAACTGATTGCCTAACATGTTTAATGTTTGATTTTGGCCTAACAGCATCTATTTTGACCACTTTAGGAACACTTGTTCCTGCTTTCTTAACAACTTCAGGTTTAGACATAACCTGTTCATCTTCATCATCATCAGATACCCAGTCTTCAATAACTACTCTATCTGATCTTCTATCAGAGGACACCTTGTCCTCAGGAAGTGAAGTTTTACTTAAACTTTCACTTACTTTCTTAGTTTCATCAACAACTAGCTTTGTTTTTTGCTGTACACCATATTGTAGCTCTGGTTGTTGAAATTCAGCTACACCTGAATTTTCTAGGTCAATCCCTGGGGGCTTAGGGATTCCTCTGTAAGGGGATGGGACAGCATTATATCCTAACCCTGACTTGGCTCTATTAATCACTTGACATTCAATCATATTGGTTACACCTCTAGAAGCATGTTCTTGTGTTTCTACAGTCAAGTGAATGTTTCCATTTTCCTTTTTAATCCTGTCATAAGCTTCTCTCAAAAGCTTAATTTCAGCATCTCTAAAGAATATGTCTTGTCTAAGAAGAGCTTTGTCATTGGTATGTGCTTAAACACATACCTTTTCTTGACCAAATTAAGACCAAAGCGACCAAAAACTAACCATAAATGCCAAAGATATTGTGTTTTTGTGTTTGTTTCTATGCAGGTACGGATATCATGAAATATGGACTAAATCAAGCAAAAACCGAGAAAACGAGCACGAGATTTGGAAAAGGTCAAAAGCTGAAGCCGGGATGCAAATGGTCAAAGTTTATGCTCAAATGTCAAACAAGAATCAAAGAATGACAAGACAAGCCCTTGGATCACAAATTTGAAGAATGGCAGAACTAGCCCCTGAAGTTTTAGAAATAACAACATTGGTCCTTATCATTTATTTCTAAAAACCTATATTTAAAACCAACCGGATTTAAATTAAAACCAATCCAGACACCAACTCAAGTCCAGCCCACCTTTATTACAAAAACACCCACGGCCCAATTCGTTTTATCATAACCCGATACCCAACCCGGTCCACACCCAACACCCGGTCAACCAACTAATAAATATCAGTCAAACTATAATAAATAAAATTACCCGCGCCCATATTTTTTCCCCAATTACCCAGTCTCTTAGAACCCAACTCAGATTTTTACCACAATAAAGGGCAATTCCGTACTTTGCACACGTTTTTAGGAGGATCCTGACATGTCAGGAATGACATGTCAGCAATCCCAGGGAAATAGAGGCCTCTGATTGGCTGATGGGACGTGGAAGATTTGATCCAAGGGTTGTAAATGTGAAGTGACGTCCAAGGAATGATCAAAGGGCTGATGGTGAATCAAAGAAGCACATGAAGGCACGAATTGATGACATGGCAGCCTAGAAGCCTTCCCAATCGGCTATAAATAATGGCTCCCTCCTCCTCAGATTATGTGTAGTTTTTAGAGTAAAGTTATGCTGTTAGTTTAGTTTCTGAATTGTATTTTTAATTTTCAAATAGTGTAATCAAGCTTTTGAGTAATGAATTTTTAGTTTAAGTTTTAATCCGAATTGCTTATTTACTCTTATTTCCATTTAAATTTGTTAGCATAAGCTGTTTTACTATTTCATAAGCTAATCTTACTTTATTATAAGCTTTTGATAATTTCCTTTCATTGTTGTTGTTTAAATCAGAAAGTTCCTCAAAAATCCAAAAATAAGTCTCAAATGCTTAATCTCAGCTTCAATAAGTTTTTTTTCTCTTTAGTTTAAGCTCATATAAGCTGTTTAGCTTATTGTGGGTCTTTGATTAGGCTTAAATCTGTTTCAGTCTCATTATTACAAAAAAGTCAAAAGTAGTCAAACTAATAGTCAAATAAGCTATGGATGATAAGCTTACAATGGAAGAGCTTATGGATCTTTACCTAGCTTATCTCTGATAAGCTAGGAGCTTGTAGCTGCCCTAGTGGAACCTCTTTTCAGCTGAGGTCCCAAGTGAGTCTCAAAAATCTCATTTCTAGCTTATTTTTCTGCATGATTTTAGTTCAGCTTAAATTAGTGCTTATTCGTTATTGATTTTTGCTTTTTAGATTATAAGTAACTTTGGTAATTATAGTATAATTGATATTATAGCTTAATTCAGCCAGTTGTAGGGGTATTTAGTCATATTCAGAATTTAAGGGGTGTTTGGTATAGGACTGTTTTTGGTATTAAACGGATGGTACTGTTCATTTGCCACTTAATGAAATTTGATCTAGCATAACTAAGGTTAAATAAGCATATTGCAGTAGTGATTAAGTGAATTTAACTCATTAGGAGGTTATTGGCCTATAGGTTAAGTTTTGAGGACACAATTGTGTTAATAAGCTCAGTATAAGCTGAGCTTATTGAGACAAGCTTCTAGGTGATTTTTGAGTTTATTTCATAGGTTCAAGTGCAAATCCAAAGTCTGGCACTAATTCATCTAGGATTGCAAAAGTTAAGGGCCAAAATCCATTCCTGCTGCATCAGAAACCAATTTGCAGACCTGCACCAAAGGCTGCTGATCTCAGCTTATTATTTTCTTATTTCATTGAGCTTAGTTCCTGGTATTTGATTTACAAATAGCTTGTGGTAGTAGGTTTTAGGATCTGAGCTAGTATTTCACTTCACAGCTTGTTCACTAGCTTAATATTGGTCTGCAAAAGCCCCATTAGGACTGCTCTGACTTGCACCAGCTTTTGCTTTAATGATCATCTGATCTTGGCCTTAATTGGATAAGCAATTGAGTATAGAATTTGGGCATTTTTGGTTTAGGAGTAGTCTCTAGTATAAGCTTTCATAATCAGCTTTTGGTTTCCCCTTATCAGCTTTTTACTAGCTTCTAGAGTTGCTTAAAGTTGGCTGTTTGACCATTTGTCTCTGCCCTAATTGGTTACTGCATTAACTGCTTATTGAAGTATTCTGAGAGCTTCTTTGGTCTGAATAAGTTGTTTCAAGCTTAAAATAGTGTGTTCAACTGTACTTGAGCATTTGATGTTTATTGGTACTGTTTAGCTTATTTTTAGAGCTTATTGAAACTGCTTTTTCACCCAAACTGCTTATTAGGGTTTAGAAAAGTTCTATTTTCATTTTTCTTAGATTCTAAATATCATTTAAGATTTTTCTGCAAAGTTTCATATTTTTTCAAATCAGTTTGCTATTTTTAATCATTTAATTAGTTTCTTTTAGTTTTAAATTCATAAAAAATAAATAAAAAATCAAAAAAATATATTTCTTTTTTCTAAAATTTTCTTTTAATATTTATCATTTAGGAAAATTATTTTCATAATTTTAGGACTTATAATTTAGAATTTCACTTTTTAAATACGTTTTTAAAAATCGTAGTGTACGTTTTAAAGTTCAAATTTTCGTTTTTAAATTCGTGTGCTTAGATTACTTGTACCCTTAGCTTAATAGCTTGTTTTTGTTTGTTATTTCATATTAGTAGTGTAAAAGCCCCAAAATATCACTCTTATTTCACAAATTCACTTCACTATTCGACACCGTTACGACAACTCGACTTCAACCTTCGTTGGGACTACGACCCGGGGAAATACATTCGTTGTAATTCCTTTGGAATAATAAAAAAATACTAATTGGTTGAAAAACATCAATTAAATGGCGCCGCTGCCGGGGAATGCTTGAGAAGAGTTTGAATTTCGTTCGTTGAATCGTGTTTTGAAGACCCTTCCTCGGAAGTTATTTGTTTTCATAAAAAAAATACAAAAAGAAAATAAATAAAACACTTTTCCTAAAGTGTTTTCAAAAATACAAAAATAATATAACCTCACTTTTCTGAAAGTGTTGTAAACCATTCCGAATAAACAACAAAAGAGATCGTTAAGTTAAACGTTACTCGGATTATTTCTTTACTACAACCTATACACGGGGTTTAAGGAGGTCTTGACATTAAATTGCAGACCGAAAAGAGATCCATTCTTCTCTTCCGCCACGCTGCGCGTAGTTTTGAAAGAAACGAGTACGGTTGATCGAACGATCACCAAAAAGATAATAATTCTAATTTTTCCTTAATAAAAATCCAAAAATATTTTATTTTCAAATTTGGTTTTTCTTTTTAACTTTTTGTTTCTTTTTGGTGTATGCGCACCCGTTCTTCTTCTTCTCCCAATCTTCTTTCACCTCTCTCAAATCCCGAGAGAATTATCCGTCACAATCACCGTGTTGATTTCCCAACCGTTGAGGAAATGAACAACAACGATCAACCCCCACCGATGGGAGGTAATCAAGATCATATGCCAGCTCCCGATCTCCGAATGATGGAGGAGTTATGCCAACCTACAATGCTTGGATGTGGTGGCCCGATTGCCCCCCTCAATATCCAAGCCGCGGATTTTGGACTTAAACATCACATGATTCAACAAGTCCAAAATTCTTGCCGATTTCATGGTTTATCGGGTGACGATGCAAACAAGCATCTTGACAAATTCATAACCGTCACCCAAAGTATGAAACACAATGGGGTCACCGATGACGCCCTTTGTCTATATCTCTTCCCATATTCCTTGACGCATCATGCAACCGCATGGTTTGATCGTCTTCCCAAGAACTCCATTCACACTTTTGATGAGATGGTTTCAAAGTTCTTGGCGAAATATTTCCCACCGTCGATGGTGACGAAATTAAGGAATGAGATTAGCAATTTTCGTCAGCTTCCCGACGAATCTTTATTCGAAGCATGGGAACGCTACAAACTCTCGATTGATCGGTGTCCTAACCATAACATGTTATTGGTCACCATTATAGACACATTTTATAATGGTTTAACATTATGACACCGTGATACGATAAATGCTGCAGCCGGAGGTACTTTCATGACAAGACGTCCAGAAGAGTGCTATGATCTCATTGAAAACATGACTACCCATCATAACTATTGGGATTCCTCTGCCGAGAGGAATGAGTCAACTAGAGCTGACACTTCTTCTTCTACCTCCGAGATAGCTGCTCTTTCTAAGCAAATGAATGATATGTCCACTGCTATCTTAAGGATACATCAAAGTATGAATCAGAATAACAATAATCAGCATGTTAATGTGGTCAATCAGATTTGTGAAACATATGGTGGTCCACATCCGTATTTCGAGTTCCCAGCCTCCGGTGGCTACACTCAAGAGAATGTTTATGCTGCTACGAGAACCTTTAACACGGGTGGTAACGGTTACCAACCGCAAGGAGACCGTAATCTTCTCAGCTACCGTTCTAACAATTTCCTCGGACCACCCGGTTTCACCCAAAATCAAAATCAGAATGTGCAAAACCGCAATGTTCAATATAACCAAAATCAAAATCGGGTGAATCAAGGTTATCAAAACCAGGGGAATTATAACCGAGCCCCGAATCAAGGGAATTTTCAAAATCAGAATCAAGGAAATTTTCAAAACCAAGGAAATTTTAATCAGGGAAATTTTCAAAATAACAATCAAGGTTTTAATCAAAACAACCGAGGGCCAAATCTTAACAATAATCAAAATCAAGGATTTGTGCAAAACCCATCGCCCTCGGATGAGTTGTTAAAACAACTAATTCTTCAAAATCAGAATCAGCAAAATTTCAATAAAAACCAAGAAGAGACAACTAGGTTTTTGATTAAGGAAATAACTGAGATAAAGAAATCTTTAAATGATCGACCCTCGGGCTCTGGAACTCTTCCAAGCAACACGATCGCTAACCCGAGGGGCGATGTTAAGGCGATCACTACAAGGAGTGGTGTATCATATGATGGACCCACGGCTCCGACTACCGATTCTTCTCTTCCTCCCAAGGTAGTTGCCCGTGAGACCGAAGACGTCCAACCTCCGGTTGTCCAGCCATCTGAACCAAAGGTTGTGCTTGAGCCCGAAGAAGCTCCCATAAAAGCAAAACTTTCTTATCCTTCGAGATTGAATGATCAAAAGCTCCGCGAAAAAGCTTCAAATCAAATGGAAAAATTCTACCAAATCCTCCAAGATTTGCATTTTGATATAAGCTTCGCGGATGCTTTACTTCTGATGCCTAAGTTTGCTTCTACCATCAAAGGTTTATTGAGTAATAAGGAAAAATTATTTGAACTGGCAAAAACTCCTCTGAATGAGAATTGCTCAGCGGTTCTCCTTAAAAAGCTTCCGGAAAAGCTTGGAGATCCCGAAAAATTCCTCATTCCATGTGAATTTCCGGGGATGGTTGAATGCTACACCTTGGCCGATCTTGGTGCAAGCATCAACCTAATGCCGCTGTCAGTATGGAAAAAACTTTCTCTGCCCGAACTCACCCCCACTTGCATGACCCTCGAGCTTGCGGACCGGACCATAACCCATCCTAAGGGTGTAGCCGAGGATGTCTTTGTCAAGGTGGGGAAGTTCCATTTCCCCGTCGATTTTGTGGTAGTTGATTTTGATGCTGATCCCCGGGTTCCTCTAATTCTTGGAAGGTCATTCCTGAGGACCGGGCGAGCTCTGATTGATGTTTATGGTGAAGAAATAACACTGCGGGTTGATAATGAAAAAGTCACGTTTAACATTAATCAGAACTTGAAATCTCAAACCACCAAATGTAACGTTGCTACGGTTGATCAAAAATATGACCCCGCAATTGCTTCCAAAAGAATTGATTCGACACTTTCAGGATTCACGGTTAAGAGTAAACGTGCTGAGCTCAAAGCCATGAAAATTACCCCTGGTTCGAGCAAATGGTTTGAGAGTTGTGCTACGGAAGTTAAGAGTGTTCTTGATTATGATGAACAAGAATCGGAGACCACAACGGAAGTGGTGAAAATTGCTAGCTCTAAGAGCACACCACTTGTCCCACCTCCAGAACTGGTTTATCGTATTGAGATTGTCGATTCTGTGAATGAAATTAAATTCTCTTCAAATAAAAATTCTATTTCATCTCGAGAACCTACCCTTTCCGACTCTTCCCCTTCTCTCACACCGGTTGAGGGAAGTGTTTCCACTATGGAAGAGCTCGAGGTTTTCTTTAGTAATGAGCCAAATTCACCAGAAATTGATGACACCATCTTTGATCCGGAGGGAGATATTCGTTTAATTGAAGAATTGCTATACAATGAGCCGTCACTTCGCTCCCTCCGACAGAAATTAAAGAAGAAAAGCCGCCTACATCCGTTCAAGTTGTTGATTCTAAATCAGAAAAACAAAATAGTGGCAGTACCACTTCTAGTATTGATTTTCTTCTTGAGGAGTTCACCGATGAACTCGCTCACATCGATCCAATCCCACCGGGGGATAAGGACGATGAGTTTGATTTTGAATCTGATCTTAAAGAATTGGAATTTTTGCTGAACCGTGATCCATCTAAATGTGATTCTTATCCCAAGGAGTTCACCGATGAACTCGCTTACGACGATCCAATTCCATCAGATAATGATGATGATCTTTTTTATTTTCATGCTGATCTTAAAGAAGTTGAAAATCTTTTATACCATGCTCCATCACTTGATTCTTACTCCGACCCTAATGATTTCCAAAGTGATGACGACCTCTTCGATTTTGGGCCGATCAAACCAAATGGAAAAATCTTTTATATGGCAAACCTACTGATGAAAAAGACCCTAAAATGGAAACCATAATTGAGGATGCTACAATTGTTTCTAATGACTTATCTCCTCATTCACCCGAGGATGATTTCCTTTTCTCCATTGAGTCGCCCATCGAGTACCCTGCTAAGTTTTCTTGCGAAGACAAAGTGTTTAATCCAGGCATACTCGATGATGGTGAAATTCATCCTTTGATGAAATTGACTCTTGATAAGAATTTAAAGTTTCCCGCCTCATCTAAGGAACTTTTAATTCTAGAGAAAAGTGATTCCCTTCTTCTTATTTCTGATCAAGAACTCCCATTCTGCATGGAGTTATCTCTGATTGCAACTTTACTATCATTTCCAACCGGAAATGAAGACAAAGTTTTTGACCCCGGCATCACCGCTTTCATCTTCTGAAGCCGTGGGTATCTCATCGGAGTGGAACTTTCATATGCTTCAATGTTTATCCAAACATCTTGAATGAAAGTCCGATTGAGATTATCTCTTCCACTTGCTCCCCCAAGGACAAATAAATTCGGGGTCGAGTCAAGCTACGTGACTCGGTTATCAAAAACAAAGCGCTTCGTAGGAGGCACCCCATGCTTATCCATCTATTTTCTTTCTATTTTCTTAATATAAGGAGGGGCACCTCTTCCATATCTTGTGTTTCGTGGTTTTCTGTGATGTGTCCAGGATTTGCCCGAATAATGAAGACTCTCATGCTCGTGGTTATGTTTCTCTCCACTCGAGTTTCATCATTCGTTGCTCATCCAATATCCTTAATCTTATCATTTTATGTTTATCTTTGGCATAATTAATAAACGGCCTTAGATTTATGTAGGAGAACCCTTACCTTTAAGACATTGAGGACAATGTCTTGTTTTAGTCTTGGGGGGGGGGTAATCTTTCGATTTGATTTATGCCTTGCATTTTTTGTCGTTTTCTCTCGCAATCCCGTTTTTCCTCAAAAATTGAAAAAATCCAAATAAAAATGAGAAAAATTTAAAAATTTTGTGCAAAAATAGAAAAAATTTTGACATTTTGTTTGACTTTCCGCTGGTGAAAGTAGGAATAAAATTCTGACTTGATCGGGCGTGTTGAGCCCTAGCTTGTCTCCTTAACCATTCGGCTAAGCATTCGCGGATCTTATTATTTAAGATTTTAAATTTGCGAAGAACGAGAAATGATAGAGTTTATTTAGAAGTTAGATGCTAAGCGTGGAGTAGTTGGTTCTCTTTAGAGCCCATCGAAGTTACTTGTGGCCTTTTACTCCCACAAAAATATTTCACCATATATAATTCTAAGAATAATTAAAGATGTTAGGTTTTGCCGATGATTAGTTCTTGGTCTTCTTAAAAGAATCCTTGCTTTAAAAATTGGGTACACATCAAGGTTACTTAATAAATACGTTTAATAATAATAAGTTAAGTGCTCTAAGCTACGGATTCGAGATCGGGCCTTGGATCCTTATTTCCGGAAGGCGTTTAGGTCTTGGCTACCCTCTTGCACCGGCCCTTGGACCTCTAGTTCAGGAATGTGTGAGGTCTTGGTCTAACCACCTTGGATCCTCATTTCAGGAATGTCTAGAGTCTTGGAACACTCCGTTGTAACGGTCCTTGGATCCTTTATTCCGGAAGGTGTAAGGTCTTGGAACTAAACCGTGAAGCTTCTTCGTTTAGGGTACGCAAGTGAAAAGTTAGTGATATTAAAAAAAAAAAAAAAAAAAAAAAAAAAAAAAAAAAAAAAAAAAAAAAGATGGTGATGAATGAAAAATAGAAAAAATGCAAAAATATAAATAAAAACCTTGATGTGGACCTCATTTTCAAAGCAACGGTTCTCGAGAGAAGATTGAAAACTACTTAGCGTCTTAATTTAGTATCTTTATCGGACTAAAACTTATCAAAACGAGAATATGAAGAAATTCATTTCTCACCAAAAATAAAATAAATAGAGGCAAAATAGGAAAATGGGAGCAAGAGGTAATTACACAAATAACTTCCATGGGTAGTGTTGGCATCTAACTTGTAAATAGACAATGATTTCGTTTTTAAGCTTAGTTTGGGGACTCGTGAAAAATCAGGGACGACGAATTTTAACTGTATGGTCACTTCTTCATGAGTCGTGTTTCCTACTCGATGACCCTAAAAGTTATTAAAAGATAATGATTGTCAACAAAACCGTCACATGATCATAAGGAAAAAAAAATTCAAAAATAGAATAAAAGGAAAAATGGGGAGTTTTTAGAACCTAAAGATTTCTTAATCTCTTTTGAAAATTTTGCTACTTCTCAAAGTTAGTAAAAAGAGATTGGAAATTTTTGGATTTAAAAACGTGTTTTTATAACATTGCGTGAGGACACTGCAATATCTTAGTCTGGGGGAATTTTGGTATGTGCTTAAACACATACCTTTTCTTGACCAAATTAAGACCAAAGCGACCAAAAACTAACCATAAATGCCAAAGATATTGTGCTTTTGTGTTTGTTTCTATGCAGGTAAGGATATCATGAAATATGGACTAAATCAAGCAAAAACCGAGAAAACGAGCACGAGTTTTGGAAAAGGTCAAAAGCCGGAGCCGGGATGCAAATGGTCAAAGTTTATGCTCAAATGTCAAACAAGAATCAAAGAATGACAAGACAAGCCCTTGGATCACAAATTTGAAGAATGGCAACTAGCCCCTGAAGTTTTAGAAATAACAACATTGGTCCTTATCATTTATTTCTAAAAACCTATTTAAATTAAAACCAACCGGATTTAAATTAAAACCAATCCACACACCAACTCAAGTCCAGCCCACCTTTATTACAAAAACACCCACGGCCCAATTGATTTTATCATAACCCGATACCCAACCCGGTCCACACCCAACACCCGGTCAACCAACTAATAAATATCAGTCAAACTATAATAAATAAAATTACCCGCGCCCTTATTTTTTCCCCAACTACCCAGTCTCTTAGAACCCTAATTACCCAACTCATATTTTTACCACAATAAAGGGCAATTCCGTACTTTGCACACGTTTTTAGGAGGATCCTGACATGTCAGCAATACCAGGGAAATAGAGGCCTCTGATTGGCTGATGGGACGTGGAAGATTTGATCCAAGGGTTGTAAATGTGAAGTGACGTCCAAGGAATGATCCAAGGGCTGATGGTGAATCAAAGAAGCACATGAAGGCACGGATTGATGACATGGCAGCCTAGAAGCCTCCCCAATCGGCTATAAATAGTGGCTCCCTCCTCCTCAGATTATGTGTAGTTTTTAGAGTAAAGTTATGCTGTTAGTTTAGTTTCTGAATTGTATTTTCAATTTTCAAACAGTGTAATCAAGCTTTTGAGTAATGAATTTTTAGTTTAAGTTTTAATCCGAATTGCTTATTTACTCTTATTTTCATTTAAAGTTGTTAGCATAAGCTGTTTTACTATTTCATAAGTTACTCTTACTTTATTATAAGCTTTTGATAATTTCCTCTCATTGTTGTTGTTTAAATCAGAAAGTTCCTCAAAAATCCAAAAATAAGTCTCAAATGCTTAATCTCAGCTTCAATAATTTGTTTTTCTCTTTAGTTTAAGCTCATATAAGCTGTTTAGCTTATTGTGGGTCTTTGATTAGGCTTAAATCTGTTTCAGTCTCATTATTACAAAAAAGTCAAAAATAGTCAAACTAATAGTCAAATAAGCTATGGATGATAAGCTTACAATGGAAGAGCTTATGGATCTTTACCTAGCTTATCTCTGATAAGCTAGGAGCTTGTAGCTGCCCTAGTGGAACCTCTTTTCAGCTGAGGTCCCAAGTGAGTCTCAAAAATCTCATTTCTAGCTTCTTTTTCTACATGATTTTAGTTCAGCTTAAATTAGTGCTTATTTGTTATTGATTTTTCTTTTTAGATTATAAGTAACTTTGGTAATCATAGTATAATTGATATTATAGCTTAATTCAGCCAGTTGTAGGGGTATTTAGTCATATTCAGAATTTAAGGGGTGTTTGGTATAGGACTGTTTTTGGTATTAAGCTGATGGTACTGTTCATTTGCCACTTAATGAAATTTGATCTAGCATAACTAAGGTTAAATAAGCATATTGCAGTAGTGATTAAGTGAATTTAACTCATTAGGAGGTTATTGGCCTATAGGTTAAGTTTTGAGGACACAACTGTGTTAATAAGCTCAGTATAAGCTGAGCTTATTGAGACAAGCTTCTTGGTGATTTTTTAGTTCATTTCATAGGTTCAATTGGAAATCCAAAGTCTGGCACTAATTCATCTAGGATTGCAAAAGTTAAGGGCCAAAATCCATTCCTGCTGCATCAGAAACCAATTTGCAGACCTGCACCAAAGGCTGCTGATCTCAGCTTATTATTTGCATTATTCCATTGAGCTTAGTTCCTGGTATTTGATTTACAAATAGCTTGTGGTAGTAGGTTTTAGGATCTGAGCTGGTATTTCACTTCACAGCTTGTTCACTAGCTTAATATTGGTCTGCAAAAGCCCTATTAGGACTGCTCAGACTTGCACCAGCTTTTGCTTTAATGATCATCTGATCTTGGCCTTAATTGGATAAGCAATTGAGTATAGAATTTGGGCATTTTTGGTTTAGGAGTAGTCTCTAGTATAAGCTTTCATAATCAGCTTTTGGTTTCCCCTTATCAGCTTTTTACTAGCTTCTAGAGTTGCTTAAAGTTGGCTGTTTGGACCATTTTTCTCTGCCCTAATTGGTTACTGCATTAACTGCTTATTGAAGTATTCTGAGAGCTTCTTTGGTCTGAATAAGTTGTTTCAAGCTTAAAATAGTGTGTTCAACTGTACTTGAGCATTTGATGTTTATTGGTACTGTTTAGCTTATTTTTAGAGCTTATTGAAACTGCTTTTTCACCCAAACTGCTTATTAGGGTTTAAAAAAGTTCTATTTTCATTTTTCTTAGATTCTAAATAACATTTAAGATTTTTCTGCAAAGTTTCATATTTTTCCAAATCAGTTTGCTATTTTTAATCATTTAATTAGTTTCTTTTAAATTTAAATTCATAAAAAGTAAATAAAAAATCAAAAAAATATATTTCTTTTTTCTAAAATTTTCTTTTAATATTTAGCATTTAGGAAAATTATTTTCATAATTTTAGGCCTTATAATTTAGAATTTCACTTTTTAAATACGTTTTTAAAAATCGTAGCGTACGTTTTAAAGGTCAAATTTTCGTTTTTAAATTCGTGTGCTTAGATTACATGTAACCTTAGCTTAATAGCTTGTTTTTACTTGTTATTTCATATTAGTAGTGTAAAAACCCAAAATATCACTCTTATTTCACAAATTCACTTCACTATTCGACACCGTTACGACAACTCGACTTTAACCTTCGTTGGGACTACGACCCGGGGAAATACATTCGTTGTAATTCCTTTGGAATAATAAAAAAATACTAATTGGTTGAAATACATCAGTCATCAGAAAAAGCAAATTCATTTTGTTTGTAATGAATGATCTGCTTCTCTATGGATTCTAAACCACATTTATAATCTACTAAGTCTTGTTGAGTTCTGCTTAGGACTTTCTTTTGGTCATCATAATATTTGATTAAAGTTTGTAGTTCTGAAAGAGCTGTGAAAGTATTAGAACAAACTTTATGATTTTGTACCTCAGTAGAGAAAGCCATGAGTGCCATCTGTGAAGAATCTTCTTCTTCATCAGCCATGAAACTCCAATCAAAACCTAGCCCATCAATAGCTACCATAGCTTTTGAGTTTGGCTCAGAAACCTCCCTTGTTTTGGATGTGCTTCCAAAACCTCTATTCTTGCTATCTTGCTGCCTTGGCCTTCTACATTCTCTTGAGAAGTGCCCCATCATGTGGCAGTTATAGCACTCTATCTTTGACTTGTCAAAACCAGCGATATCATTGTTGCTGATTGTGAGCTTCTTCCCCGTCCTTTGATAGAACTTCTTGGCCCTCATGCTAAAAAGAGAAATTTGCCATTTTAGGTCCATTTCCTCCAGATCATCATCATTGATCTCTTTGAGGTCTTCATAAGTGAGCATGGACCCATCATTTCGACTTGTTAAAAATGCACAACAAGTCTTTTCATCCAAAATACCCATGGTACTGCTTGATGAACTAGCAGCACCAACACCACAAGATGCCAAGTCAACAAGTCTTCCCAATGATGCCAGGTCATCATCAGCATGCTTCTTGCCTTTAGGTCATTTTTCTTCTTTATTCTGTCTTTTGCAAATGTTGGGTGGAGCTGCAGAGTTGTCACCACTTTGACAAGGGGAAGACAGTATTGTTTCATTCATGGTGAGATTTAATTATCTCAATTTTCTGAAAACTTTAAATGAACGAAACGAGCACACACTTAATATAAGTTTTCCGAACCGTTTTTGGGCTCTAGGTTGTTTAGACCTTGATCTAGGTTGAACAGAATAAGCACAATGATAATATTGGCGGAATGTTCAAATGAAAGAATCAATACTATCACAACAAGGTTTTGTCAAACTTTCCCTTTTTGTTATAAAATCAGCCCCAATGCTATGTGATCAAAAATAGCACGATTACACTCTAATTAGGGATCAAAGATCCTTGAGGTTAAACAAACCTAAAAACATCAGACCCCTTGTCTGATGTTCCCACACACACTCATTGTTTGATGTTTTAAATTTGCAACACACTTTGTGTTTTGAGTTCTAAGCACAGTAAAACACTTTGGTGTCTTCACAGATAACACATGGTGAAGCACAAAGACACACTTAACTTCTAAGCTAAGATCTCCCTTTTATAGAACAAAGGAGATCATTACAAACTTGATAAGTCTTATCTACTACTTGCTTGTGTGTGTCAGTCATTAAGATACAACATGTATCTGTGTTTACAACTTGTTGACTGAACACATATGAAAGATATTATCTACCTTATATAATTGACTCTTATACACAAAATATCTTTTTCATCTTTATCCATTAAGCAGTAGTATGAGTCACTCAGTTATCTTCTCAGCAGTAGCTTCTTTGCACTAGCAGTACTAACTGCTACCTTCTTTGAACCAGCAGTACTAACTTAAGTTAGTACTGCTCGTTATAACCTGAGCAGACTTCAACAATACACTAGCAGTAGAATAAAATACTCTAGCAGTAGAATCTTTTATGCCTAGCAGTAGAATCTACTTGGTGTATTTTGCTTATCTTTTCAGTAATTCTTGTGTTTCATTCTTCTTGTTTCTGATCATCAAATCTATGAAATATATAAAACCCAACAATCTTTCCCTATTTGATGATTACAAAACAAAACACATTCTTGTACGAACTTCCCTAGACGAAGTAGAGAAATTGAGATAATTAAATCTCACCATGAATGAAACAATACTGTCTTCCCCTGTTGATGTAGTGGTTGTAGGTTGGTAAGAGTTTCCATCTTCAATAATTTCCCAAAGTTCATAATCTTGCACTTGGAAATACTGCTCTATTCTCAGCCTCTACATCTCAAACTCATTCTGTTTAAGCATGGGTAATTTTGCAGCAACATTGGTCTGAATAGATTCAACGTCCATTTCTTCTTCTTCTTCTTCTAAATCAAAGATACCAGCCTTGCTCTGATACCAATTGAGAGGATGCTTCGATACACTATTTGAGGATGTTAGTCCTTTAGTACGAGTGTATGTGATACTTTGAGTTAATATGATTAAGTATGTGGAATCTACTTAACCACACTTAGAAGGTTATTTGGATATGGAAATGGAACAGTTATATTTGTTATTGAACAATGAACAAAGAAAGTTAACACCAAACGATTCAATATTATTCAAAATAATACGAGTGATCTTCACTATCACTAGGGTTACAAAACCTTGAATCTTAATGTTTCTATGACTTGTGATATTGTTGTGTTTGTTCTTTTCTCTTAACAGATGTTCAAGTTCTATATTTTGGCACACATCTAAGTTATTAATATCTAGTCTAAGATCTCTCATTTATAGTCCAAGAGAGATCTTTACAATATTGTCAAGTCTAATCGAACACATGCTTGAGTGTGTCAGTCATTAAGATACAACATGTATCTGTGTTTACAACTTGTTACTGAACACTTTGTCTAAAAGATATTATCTACCGTGTATTGTTGACTATTATACACATAATATCTTCGTGTACTTATCCAACCAGCAGTAGAATACTTCAACAGTTATCCACTCAGCAGTAGAATCTTCTTCACCAGCAGCAGCACCATTCAGCAGTAGAATGTTTAACGCTAGCAGTAAAATCAAATGCACTAGCAGTAGAATGATATTTAGAGAATTTCTTTGAGCAGAACTGATCTTGTGAACATGTAATTTCCAATACTAATCTTCAGAACATTTAATTCCCAACAAAAGATGTTTAAGAAAATAGGTGATTAATCATACCAAACCTTCACGGGATTATCACGAATCTTGATCTTGAGTTCTTTGATGACAACCAATTATGGAGGCTAGGGTTTTGTTCTTCCCACTTTATTTTTTTTTCCTAAAGGTCGAATATGGGAGGGAGGGACCGATTTTTTTTATTTATTTATTTTTTCATGTGGGTTGGATCAATTATAGTTGGGATTGGAATTGTATGGGTTTTTTAAAAAATTCTTTATATTACTTATTTATTAATATATACTTTAGGTTATAATCATAAAATGTTAATCGAAAATCTAGGGTGTTATAATTCTTCCCATCTAAAAAGAAAATTTCGTCCTCGAAATTTAAAGTCACAAAAGTTAGACGGAGACGTATCAATCACGAAAAGAAATGACAATAACTAGGCTCACGCTCGGAGAGGTTCTTCCAAAAGCATCTTCACAAACGGAATAGTTTTATTTCTTATGACCCGATCCTGACACACCAAAATAGCCTCAGGCTCTTAAACAACAGAAAATTATAAAAAATCTCGATCCAACGAATACGGAACATATACATGACAGATGATAGTTGTAATCCCACTAAGAGATACATGAAAAACATATACACATGAGGCAAATACGGAGGTAGTGCTCAACGATAAACTTCATCAACTCTATCCAGATTCTGAACGAACTAAGGAACTTACTAATAATCAGAGAAGCACATACCGAATCATCAAGCGTATCAAGAGTTTCATAAAGAGGTGGGTAACATATTCGTATCGACGATCAACTAAGCACATATCGGAATATCAAAACGTATCAGAAGCCTAATGGGATAGGTAGGATAATCATATGAATAAGAACGAATCCAAGGACTAACATATCGCGGACTAAATCCTCCTTATATGCCAAAACGTCTAATACTGTTGTACGTAAACATCATACGGAACACACAAATTCCCAGTCTAAAGTTCCAAAATTTCTCTTCCTCAATGATAACTAATCTATTAGTCACTGTAATCAACTTCGGACCTTCAATAAGTAACTCTTCGACTTAAATCAACCACAAGGTGCTCCACCTCTCCGTTCATACAAAACTCCAAAAGGAAAACTCTTGTCACTTGCATGCCATCTATCTTAGTGAGCAAACACAACCAGAATTAACACTTGTCAAATTTTTTGCTCAACACATCTTCCAAGCTCGAATAGTTGTTCTGCTTATCCATCAGTCTGGAGGTGCAAAGCATTACTAAACTTGAGTCTGGTTCCTCAAGCCTTCAGTAGCTCTTCTTAGGAATGTGTAGTAGCAACGCAAATCTCTCACACGATCACTGCAGGTGCGCCATGTAGCTTGAATAATCTTCTGCCAAAAGGAATCTCTGCCAATCTTCCAAGTGAGCCGACCTAGTCAAATGATCCACTACGACTCAATTTATGTTGTCCTTCCTAAATGTGCGCAGAAATCCCGTTACAAATTCCCTGAAATTTTAATCCCACTTCCACATTCGAACATCCAAACTACGGAAAACCACTCGTACGTTGATGTTGAATCTTAACTTGTTGACACGCTAACCACTTCGCCACCAAGGTAGTCACAACTGTCTTCATACCATTCCATCAAGATCCTGCTTCAAGTCTCTATGCATAATAGTACAACTAAGATGAATAGAGCAAGTAGAACTGTGTGCTTCAATTAAAACCGCTTCCTTCAAGTCTTCTAACATAGATCATATTCCACTGTCTTGCTCCTGAACTTCTTCAGGTTTGACACAGATCACTCCCAAGTCATGCGTCGGATAGTTCACTTCCTACTGTTCTAGTTGTACTGTTACATAACCAACAATCTTCCCGTGTTGCATACGGGCATACTAAGTCTCCTTCTTGAGTAGAAACAAATCTCTTTTCAGCTTTTCAAAATTCTCCTCTCATTCTTCATTCCAACCAAAATTTTCCTTCTTCGAGAATATTACATAGAGCTTCTTCTAACGTAGAAATTTCAACAAGAATACGAAGATGATTTCCGTGTTTCTCTTTCGTCTCTAAATATACCAATCTGTCATACTATGAAAAATTGTCCAGGTATTCATGAAATACACGATTTAATCAAGTCCATAGGAATAGTCGGAGCAGTAGCCAATACAATTGGCATCACAACACTCATAGAGATCATATCGAATACGGAAAGCAAATCTAGGAACATCTTGCTCCTTTAAACGTAACTGAAAATAATCGGATCCAAACTTAATCACTGAGAAAAACTTCACCCCTGAAGTTGATTAATCAAATCGTCGATTTAAGGTAACGGATAACAGTTCTAACCGCAATACTATTCAGCTTCCCGAGATCAATACACAACTTCATGCTATCATCATCCTTCTTTACGAATACAACTAGAACACCCTATGGAGACACACTCGGATGGATAAAACCACTTCCTAGAAGTTGGTCCTTCAATTCTTTCCATTCAACTGATATCGTTCGATAAAGAGTTTCAGAATTAGGAAAAACGTTGTTCTTATACGGATAGAGTTTCTGAATCAACCAACTTACTATTCTCAGGCACTTCTCAAGACATCCTATGATCCTAATAAGTTCAAGTTATATGATGTAACTATTATCACGTTGGCCAGGCGTCATAATACTTGCATTATATACACATGCCTTTATTGCAATCACAGTCTACTTCGAGTCGTGACTAAACAAATTCTCATAACCAGATCAAAACAAATTCACACTCAGATGGAAATCTTGATAGTTCATCAAACGAAGTATCTTCCCAACTGTGAGGGATTAACGTACGAGTTTTTAAAACAGAGGTGATTGATGAACTCAAATAAGTACATTTTATTACCATCATTTATCCTATTAATTTGACTTGTTTTATTATATTATGTATGAGGATTGATACTTAATCGTTTACTTTTGTAATTCTCAGTTGAAAACAAGCATTTGGTGAAACTTGGCGATTTTGGACTAATTATGGAGCAAAATATGCAAGAAGTTAAGAGTCTACTGAAATGTACAAGATCAAGACATTCTGCTCCAGATGCGCCGCATCTTGCTTATCACATACGGCGCATCACTATCAATATTTCACCAGATACGATCCAAGATACAAGAGGACATGCGCCGCATCTATTTATGGAGTTACGCCGCATCTTCTGGCGGTCTACGAATATTCCTGAATATTATAATCTTGGACCCCACGCGAAGTTAAGTCAATGGGCCGCATCTACTTACTAGATGCGCCGCATCTTACCCTCAGACAGAAACTATAAATACCCCAAAGACCAGACGAATTAAGAGTTCCGAAGTTTAGACAGAAGACCGAAGTACAGAAACCTAGGACGAATTCAGTCGAATAGGCAGCACAAGACACACCCAAACGAAGATACAAGAGCTGTAAGAAGGTGCTGCATGTGTTTAATTCATTAAGTAGTTTTGTTTTATTGTGTTAGTAAGTAGTTTTGTTTTATTGTGTTAGTAAACTTTAATTCATCAAGATTGGTGGCTTGTGTAATGTGACAACGGAAAGATTGCACTCCCTTAAAACTGCTTTCTCATTAATTAAAGTTTATATGTTGATGTCTTTGGTGACTTTTATTAGTGCATTGATAACCTCTGTGTCTAGCTGAGCGTTGATCGGGTCGCCATGCCTCTGCCCTCGCCTGTTTATTAGATCGCCTATGCATTCTGTCGTCTGTAGAAAAGTAGGAAGATAGATAAATAGGATAGTCATAAGTAATCATTAAGGGTTTACTCGCCGATAAGATTAGAACCAACGAGAAAGGACTTAATCTCGGTGCGTTGCATCGAACTATACACTTCATATAAAACTAGCAATAAAACAAGTGACAAACTACTTATCTATCAGGACAGCCTTCTTATTGTCTCGAGTATTTATCTGTGTACGTGTGTGCTTTTCGCTGATTCGTGTCTATTGGTTTAGTTTATTATTTAATTGCAACCAAATCGTGCCAGTCTCTCAGGCTGAACCCCCCTTGCGATAGATTAGGTTGTATAGCTAACTTAATATATTAAAATACTGATTAGAATAACTAGATAATACGTTCCACTCTTAGTAATCGACACTCTACTTACCATTATATTCATACTGACCGGGTACACTGCTCGTTAAGTGTGTGTGTTATTGATAAGTCGGCTAAATATAAATTTAAAACTTGAGTAGGCATTAATACTGCTAAACCGCAACGACACATCGCACCCATCAAGTTTTTGGCGCAGCTGCCGGGGAGTGAATTGTTATTATCTGTTAATTTGATTAGTATTTTAATTAGGTTTTTAATTTTTTTTTATCTAACCGCTAATTCTGTTGTGTATTAGATTAATTTGCATTCATTGTACTATTTTGCATATTTTCTGTTTTTGTGTGTTATTTGTTTGCTTTTATTTGTGTTTATTTTCGTGTTTTTTTTGTTTTTTATTTTTCGTATTTTTTGCATTCTGCTATCGTTGTACTGAGCTAAATCGAACGATACGGCGCATCTGATCTCTCAGATACGGCGTATTGCGTTCAATTTTTATAAAATACAACGCGTTTAATTAATTCGATACGACGCATCTTTTCCCCAAGATACGGCGTATCTGTTTTTGATAAAAAAAAATTTTAAACGTTAACGTCATACGACACATCTGCTTTAGCAGATACGGCGTATCTATTATTTTAATTAAAAACAGTTTTCAAATTATTAAACAGATACGACGCATCGATCTCTATCGATACGGCGTATCTTCTGAATCAAAAATCTTATATTTTGAAACGTAACGAAGATACGGCGCATTAACTTTTGTTAATATGACGCATTTAATTTTAAATAAATATCGATTTTTGATAATTAAAATTGATACGGCGCATTCGAATTTCTAAGCGGCGTATCTATTGTCTGAATAAAGTCTGATTTAATTTTAACGATTATAAGATACGGCGTATCCAAGTTTTTGGATACGGCGCATCGTCTGCAGATATCAGCTATTTGTATTCTTATATCCGTTTCTATATTCATTAATTTCTCTTCTAGCGAACAAATCCTACTGATGATTTTACTTGTGATGACAGATTTTGCTATGGAAGATATATCGAAGAACGGATATCTTGCTATGGAGCTCTTGCTTTCGAACTCATCCATGGAAGTTTATGATAATGTCAACTTCAATGTACTCGAGATTGATACGGATTTATTCTCTTGGGAGACCCCTCTTGAAGCTGTTTTTAAGGAATTCATGCGTTTATGCAACATTGACAAAGGGGTATTCTCTTATGATGTATTTGTGAGGTACACTGGAGATGAATTGTCGCTCTTATGGCCTATCATTGAATCCAAAGGATTGACTTGGACTACTATCGAAGAAGATGATGGGAAATTCTATCTTGCATACATGGACTCAAGCAACAAAAGCTGTGGTGGAGGCAATACCCAAATCTCTTACATGCCTTATTCCGAACAGTACTGGGGATTAAACGAGAACTATCTGGACGATGAAAGAATTTATGCTGTGGCGGAGTTACTATTTCATGGCAGGTTGGTAAGATTGATGGACCTCTCCCTCAATGATTGGCTTGAACTTAAATATGGTAGTCCGCAATTTGCCCCTGCAAATGAAGTCAAGCGGATTATGACTTCATGGTTGACACGTAGTTTTAAGGAGCAATTTAACGAGTTCATGGAGATAAGGAGGAATATGATTGGAAAAGCTTGCTTTGACGTTGACCATGATCCTAACGATGTTGATTTTTCAGAGTGGTTGGCTAGTAAGTTTAATAACCATAAGAGCATGGATCGAGCTACTAAGGATGCATTATGGGTATATTGGATAAGAGGTGAAGACGAAGAAGTAGAAAGCGACTATGGGTCGTCACTTCATGATTCAACAATCAATGAGGGCATTGAAGAATTATTCAGAATTGACATTGATGTGTTTGATTATGAGACACCCTTGTGCAAGCAGTTCAAGGAATTTAACTACCTTCTTCGAGTCGACAATGATGTGCTAACTGGAGATCTACCAGGATTCAAGACTTATGATGATTTCAAAAACACCTGGTACTACGAATGGAACGACGAAATACCATGGGTTTGGGATAAACCATGGGAATTTGAGCACATTAATCACACATGTACACCTTTCGTTTTCAAGGATGGGAGTAGTGTTTGGCTGACCTGTGATTATAAGAGTGACGGAACCTGTAATGGGGGAAGTATTATTGGGATGAAACGGGTTGGAAGAGATGTAACCTTTGAAGATTATGAGTGGTACGATAATGTTGAAGATTGCCCACAAAAAGCGGAGGCTTTGCAAGAAAAGGGTAGAATTGAATACTTGAAAGGACTTAAGGGAACATCAAATACTACTTTCTGGGAATGGGTGCATGAACAATTTGATGATTACACGAAGCTTAGTCGACGGCTACAATGGGAATTGGAAAGAGAATGGGAGGCAATTCAAGATGATAGCAATGAGTCATTAATTGATGAACTAGATGACTATTTGATTAAGGATCCTTACTTTAAGTTTGTTGATAAAGACGAGGAAGAATTCACTAAAAGAAAGTGTCAACTACTTGGAATTCCTTATAATGAGCCACCCATGATTATTTCCGAAAAATTTAAAATCATCAAATATTCTTTGGGTCCAGATGAAGAGTATTTTGCGACGAAGACCAAGAGTTATAGAAGATTAAGCCGAACGGAAGAAAACGTCGCAAAGCTATACGGGAACGTCTTTCGGATGAAGGAAGAAGGATGGACCGTGACGAGGACTAAATGAAGAGTTGAACGTGAGTCTAACTTGAAGACTCTGGAATAAAGACAAGTGCTGACCGGGAGACAACCCGGAGAAATTTTTATTATTCTGTTTTTGTGTCGAGTCAGTCAGGCCGCAGAGGATACGGCGCATCTCAATCCTGAGATGCGACGCATCTCCTGCAATGGTCATATCTTTATTTTTCTGCATTTTTTACTTTTCGACTTTAAAACTTTTTATCAGTTTATTTTAATGCGGCGCATCCCTGGTTAAGGATGCGGCGCATCTTCTATTCTGATCCGTATTTATTCCAGGCTCGATACGGCGTATCTTCTTCCATAAGATACGGCGCATCGACTGACCTGATGATTTTTATTTTTATTTTTATGTTCTATTTTTATCTAACTACTAATGTGTTATGCAAGTTGAACCTTTCTTACCTTAGGTGTGTTTTTAAAGTGTTGGTGGTATTATAGATTCCTGCATTTCCTGTGGATACATCAATTATGAAGCCTAAACGTTCTAATCCACAAGAAAGATGATTTTTGCTCTTATACTAATGGAGGATCATACCGAGCAAATCTCAGGGGAGTTTTTCTGTTCTAATTCTTTTATTTTCCAGTTTTTAACCTTTGATACAAACAACGAGGACGTTGTTTAACTTAAGTGGGGGGATTGGAGAATTAGAACACTTAACACTTACTTGTCCTAAACTTTTCAAAATATGCTTAAAATGTGCTTAATATATCAAAACTTAAAATTTTTTAGCATGTTTTTGTTTAAAGTCTAAGTTGCATTGCTGCACACATGACGTTATTTTCAAAAAATTGTGATTTTTCAAAATTCACAAATCTATGAGTGTGCCGGTGACTTGTAAACTTTAGAACTTGGCTTGTATACTATTCGAGACCACCATAATAAGTATTATTTATATAATTGGAATGACTTGTCTAAATTGGTAAATTTCTAGGATTACACCCAAATAGCCATTATATGTTATGTGTTATTAGCTAACTACACTGGTTAGTTAACCCCCGTATAAACCCTTTTGTTACTCTCATTTTTAGAGTAAGATACCCCTAGAAAAACACTCAGAGCCATTCCTTTCATTTCTTACACCTTTGTTAAAATGTTTCGTTACACCCTTACACCTTAGCCTACCCCGTAGATTAGAATCCGTGGTTGGTTAATTGCTAAAGGCAAAGTGTGTTTCCTTACATTACCTGTGTTCGCGTGCGTAATTCATTATCTATGGTTAGGTCGGGAAATTGCACAATGCAATTGAAGTGAAAGTAAATATTGTACATCTTTGAGTTTATTTTTCGTGTGTTTACTACTTTCACTATTACCGTTATTTCTGAAGTCATGAAAAGTATGGAAAAATTATCCAGAATTATCATTATAGTGATGTGGTGAAATTTTACACATATATGTTGATGTCAAAAAAAAAAAAAAAAAAAAAAAAAAAAAAAAAAAAAAAATCGAAAAAATGAGAAAAGAAAAAGAAAGAAAAGTTGGATGTTTGATTTAACCAACTTATGTAAAGTTTTGTATTAAGTGGTCGATATCACCACTAGTTGTTGTATATTATATCTATGGATTGAATGAGAGTTGGCAGTTATGGAACACCAACTAAGGTTTATTCTTTGATTAAGATCTTGTTGAGTATAATTCGTGTCTACCTAAAGCGTGTGTTTCAAGTGTTAAAGCGTGAGTTATTCTATGATATGAGTCTTATTCATGGGATGGTTGGGATAGTGATTAACCACACTTAGGATTTTAATTTATTTGTTTTGTTTATTTTTCATTTTTACACCAGTTTATATCCCAAATATTATCCATACCCTATATTATTCTTTATCCAACCAAACCTTTGATTTATTGAGATTAGGGATTTGAGCAATCTTAAGTATCGTAGTCGTGGATTCGGCTATTTATTTATGATTTTGTCGCCCTTTTTGATATAATATTATTAGTGAAGTTTGGACCTATCTTTAGCCTATTCGAGTTAAGGATTTGAGCAATTGCAAGTATCGTGTTCGTGGATTCGATCATGTATTTGTGATTTTGTCGCCTTTTCTGGAATTTGAGATCGATAGAGATTAAGGAGAATAATTAACCCTTAAACCTCAAAACCCTTTTTACCGCTTTAGACTTGTTATTCCTTGGCTTTAGTGGGGGAGATGTGTATACTTGCCAAGCTTATGATAGAATATTCGTCACGACTGGACAGTTAAACGATTAGATTTGCTTTTATCAAATTATTTTATTTAACTTCTAATTCGTTAAGTGATTAGTTGTGTGATTATGACAAAAATGAATACATGCTTAAATATAAAAATAAATCCTAATATCTTTTAGGATACATTTTCATAAGATTAATTCTAAGGTTTACTTGGGGACAAGTAAAGTTCAAGTGGGGGGATATTTGATGAACTCAAATAAGTACATTTTATTACCATCATTTATCCTATTAATTTGACTTGTTTTATTATATTATGTATGAGGATTGATACTTAATCGTTTACTTTTGTAATTCTCAGTTGAAAACAAGCATTTGGTGAAACTTGGCGATTTTGGACTAATTATGGAGCAAAATATGCAAGAAGTTAAGAGTCTACTGAAATGTACAAGATCAAGACATTCTGCTCCAGATGCGCCGCATCTTGCTTATCACATACGGCGCATCACTATCAATATTTCACCAGATACGATCCAAGATACAAGAGGACATGCGCCGCATCTATTTATGGAGTTACGCCGCATCTTCTGGCGGTCTACGAATATTCCTGAATATTATAATCTTGGACCCCACGCGAAGTTAAGTCAATGCGCCGCATCTACTTACTAGATGCGCCACATCTTACCCTCAGACAGAAACTATAAATACCCCAAAGACCAGACGAATTAAGAGTTCCGAAGTTTAGACAGAAGACCGAAGTACAGAAACCTAGGACGAATTCAGTCGAATAGGCAGCACAAGACACACCCAAACGAAGATACAAGAGCTGTAAGAAGGTGCTGCATGTGTTTAATTCATTAAGTAGTTTTGTTTTATTGTGTTAGTAAACTTTAATTCATCAAGATTGGTGGCTTGTGTAATGTGACAACGGAAAGATTGCACTCCCTTAAAACTGTTTTCTCATTAATTAAAGTTTATATGTTGATGTCTTTGGTGACTTTTATTAGTGCATTGATAACCTCTGTGTCTAGCTGAGCGTTGATCGGGTCGCCATGCCTCTGCCCTCGCTTGTTTATTAGATCGCCTATGCATTCTATCGTCTGTAGAAAAGTAGGAAGAAAGATAAATAGGATAGTCATAAGTAATCATTAAGGGTTTACTCGCCGATAAGATTAGAACCAACGAGAAAGGACTTAATCTCGGTGCGTTGCATCGAACTATACACTTCATATAAAACTAGCAATAAAACAAGTGACAAACTACTTATCTATCAGGACAGCCTTCTTATTGTCTCGAGTATTTATCTGTGTACGTGTGTGCTTTTCGCTGATTCGTGTCTATTGGTTTAGTTTATTATTTAATTGCAACCAAATCGTGCCAGTCTCTCAGGCTGAACCCCCCTTGCGATAGATTAGGTTGTATAGCTAACTTAATATATTAAAATACTGATTAGAATAACTAGATAATACGTTCCACTCTTAGTGATCGACACTCTACTTACCATTATATTCATACTGACCGGGTACACTGCTCGTTAAGTGTGTGTGTTATTGATAAGTCGGCTAAATATAAATTTAAAACTTGAGTAGGCATTAATACTGCTAAACCGCAACGACACATCGCACCCATCAGTGATCATGATTATTTACCAGGTTGGGGACCATGGTACAGAATTTTGAGTTTCTCAAATCGCCAAAGATGACAAATCTAATATGACTGTTGTTAGCATCTCGATGCTCAGTCAACAAATCCATATTCAAACTAATACCGAATCAAACATTCCCAAAGGAAACATATTAGCAGAACGAAACTTATTTTCAGATATCTTCAAAATGTACAGAACAATTCTGATACTCGTGATGGATAATCACAAAATTTCTCATAGAGATGGAACTAGGAATAGCAATTTCTAATAGTGCAGAGGGAACCTTAACATGCTTAGCAATAGCAAAAGATACCACAGAATGTGTCGAACACATCGGATTCATACATATACGAATTCTCTGAACAGACGAAAGGGCATCTAAACGAATGACAAACAAATCAGAGATCGAAATTCGAAAGAATGCGGTCATATCAGAAAATGAAACCTGCAAGGCATTACTACAAAAGTCTCAAAGCATTCTAAACTTATGTGATCGCTAAACTTATGTTGCGTATCTTGCTAAATTTTCTAAATCTCCGGAACAAATGATCTTATAAGGGCTAAACTGAAAGCATAGGCATAAATCAGAGTGGTGCGGAAGAAAGATAACTAACTAATGCCTTATCGCATAATCTACCCAATCCTCACCGGTCATAACTAATGTTTCTGCAGGGAAAACCTAAGTCAAAGTTTCAAGGGTTATTCCATAAGTTCCTAAAGTGCAAACCTAAGGGTCCAAATCTTCACAGGCCATAAATTATGTACTACAAGTCGTAACCTGGGCTCTGATACCATAATTGTAACACCCCAACCCGACAAGGTTCAAAATGCCACACTATGGTGTCAATCAGAACATACAAACGCAAACGAAAGACTTATAAACATAATGGTTACAAAGGTTCAAAATGTAACTAAGGACATAATAAATCTACATCATACTGACTATCAAACTAGAATACAAATCTGAATCAAATCTAAATGGTAGATAACTCCAAGTCTAATCCAAATGCAAAGGGGATCTATCGTCAAGGTGGTCCACTAAAAACTTCTATGCACTCTTCACTCAATCCCAGCTTCCAACCTAAAACCTGCCGCAGGAAAAGAAATGCGGCTGAGCTTAAAAAGCACAGTGAACAGATATATATATATAACAAACAAATAATCAAAACTTATTTAAATAGAGGGAAAAGGAAAGATCAGTTCCTGCTGAAACGAATATCATTTGTCAAAAGAATGAGAGATCAAAGATCAACTAAACAAATAACATAAGTCAAATGAGTCAAATGAAGTAAGAGATCAAGAGACATGACGGATCAGATAATCATAAGAAATCAAACGAATCATATAGGAATACCCACGAACTTGTCTAAACGAGACACTCGAATAGAACACATAATCACATAACAGAACAGAACAGAAATGCCCACGAACCTGTCTAAACGAGACACTCGAATAGACCACATAATCACATAACAAAACAGAACAGAAATGCCCACGAGCTCAGAAAGCATGCCACATGCTTAGTCACATAATCACATCATATCATATTCATATATCCGTCAAATCATAAGTTGTACAAGGAGGGGAGACCTCTCAAGTACCAAATGGAGTAGCTAGCTCCCAGAAGTGAAATGGGGTACATGGCACGTACAACCAGTCACTAAGTCATATCATATCATATCCATATCAAATCATATACCTAGGATGCATCCATACGCTCCCTGCAAAACAGAATACATATGCGAGTACGAGACTATACATACATATAACAGAATGGCCACGTGCGCCATAATCATATAATCATAACAGAAGGGAACGCCGTGGATCAATCACACCTCCACAGAAAGTGTCATGCCAATGGTACCTCAATGACATGGCCATGGTACCTCCATGACTAGTTAGCTCGGGCAACAGAATAGATAAACAAATCAAGGCTATCCATAATCATAACGGAGCTACTATAGCATAATCAATCAGAGCATACCAACCGAACAGAATCTCGTATCAAGGAGATAACATACAGATCATCATAACAGAATGGATAGCAAACAAAATCATATCAAATGATAATATCAATGGATCATATCAACGAATCATATCAAACGGGATCATAGCAAAGGCTCATATCAATAAAATCATAGTAAAGCAACAAATCAAAGTCAAGGATCGGAAAGTCATGAGAAACCTTTACTGAGAAAAGGTAGAATATCTGTACCTTAAACCGCAATTGAAACCATATCAGGAAACACATGGATCGGAAGTTACTCCTTCTTCAGCGAATCTATACAAATTAATGATCGTCTTATTATTTAAGAACCATTTCATAAGTTATTATTGATTCATCACTTGTTGTTGAGCAGATTAACATATTAGGGTTTCCTTCTATTTTTAGAAACTTTCCATTTTTAGTAACATTCCATAATTAGTAACTTCCCATAATTAGCAAGTTTCCAACATTAGTAAGTTTCCAGATTTAGTAAGTTTCCAACTGCGGGTCACCATTCACAATTAATCAACTTAGGGTTTCATCATCAAAATTAGGTTAACATATGACCAAATGTATCATACTTATTACTTAAGTACATTTTATAGTTCAAACACATGAATTCACAAGACCTTTAGCTTCTCAACACATTCCTGATTTTAGCATGTTTTAGCATTGATGAAGCGAAAAGTGTACCGCTTTTAGGGGGTCATTTAAGCCCTAAATCGTATTTATTTGATCAAATATTGCCCTAAATCGTTCCTTTTGTCATTTTAGGTACTTTGGAGAAGAAATCTGGAAAAGGAAGCATTTTGGACGTTTTTGGAGCGTAAAAGTGAAGAAAACGACAAAGTCTCAAAATCGGATGAAAAAGTACCTTTGACGGCGTCAGGGATTGCCCTTGACGGCGTCATGGCTTGGCAAAAAGGGTGGATATGAAAATTACTCATGATAAGCCAGAGAATTTTGCATGAAAAATCTGACGGCGTCACCCTTTGAAGTGATCAAGGTCGTCACGGTTTAAGCTAAAGAGGGACGGCGTCAAGCCATATTCTGACGGCGTCAAGCTTTGATAAGCCAGAGCGGATTTTGAAGGTCTAAAGAGGGACGGCGTCAGGAAGGCCATCCGGGAACCCTAGACACGGCGAGGTGACGGCGTCAAGTCCTATAACGTGACGCCGTCAGCCCTTAAACTCTATATATAGTTTTGCAATTTTTTGTCATTAGTGTGCAACTTTGTGAGGAGAAACCCTAAAGACGAATTTCTGCCATTTTTAAGGGTTTTCATACCCTTGGATCTCCCATGTTTAATTGAAGATAAGTTATCATTTAATCAATCAATATGTCTATGTGTTGTTTGATTATATCTTGTTCTTGTCTTTTAATTAACATGCTAGGCTAGATTTATCTTGTGTTTGCTTAGATCTAATGAAACCTAGCTATTTTTGGTTATTGGTTATTAGTTGTATTGGATGATTGTTTATCTATGTTAGGCTTAAGAAAACTGGCTAACTTCCTATTCGGTAACTTGCTTGAACGTCTTAAGAAACATGAACCAATGCGTACTAAGGTTTTTATGGTTGTATTTAATGCATGAGCGAATTCTAGTGATCCCATGTTAGGAGCTTCCTAGCCGGCTCGACATAGGAGTGAAGTAGGAGCTTGTAGAGTTGGGGAAGTACGTACGCCACCCCACGATTGGTATTAAGGAATACACCCGTCATCCACGCAATTAATACACACTAATCAACCGGTAAAAGATAGTTAGGGAGTAAGGAAATCTAAGTAAACACATTTCTCTCCACATAAGTTTCACAACTCTTTTCATTTTCAGTTATTTTATTTTATTTGCATTCGTAGTAATTTGGGTTAGTTGACTAGCAACTAATTCTGCCCACTCCTCCAAACCCGAGATTTTACTTGCTTTCATAAAAAAATATAAAAATACAAAAAAGAATCTTCCCTCACCCTTAGACCTACTAAAGTAGTTTTTCATACCTAACGAACACTATTCCCTGTGGAGAACGATCAATCCCCAGTACTTACCACTACACTATACTACATCGGTCAGGTACACTGCCTGGTGGGGTTGTAAGCCTCTTGAGATCCCTCGAGAGGTAAAACCTGTTGTAAGGTTGCAAAACCACGCATCAAGTTTTTGGCGCCGCTGCCGGGGAATAGTTATTGTTTAGGTTGAATTTTTATTTTTATAGGTCTACTCACTAGATTCCTTTCTAGTGAGATTTTTATTTTCTTTTTCTAGGTTTTCTTTAGTCTATCCTTTTTCTTCGTTTCTTTGTTCGTAACCATTACCATCCGACATCATGGAAGATGGTAATATCCTTGATCCCAACAACCCACCACAACAACCACCACAACCTCCTAGAGCCCGTACCTTAGGAGACTACTCCCGTCCTAGCCACCATGGCTATCGAAACACCATTGAGCTCACTCAAGGAGCCAATGTCACACCCTTGCGATCCGACACCATCCGGTTGGTGCAAAGCGGATGCGCATTCCATGGACTTCGTTCTGAAGATCCTAATCAACATCTCAAGGACTTTCTCAAAATCGTTGATTCCATAGACCTTGATGTTACCACTCGAGAGACGACCCGACTGCGTCTCTTTCAATTCTCTCTGCGGGACCAAGCTAGTCAATGGCTAGAACGTCTACCTGCAGGATCCATCACCTCTTGGGATGATCTCACCACTCGTTTCCTTGCTCAGTTTTTCCCACCCGGAAGAACTACCAAGCTAAGGAATGATATCTTGATGTTCCAACAACGTCAAGGCGAAACCCTCTACGAGGCATGGACTCGATTCAAGGACTTACTCCAAAAAGTCCCTCACCATGGCATAGAACTTTGGCTCCAAGTCCAAATCTTCTATGACCATATCAATCTTTCCACGAGGCAAACCATTGACCAATCGGCCGGTGGTAAGCTACGTGATCTAAGTGCGGAACAATCATGGGCTCTCCTAGAAGATCTTGCTCTTTATGACAACGAAAGTTGGAGTGATCCCCGTGATTTGAATAAAACGGTCAAGGCAATATCTTTGCCTTCGAACAATTCAAGCACTTCCGACCGTAGGATCATAGAACTTGAAGACCAAGTCAAGTTTCTGATGAAATCCTACGAGGCTCCTAAACCTTCAAGCCAAGTGAACAAAATCATTTCTTCATGTGAATTATGTAGTGGTCCCCACGACACTCGTGATTGCATGGAACTCCCCGAACAAGCTTTTGCGGACTACGCATCCTCGCGTACCGACGGAGCGGGAGACAAGTGGTACACTTTCAAACCCGAGCCAAACCCCTACGGTGATTCATACAACCCCTCATGGAAAAATCACCCAAACCTTAGGTGGAAACAAAACCAAAACGCACAACAAACCAATTCTTCCAACCCACCTAATCGTTTCCAATCAAGCGGTTCCAACTCGAACCGTACTTTCAACAGCAATCCTTCCAGCAGTGGTAGTACCAATAACTTTGAAGGATTGATGTCCCAGTTTATGGCATCTCAAGAAGCTCGTTTAGCCAAGTTTGAAGCCGATTTCAAACAAAAACAAAGCGAGATGACCAATAAGATTGACACTTTGTTGAAAGCCCTCAATGACCGAGAAATGGGAGCACTCCCTAGCAACACAGTCAAGAACCCGAAACTAAACGTCAACGCAATCTCGTCAGTTACGTCTCCTAGTTCTTGTCCACAATATTATTCGGTCAATTCCATGAGCACGTGTTTCAAACAAACACAAGTCGTTCAAAATGACCAAGAAGTTACGATATCCAAATTGGTCAACAACATAGTTGAAACACCTTCCACTCAAAACCTTGACAATGAATTCAAGGAGCTCCACCTTGAAAGTCCGGTTATTGATGTGTTGGATGAGAAGAAGCTCAAGTTAGGCGAAAAAGGGACCGCCTTTGTTCAAAACAAGCTGCCTAAGAAGTTAGATGATCCGGGCTTATTTGTTCTACCTTGCAAGATCGGTAATTCAGAGGCTTATGACACATTAGCCGATCTTGGATCAAGCCTTAACCTACTTCCGTTACCTCTCTATACCTCTCTAAAACTAGGAAAACTTGAAGAAACCGAAGTGATAATAGGCTTAGCGGATGGAAGTGTTGCTTACCCGGTTGGAGTAGTCAAGGACGTGTTAGTACACATAGGAAAACTAACCATTTTAGCCGATTTCCACGTCCTTGATACGGTTAGCGACCCTACATGCCCCTTGTTGATAGGTAGAGGATTTCTGGCGACCGCTAGTGCTATGATTGATTGTAAGGAATCTAAGATAGCGGTAGGAGAAGGTGATACTTGGTCAGTCTATGATGTGAAGAAACATGCCTATGATACTAGTGAGGAACCAACACCCCATTGGTTAGAGTTAAATAGGAGACCATCTAGATATGGACCTTGGATCGATAGAGACTTCATAGGACCCCAACGCCCATTTTACCTAGAAGAGGACTTTGTGAACCGAACACATGCGGTAGAACAACTCTTGGCTAGGGACACCGAATTGGATCCATTTGAAGACCCTCTAGTTTTTAGGAAGATGATTGATTTCCTAGGAGTTTTGCCAATTAACCTAGGGATGAATAAGTAGATTCGTGAGGACGATGATCATAAGTGGGATTGGGACAAACCACCCAAAGATGGAGATGGGTCATGGCATATTAAGGTGACATTGTATGACCCGGATGGAGAGAAGTTTGAAAGGATATATTGTACTAAGCGGACCAATAGGAAACTTCAATCCAAGCTTAACCCTAAAGACGTCCTCGATGACGAGCTCACTTACATAGGGTAGAAGGACTTTGAGTCTAGCTACAAGACTCGTTAATAAAGAAAAGCGCTTCTTGGGAGGCAACCCAAGCTTTATTTGTTTTGTGTGTTTATTTATTTGTTTGTTTGATTTTATTTGTTTCCGTATGTGTGTTTAATTTTTATTATTATTGATTCATGTTCAAAACTAATTTGTGAAAATGCTTTATCTTGTTTTTTAACTTCGTCTTAACTACATATAAAGGTATTTTGCAAAAGTTAAGTGTTAGGGAAATCCAAATCGGTTTATTAGAACAAATGGACATGAATCGTAATAATAATAAATTAACATACATATTAGTATTTGTTTGAGTCAAATGCTTGTATCGAGTCCTGATGATGTTTTGCAGGAATTCCAGGAAGTAAGGTATAGGTTTTTCCAAAATTTTTCCGGAAACTTAACATGAGAATTCTGTCAGATCATTTCTGACGGCGTCAGGGTTTACAACCTGACGGCGTCAGGTTTTAATTTTCTGAAAATTTTAAAAGTTTTGTTTTCATAAAAAGTTTTTATTAAATCTCTAACTTATA